>JAQPZY010001620.1:2195000-2795000 GCA_029931535.1 Margaritifera margaritifera
GCGAGTTTTGCGCTGATTTTGTTGCGAATTTTTTCTAGTTTTGTTAACTGTCTCCTCGATGTAGCTATTTCTGTATCCTCTCCTTCTAATGTGCCCCTTAAGCTCTCCGAATCTCTTTTCAAAGGTGTCCGTATTAGAACAAAAGCATTTGGTCAGAACGCACATGCTGTTAGGAAGATTTTTTATTACGTGCTGCGGGTGGCAGTTGGTTGGAAGTAGAAACTGGTGAGTCAGTTGGTTTAGAATACAGGTCAGTTTCTACATTCCCCTCCAGGATGGTAGATTGAGTATCCAAAAAGATCTTGGACCTGTTTGATGACTCTGACGTAAATTAAATCGTCGGATGGAAGTTTTAGCGAAATCAAGAAATAATTTTAAATTGTCGCCCGTTTCGATCCATTTTGATTATATGTCGTCAATAAATCTGAACCAGCTTAGAGGTCTATAGGGTGCCTCATTGAGGAGCTTTTGCTCAAGTCTTCCTATGAAAATATTGGCATACAAAGGTGCCTTTTCAGTGCCCTTTGCAGTTTCATTAATTTGTAGGAAGTGTTGGTTGTTGAATAAAAAATCATTAAACTTACCAACATGTGTTTAAAGTTTGACCAAATAGTACGTAGGCGGGTAAGGATCAGGTCAACTCTCTCATGCTTCCTTGCAGGCTGTGATGCCTTCCTCGTTTGGAATGTTGGTGAATAAGGAACGTACATCCATAGTTACGAGGAGGTTGTTATCTTAAAGGATAGTGTTCGGTGTTTTGGTGAGATAGTCATTGTAACTTAGATATATGAAGGCAGTTTTTCCACCAAAGGCCGAAGGTGATAATCAACGAATTCAGAATTTTATTTTCGCGGTGGGATGGTTGTTTCCAGAAATGATTAGCCCCCCCCCCCCTTCCCTTCTTGGTGTGTTTTAGGGAGTAAATACAATCTCTCTGGTTTGGGGTCAGCTAGTAGGAGGTAAGTCAGTGTTTTGTCATCAATGATATTCGTTTCTGAGTAATGTAGGCCATCGGCCCATAATACTACAGTTACAAAGAGGATATTTGCTTGAAACGAGTGAATAACGGATATATTTCATCGAGTGCGTGAAGAACTCAGTATTTTCACGAGTGGCGAAGTTTTTCTCCCACGAAATGAAATATATC
Source organism: Margaritifera margaritifera (assembly GCA_029931535.1). Taxonomy (NCBI): domain Eukaryota; kingdom Metazoa; phylum Mollusca; class Bivalvia; order Unionida; family Margaritiferidae; genus Margaritifera; species Margaritifera margaritifera. The sequence goes on from JAQPZY010001620.1 coordinate 2,196,148, forward strand.
CGTTATTCACTCGGAGGAAGCAAATTTTCATTTTATTTTATGCTCAAACGTATTAGCTAGCAATATGAAAAAGTCAAGTAAAAACAATATAAATATGTAGTAAGATGAAAGGGTTTGAACATCAGATAGCTGTCGTATTATAAATGGGTCGGAGAAACATGATGTGGAAGAATACTACTTATTTCATTATGATAATAATATTGTTACATATCCACTTGTCCTCTTCCATGGAACGTTGAAAAAACACTTGATTCTTAGACTTCAGCAAAGAATTAAAGACTCCATCACATAGCTGTTTTTTTTTTATTATTTTTATTTTTTTGCTAGAAATCCCTGGCATGAATCTGTTTGTAAGATCTGTATAAAATATATAAAATGGGCATTGTAAAACGGAATGATATTCATCTTATATTCGGCTTTTGTCACACAACATGCATATACGTTGATTAAGAGGGACAGGGCCGGATTATCCATTGGGCAAGGTAGGCAACGTGCCCAGGGCCCTCGATGCTCAAGGGACCCCGGACCCGGCCTCAAGGGGCCCCCGTATATTATCGATTGCTTTTCACAGGCAGTGTTATGGGTCCCTATGTTGGCTGTGCTCAGGGCCCCCAAAGGCCTTAATCCGGCCCTGAAGAGGGATGCCATTATCCCGTTTTTTTTTCTTTCTCTACAGCTAAATTATGGAGAGAACATAGGAGTCTGGTTAATGCATTTAATAGATAGATAGGTAAATCAATGGTTATATAAAACTTAACAGAAAAAAGTATCATAAAATTTACTATAGTGATATGCATTATGTGATTTGTTTACAGCTGAATTCCAATCATGTATTAAATTGTCTTTAAGACGTATTCTGAAGCTGAGTAACAGTACTTTCACATCTCCTACATCCTGTGCATACCAACCATAACAAAATCCATATCTGAATAGTACGTCTTTAACTTTCGTAACACATGTGACTTTATCTGACTCATTCAGTTTTGCACAGCATACTATAGCATGGTCTTGGATATTGATTATCATCCATTCTGAGCAACCTAATCCAGTACTTAATACTATTACAATAATAAGTAAAACACAGAGGTAATATTCCACATTCTCCTCGTGCTAAGACGGAGTATATATGTTTTGGAAGGTTCATACATATAGTGCAAAACCTATCATAAACCTTCTCAATTGTATATGAATATTCGTGCTCCCAAATTTCAGAGGAATAAGTTAATACGGGTGTGATCAGAGTATCAATTAGTTTGAAAGCTTCTGTCGCATGTTTGTCTAAACAGTTTTTAAAACTTTAAAACATTTGACCCTGATTAAATACATTCCTTTTTCTTTGTAATCTTATAATTCATCTTTTGCATACGAATACAATTTTGAACGTGGGTCCCAGATACTTTAAAAACTTGTACAGTCACTTTCCGCTTGTCCGGTTGTATGAAGCGGTCTATCCTATACCTCCAAACTTCGAGAGAAATTCACATTTCAGAAAACATTTGCAGATTTTTAGCAGCGGTTAAAAGCACGTCTCGCAAGTACAATTGCCAGGTGGCGTTCCCTCTCACAAGTACAATTGCCAGGAGGCGTTCCCTATTGCAAATACAATTACCAGGTGGCGTTCCCTCTCACAAGTACAATTGCCAGGTGGCGTTCCCTCTCACAAGTACATTTTGCCAGGTGGCGTTTCTTCTCGCAAATACAATTGCCAGGTGGCGTTCCCTCTCGACGCTAATAAAAACTATGAGAATGCTTGTAAAAAAAGAAACTATTTGACAGGAAAAGTAACAGTTGTCCTGAGCATGATCAATCAACAGTTGTCAAGATAAAATAAGAAAAGATTATATAAGATTTACTTATAGATGGCATGATTAAAACAACAATTAAGTTCTAATCAGATTTTAACCAGCATTACATAAATATAATAAAGACATTACATAAACATATCATAATACATATATCCAATGAGACAAATCACACAGCATAACTTAATATATAAGCAAGCAAAACACTTTTTAAAACATGCCATATTTACAAGTGAATTTAGTGTTTAGGTCACTAAAACAAAGCACAGGTTAGGACCTGAAGGATGCTAAGATGTAGATTATGCCCCCCTCCCCCCACCCCCCAAAAAGTTAAAAAATATTACATGTCTAGGTATCTTAAATTAGAGTGAAGCACTGGTCAAGATGCAAAGAATGCTGAGATACAAATGAAGCCTAACTTATAAAAGGATTGGTACTAGTAAGGTACTTAACGGTACATAAGACAAAAAGTAAAACAAACAGTGACACAGATAGCAGTTGTCGTCATCATGGCAGGGGAGTTGGGGTGTGGGAGAGGTGTATTATTTGCAGATGTTGCATTTGCAGTCTTTACCATTCCTGTATAAAATTTAGGATATAAATGAACTGAAATTGTATTCCTATCTAAATTGATTTTGTAGCTCATTCCATAGAGTGACAGCAGCATATCTAAAATACTTTTTCAGAATTTTAAAAGTCTCTAGAGTCATTGACCTAAGTCTACGCACTTTCGGGGTTGGCATTTTTGCCTTAAGCAAGAGTTTATGGTAGCTGTCGGTGTAATCATCATATACAAATCTCAGAGCACACTCTTTTATATTTTTCAAGTTTAGTAGTGTTCTTATCGCTGCAGAAGTGCCAGGTTTAGGAACAGAAGTTGAAATTGGAAAGATTAAAGTTATGTAAAATTGTCAGTTTGTTGAATCTTGTTAACTTTTGACCAATACGTTTTAAGACAGTTAGCTGTCTTGAAGCTTTCCTACAAAGATTTTTTGCATGTGTATAGAATTGCAGTTGGTAGTCAAAATCAATTCCTGCCAGTTTGACAATTTCTTCACAGTTTATGACGGCATTGCTTATGTTAAGTACAGATTTCACTCGAATGTGCTTGTAACATTTCAGGGTTGGCTTGCATACTGTGCACAGTGAACCAGTCAGTCGATCAGAACGTTGGACTTTTCTTCAAGTGTGTGAATCAGAGTGTCCAAGTCCGGAGAGGAAAAGGACAGAATGTTGTCATCATCATAGTTATGCGGAGAACCATATTTAATAAAATAAAAGAATCATTGATCAAAACATTAAAAAGTAAAGGTCCAAAGATTTACTCCTGAGGAACCCCTTATTGAACTTCAGTCAAGCTACGCAAGACACCCTGCATCTTTGTTTGCTACTTACGATTTGACATCTCAATAAGAGACTTACTGAGCAATCTAACATACCATACGCCCTTTTATTATTTATTTCATATTGAGATATTGAAATATATCAGTGGGAGAAAAATGATATCGCCACAGTGGCGATATCACTTTTGGAACTACTTTCGTTTTCCATCCAGGAAGTATATCTGCCCTTATGTATGTTACTCAGACCTGTATTTCGATATTTAGGCCTATTTCATTTTTTCTTCTTTTCCCTTCTCTCTCGCTCCATCAGGATGAACAGATCTTAAAATATGTCAAGACTGTTGACCCTCTAGTATACATTTATGTAATCAATGAGAAGGCGCCATCCATCATTCCTAAAAATGAACTCCAAAAACAACAAAAAGTAGTCTTCCAGTATTGACTTTTTATAATTAGTTTTCCAAATGAATCATGTACAAATTGTCAGTATCTGAACTTACATGATATATTGCTATTCGATATTCTGTGTCACCCATACAGTATCGTATACCTGTTACACTCAACAACATACGGTACACATTTTTCAGAAAAAAACTTGATTCGATATAGTAATAAAATTGTTTAAGTAGCGATTTTAACTCTCATCTCAATCAATATCATGTCTGAAAACAATGGAGAAATCAGGCATGAATGAGTGTTGATTGCAACCCGAAATTAGGTGACAATCGAAATTTGGTACAGCGTCTGTTACCGAAATAGACTGCCAGCCTGCCAACACAAGCAGAATGCAGAAATGAACAAAAATAGAAGCCAAAATCCCTACAAGTAAACTCACAATCATTAAATCTGTTGTTTAATGATGTTATGCTATTGTGTTTGTTTGACCGTTTTGTTATGTTTCTACAGTATTTCCACCCCAACAATGTTCACTGTATCAATCCGCGCAAGAAATGTGTTAACCAAAATAAAGTCTCTTCATTATCGTCTGAAAATATTATTAATTTGAAAAAATACACAATTTGAAGCACTATATAGACAATCTAAATTTGTAAAAAGTCTCGTTCCTAAAATTATTGTAAAATTTCGGATCTTTTTTTTATCGATGTAGTGGCTTCGCCACTTCTGACAATACAATGTTTCCACTTCACTTTTAAAATATGTCCTTATATCCACTCAAAAAACGTAGATATCCTCTATAACTTGCAAGTGAGAATATCATTAGAGAGACAGTTAAAAGCCTTAGATAAATCCATCAGAACTGCATCTACATATTTGTTTTTGCCAAGATCCTTCATCCAGTCTTCGAGTAAGCGTTAAAGAGTTGTCTGGCATGCATGCCCTTTTCAAAAGCACCCAAATATTTGTTACCAATATTCTCAACAAATGATGCCAGCTGGGTCTCAACTCATTTCTCAAACAGTTTTGATATGATGGGCAAAATGTTAATTGATCTGTAGTTACTTTTATTAAGAGGATTGATGTTTTTGAAAATCTGAACTACTTGTGCTTCCTTAAAAAGTTCAGAAAAATATTGGACTGTAGTGTTTTGTAAATTAGATCTGTAACATGGTCAATAATGATTGGTGCCCCAGTTTGTAACAGTTTAACAAGAATTTGATCCCCCTATAGGCTTTTTTTCCCTTCAAATTTAACTTCTTATCATTTTATCCACTTCGTCACGGTTAATCTGCTTACATTAAAAAACCGTATCTATGTTACTATTCTTCTTGATAGTCGTGATACTTTGATGAGTTAAAGAGTCAAAAGGAACATTATTGGCAATGTCTAATGCCGCAATTACAAAAACTATTAAAGATTTCTCATATTTCCCTGGTATTGTTTACAATTGTTTTACCTTCAACAAAAAGTATCTTATTTTGACCGGCAGAACATTTATTAGAAAAATATGGCTTAATAGTTGACCAGAAGTTCCTAGATTAATGTCCCCAGCACATCTTTCTAAAATGTATGTTCTGAGAGACTTCTTGTATATTTTGTTTACTAAATTTATCTGCTTTCGATAGTTTTCCCTGGCCTTACATGATCTGTACAGATTGTATTTGATAAACATCATATGCATAGCATATATAGATTTCCTTAGTTCTCTGTTCATATAAGGGTAACGGTTTACTGCGTGGATATGTGTTTTATTGGAGCATGTTTGTCTATATCATTCGACAGAAGTTTTTGTTTAAGTTTTCAAATTCAGAATAAGCAGATTCTGAGTCATTAGTTGCAGACAAGAAATAAAATGGAGCATTTTGGAATTAAATCATACATAAATACCTTGACATCAATTTCTTTGTCAGATTTTTTTCTGGTTACGAAATGTAAAGTGTCTCTTTGATAATTAAAAACCATATTATTATAATGTCTAGTTCTAGTAGACAGATTCAAGGTATTTATACACTGACTTTGTTTATTTGTAAATATTAGATCGACACGATGGATTACAACCAATTTAAAACATGTGGGTTATCTAATAAAGCATATAAATGAAATTTTTTAGAAATTCCACTTAGGCAACAGGATTTGGAATGGCCCTGCATATCAAAATTCAGGTTACCAATGATAATAAATTGTTAACATTGAACCAGACCTTTGTCAAGCGGTTTTACAAAATTATTGATAAATGAGGTCTTTATTCATTGATGGAGGCCCTTCGTCCCTAGACCACCAGTCCAATTTCTGCGAGTAGGACATGGATCTAGCGGTACGTCGTGGCGCTACGTTCTCGCGTGTTTCTCGTGGCACATAAAAAATTGGCATGCGCCATGGGTTCGCTAGGGCCCTCCGCAGGCCTAGGGAACAAGAAAGTAAACAGGCTGGTCCTACTGGCACAAAAACCGTTGTTTTAAAATCATGCCAAGAGACATTGCTAGCCGTCTCTTTGTTTTCTTTATCATCATTGCCAGCTGTCGCTAACATTACTTTCGTTTTCAAGGTTCTTTATGTCATTAGCCTCGCTCTGATTTTTGCAGACGCTGTATTGATCACGTAGATCTTTTCTGTGGCGTCTGTAAGTACCTGTTCCGAAACTGCAAGACCATCAAATCACTGTAGGTGTTTTGTTTGGCTACCGAGTCATCAGCTGCTAGAATGTCCTTAACGCGCTGCACCTCTATGTCGTCGTCAGCGCCGCACAACTCATGGCGACATTAGTCTGATGTGGTCCACATGGCCTTAGACGATAGCATTGAAGTTTTTACCTTGCTGAAATCTACCTGATTACTCTTGACGGCCACGTCACTGCTTGTAGTGTCTACTGTGCAAACAGCACGTTTGTTACCGACAACTGAGTTAGTTTTGAGAAATTATCGTCTGGTTAGAAATGCTTTTAGCATGATGCCTTGCTTGGTAAGCTCAGCAGCTATAGCCGTATTCAGCTGTTCGTTGTGCTACTAATTCCTCCTGACAGGAGGCCATGGTATCACTGTAGAAGAGCTCGATGATCTTGTTCAACATATATTTGCAACAGCGTAACAAATGAGAAGCATTATAAAATATCTAAACGCAAAAATAGGCCACTTTGGAAACTTATTTGTTGTCGACCTGTTGTTGACAAACTATATGGTATGCTGGAGGTGCGTTGGGAATAGGCCTTGCGTCAAAAAGCTGTCGTTCCGACGGTTCTGTCGTGTTTTTTTTTTTTTAATCATTCTGACAGACAACACACCTTATGTTGAATTCCAAGCAACGTTTCTCATGATCACCTCGCGTACTTGGGATCTTCCGCGAGCTATTTGTTCGTTTTCTGCTACTTTGTCACTTTGTCGATTAAAACCAAAGTGTATGCCTTGTGAGACGCAGCCCGTATTTCATTTTTCACGGCTGTGTATTTGTCGACTTCGTTTAGGATATGTTCGAGTTCTTACTCAGTGACAGCGTTGTCCCTGAGTAAGGCCTGCTTCCATGGTCAATTTTGTAGTGAGAGGTTGAACCATGGGGGCGAGAGCATTGCGCGTTTCGTTAAAGAGAATGGAATCGTAGCTGCTGACATTGTAGGGTGAAAATGTAGCGTCGTCTTCTGCGCCCGCAGGAAGCCGACACAGCAACATTTGCAATATAATCGCTAGATCTTCACAAATAAAAGCGGGCCGACCCTTAGAGGTGGTGCTTCAGATCGCAGCGGTGTACCGCAAAGCTCGGCTACGAAGGCTTCTATTTCGTTCTTTTCAACTAGAAGCTCTGCAATGTAGCCTTTCATTTCCCTTGCGATCAACGTCCGTGGTACGTCTGCTTCTATCAGTCTTGCAGCCTCCTTCTCTTCCCATTCATTGTCCATGGTAATTTGCTGCTGGTTCTCTAGAGAATACATGTGCGGATATACAGCCACAGCCAGGTCCTCCAGCTCACAAATGAACAGGCATTTTGGCAAACGGGAATTGGCATCGCTACTGAAGCGTCCCACATCTTACCATCTGCATAAACAAGCTCTTGAAAAAACGGCAAACTGACGCTTGTAGACGCTGGCGAGCCTCCTGCTTCGCCAAAGTTGCCTATACGCAATCCATACCCACTGCAACAGCACTGTCTCCCAGTGCACTAACAAGCATGTGGAGCAGGATGGGCATGCCATTGAGACTGAGATGCGAGATTGGCTGGTAGCCCTCTGATAGCTCTCAATCTACATGGTCAACGACTACGTGGATGTCTGGAACAAGCTCTGCGCACAGGCGGCCTTTGCTGTATGCCAAGGCCTCATCCTTGCCTTGGTAAAGCTACACCCGGGCTGCCTTGTTATAGCGTCTGCAGTCACTGACCTCAGTGCTATCACAGCTGTTTAGCTTACACTATACCTTAGTTGCGTCATGGGACACACTATTGTGCGGCACGAGCTCTCAGAGGGTCCTAAACCCAATCTGACGCTTCTCTGCATTCACAAGGACCATGCCCGAGGAAAAGTCATGTATCGAGGAAAAGAGAATGATGTCGGTAAACCAATTAAAAGCGTGCGGACCAGGACGGACCACCGCTGGGCGTCTGTAGGTAATCAAACTTTGATAGTGCAGGCAAAGATAGTAGTTTGGCCATGATGGCAGTATAGGCGCGAGTGACGTCAATGCCAATAATCTTGGTTCCATCAGGTAGCTGTTCCTGTCTAACAAGCAGCCCACATCGCGGACCACAGTGGTAGTGACCAAAGAGAGTAAGCGCAACTTGACTGTAGTTTGAAAGCGCAGACCGTGGGGGTCACTTCGTTGGAGGTCTTTTCGATCCATCCCATCATCTGCCGCTAGTACTTCTCGGTCTAGCTCTTGCGGTCGTCTGGCTGGTCGCCCACAACGTGGTCAGGTATCTCTTTGACTGTTTGAACGGAAAAGCCATCTACTATACCATCGCGACACACCAACCTGTAGGGCTCGATATTCTGATAATGGTAGAGCTGGAGGATAAGATTCTCTAGCTCCTTGCCTGTAATCCAAACCACTCTGACGTCGACTGTTTCTTCACGTTTTTGCTTTTGCGTTTGCTCTCGCTCCTGAGCAGTGGCAGCAAAACCAAGGGTTTCACCAATGTCGCTGGCAGAGTCTACCTGGATAACCACCTCATTGGATTTTGTAACCTCCATCAATTGTTGTAATAAGAGAGCAAACTGTCTTCTTGCTCTTTTTTTCTGTATACACGAAACGATGTTGAAGCTTGGATTCTGATTGTGTGCCCTTTCCACACCACCAACATGGTACAAGCGGAAGATTCCCTTTTCGCTGTCTCTGTAGGTGTACTTTACAATACCCATCAAGATATGATTTGTTTCACCGAACAGTCTTACCAAGCATGAACCACAGAAAAAGATCATTGCCTTTCATTTCGCTTTAAGATAAGTAAACTAATGGCAACACACTTCTTTATAATAAAATTTATACATGACCTGTATCCCTTTTTGTTCTCCAGACATGAACAGGACTCTAGCGAGCCCATAACGCATGGCAATATTTAATGTGTCACAAGAAACATGCGAGAACGCGGCGCCACTACGTCCTGCTGGTCCCATGCCCTACACGCGGAATTTGACTGTTGATATAGGGACGACGGAGGCATATATAAACCATGTATTTGCCATGTAGTCTTATTTAAATACAGTCCATAGGTAATGTGCTCCAGGCACTCAGACTATAATTCTTTCATCGATGCGCTGGGATATTCTGAGCGAATGAAAGACATAATCCCACCACCACTGGTAGTACGATCCCGTCCCCCAAGTTTATAACTATCAACATGAAAGAGACTGTCACTGAAAGAAAAATCAAGTTTGCTTTCCGATATGATGAAGAAATCATCAATTTTATCGGCCAGAATTTTCGTAAACTTATGTATTTACCCTATTTATTATATATTAGACTATGTATGTTAATGTTGGCAATTATAACAATTTTGGGATGTTTCTTACCAATATCTAAACAAATCGAGAAAATATCATCTGTTTTTGGGTCTGCATCCGGAAGCAAGGTATGTTGCACAGGTAAGGGGAGACTACTTATGTTGATATTGTTGCAACCAACGAACAAGTCATAATCCTCCTCCAAAAAGGAATCCGTAAAAACCGGCAATTTACGAACACAGGTAGATTGAAAAAAAAAAGAAAAAAAAAAAAAAAAAAACATTCACCTTCACCAGACTTGCTAAATTGGTTGTATTAAGTGAATCTCTTAATCAGTTCATTTTTAATGAGTCAAGCAATCACAGATATAACATTGCAACCAAAAATGGTTTGATCTAACGGATTTATTGCAGATCGAGCAAGAGTATCTGACTGGGCCAGAACTTTAAAAGACATCGCTGCTGATCAAGGTGTATAGTAAACTGTAGTATTCAAGATTAATATTTGTAGATGACTTCTTGCATGTCCAGTTGCAAACCCGCCATGCTGAGAGCGATATTGTTCTTTTGTTTCAACTGGTAGAGTACTTCCAGATGGAAATCTGGCTTACTTACGCAGAGTACAATCGCTCGGTTCACAACCTTTTGAAGGTGCATTGGTAAAACAATCTAGCATCTGGAGTATTTGCTGAACATAGTTTCACATAAAAATTAAGGTAAAATCTAGTTAAAAGTAGAGCGACTTAGCAACCCTTTTCTTCCACTACAGCACTCATACACTTGTACTATACAACGGATGTGCAAATTATGTTTATTGTTCTAAAACAGTGGTTCCCAAACTTTTTTGATAGCGACCCTAAATACCATCTTTTTCGATCCAAAATGCAGTACCAGTATCTGGGGTCTTGACCCGGGATTTGGGAACCACTGTTTTAAAACATCATTATTGAAAGAAATATGTTGATGCACAGTTAATTTATTGTCTAATTTAAAACAATGTCTCATCAGAATGTCAATTATTGGCAAGTATCACTTAATGTTGCAAACATCGCTCACTAAACACGAATTTGTGAGCTACGCTCATACGTCGATAGAAAGAAAAATGTTGCAAAAATATTACTTTACTCCTCATTTTGTGTCTGTACATATTTCTATTTATTTTTAAACAGTTAAAGTCAGATAATTACAAGATATAGGTGGCACCTTTGAAGTTGAATGGTTAAAAAACTCAGACTTGTTTTCAATGTGATTAATTAGAAGACGTAAAGATCTGGCTATATCTTTTTTAATGTAAAAGCTTATGGATATTTGTTCCACTTTTATAAGATATATTAAAATTAATTTTCTAAAGCCGGAGTGCGTTATGGCCTGACATGGAAAAAAAAAAGATTTTAGATTTGCTCATAATAATGCGGGTATTAAACATTTGCTTAACTTACATTTCAGTTTAAAATTAGAAAGGATATCTTTTATATCTGTCTCTCTGTGTGACTGCCCATGTAACGTCATCTGGTGACCGCATCCCCACCCCTACCCCTAAAAGTGGATAATATCCCTGAGTATCTCTGAACAACAAACATTCGAGTTGCTGGATTCTAAATCAACAACAAACATTCGAGTTGCTGGATTCTAAATCAATTCTGAAGCCTATTTACCTATTGACTAATAATTCCACAAACACCAAGTTGAGCAATAAAATAGGTTTCTGCATCTCCACTTTTCCCTTTAACAAGCAAGTGGCTCTGACAAGCTAGACATGGATAGACACAGTGACGTTCTGTTAACAAGGAACAATATCATTAATATATCACGTTGAATATGAACTATCTGCTAGCTAAAGTTTCATTCCATAAGTAGGGGTTATCTCCCCCGGACGACGTCAAACGAGGATGACACACAAAATCAACACCAGCACCCATATTATTACTAGCTTCTGTATATAAGTGGGATGGAAAAGCTTTGATTCTCCATTGTTATTATTATTGTATAAACACAGGTCTGATTATTGCTCTGAAATTGATTATTAAACTTCTCTTTATTTATGAACAACTCTCAGCCCTGTACTAACACCTAGAACCGATCAGAGCTTTAGAGATGCCCCCTCATTTTCCAAATACCAAAGGCTTTTATGTCTGTTATTCCCTGTTTCTCCCAAAGTTCATTGATATATAAGTCAATTTCCCTATAAGTTTTGACTTAGGTTTGTATTTGTTTTAGTTTTGATTATATACTTAGTTGGGTTTAATCCCCTTCTTTCCTATCTCGAGTATACTAAAAAAAAATTCAGTTTGGGGGTCTAGGTTCGTACTCCCCCACCCCCACCACAACCCTTCGGACAGAAAATTCCGTTGGGTGAGTTTCCTTGCTTTTCATTCCTTTATGGCTCTGTCTATATTTTCGGTTGCTCCAATAGCAGTCCCCCCCCCCCTTCCCCGCCTTACTGGAGTGCACAGCCCTCTATCATCAATGCTTGCTTGCTACTTAGGCGATAGAGACCAAGTTTGAAATTATTAGTGACCTTTGCCCTTAAGGTCTATTCTATATGATATTTTGATGTCCCTTTTAAGGTGTGGGGTGCTTTTTATGTATAAATAAATGTTGTGCGTGGTTCATCGTCTGTTTGTGTCGGCCGACGGACCTTAAAGAGATCAAATTTTCTTCTGAGTTTTGAATTATCATTCCTAAAAAGGAAAAAGGGAGGCTAAGTGCATTTGTTTTGTGTGTGACATAGACAAGGAACCAACAAAAGGGTTCTAAAGCACCCTCTTATTAGCATGTGTGAAATGAACATACTTGTTGGTTTGGTTAGGTATAATCATTACTGATTTACCGAAATCATTATGGAAAGTACATAAGAAATTCAAACAAGAGATATGGAGGATTAAGCAACAAGCATAAGCTTATTTGGAGCTCTCTCCTAATTAACAAAAATATTTACTTAGATAATCTGACTGACGTGATTAATGAAGGAAACTAGGCAGAGGATTTCAAACATTGCTACAAGCTAAGATATGTACAGAAAATTGTACGTAAAATATTGCAGTAGTGTCATACAGTAATTAACAAGCAATGATATCAGTAATATCATACAGTAATTAGCAAGCAATGATATCAGTAGTATCATACAGTAATTAACAAGCAATGATATCAGAAACATATTGCTGTGTACTAAACGACAAAATATGGAAATGTTGTTTTTGGCGGGGGTAATAGGTAAAGGGTTTTTACTTCGCCTCAGGTGATATGTATTTGTAGGTAAGTACGTACCAGATATATCAGGTAAGAGTAAGGACATACATAGTAACTAGACAAATCTCTTAGCTGCTATTATGAACTTTTCGACCGCCTTAACAATCTCCTCGTCGACCTCAGGAGATTACAAGCGGCTACCTATTAATAACTGAGTTATCTATATATTGAGACAAAATTCCTTTTGTACGGTTTCTGATAGCAAATTATTTTGTACAGTTTAAGAGAAAATGCCTTGCAGATTTTGGTTCATCATTGTTCTTTTCTTTTTAGTCAATCAAACTAGCAAGACATATGCCGCTTTTGACAAAGCAATCCATAAGTACATGCCGCTCAATGTTAAGAATCGAGATAAATTACAACAGTTCTAACTTAACATTAATAGGCTGGATTTTAATCAAACAAACTTTCGCATACAAATGATTACTGCATTTTATGAAAAGAGTAACATGACAGCATTTGAAGTAAACTCTCCGTTTGAAACTTTCCTATATATCGGATGATCAATTTTGTTTTCATATTTCCTTTATGGAACCAGAATGAAAATTGATGTCATAAATCTAGGTTGACATTTAAGAGTATCATTACCATAAAAATATATTAATTAAAGAAACTGTATGTATTTTATTAGTGTAAGAAATGTAACTATGTACCGTTGTCTCAAGGCCTGAGATCCTTTCTTCTCGCGTGGGGGATGTGAGGACTCCGCATCAGGGTCACGAGACAGTTATGCATCAGACTGTAGAGCTCCAACCTTCCATTTAGATAAGGTTACACACACACACACACACACACACACACACACATATATATATATATATATATATATATATATATATATATATATATATATATATATATATATATATATATACATATGAGTTGACTCAAAAAAGTGCAAGCTCTAGATGCAGAGTTGATGGGTTTATATCAAGCTTTTCCATAGAAGCCAATCCCCGTGACTCCGTGCAAAAACCCACCATGACACCCCATCGTTCGAAAATACCGAAGCTGATCCGGGCACCACGCGATAAAACCACCTCGGTGCCTCGGACTTCGAATATATAATAATAATAATAATAATAATAATAATAATAATAATAATAATAATAAATTATTATAATAATACAGGTATTTTAACCAGCAAGAAGACATCATAGTAACCATAGAATCCACGAGGTTTCAGTCACGAAACAAGGCCAAACTGGAAAGCCCCGGGCCCAGACGAAGTTCGTAAATGTTTGCTGAAGAAATTAGCGGATATCCATGACCGATTAGCAGCACAACTCTTACAACAATCACCTAATCAGTGAGTGAACAAAACTAGCCGAGTGAGTTATTATTATTATTATTATTTTTTATTATAGTACTACTACTACTACTACAATATTAAGTCTTTTGCAGGGCATTTATCTGAGATACGTTTTATGCATGTAATTTTTTAAACTGCCTGTAGTTGTTGTTTTGTGTTTTTTTATTTTAGTTTTTTTTTTTTTTTTCACAACGCACACAGTACATAATTATCGCAATCAACCATATTTGCAAATAAATTATACACATATGAAAATAAATACGTGAGTATAGCAATTGATATGCATACATAACTTATATCAAACACAAACAGTAAGTAAACTTTTGTTACACTAACATACATTTTTAGAAATATGCAAACACAATTTGACATTTCACAAACATATTGGAGTTGGTACAAGAACATACATTTTTAAATAAATGTGGCACGCATACAACATCCAAAATATGTTATCAATCATTTAGGCATTTATGCATCCTCTAATGAAAGTAAGAAAGTATGTATGGAAGTGGAAAACAATCATACCTTTTGAGATTCGATTTCTCATTAACTATATTTTTTTTTTCGGATGCATCTTAGTCTAAAAAAGCCACTTTCCTGAAGAGTTCTACGTAAAGCTGGTATATTATTAACAGTATAGCTAGGCTGACCTCATTTTTCATAACAATATTGGTGATATACATTATTTTTCTCTTAGATATATATCTCAGAAAGATAGTTAGGATTCAATATTTCAATAATAGCTTTTAAATTATTAGTTGTTTACCTATTAGTGAATATGTACTATTTTTGTAATATACATTATACAGTTTCAAAACTTCCGAGTTTTCGGTTGAGACATCAAGAATACACTTTGAGGAGAAAGATTCGTAATCCTGAATTTTTAGACTCACACACACACGTATATATTACAAATCACACGGCCAATAACACACACACACACACACACACACACACACACACACACACACACACACACGTGTATATATTACAAATCAAACGGCCAATATCAACACACACACGTATATATTACAAATCACACGGCCAATAACAACACACACCCACATATATATATATTACAAATCACACGGCCAATAGCAACACACATACACACGTATACACGTATATATTGCAAATCACACGGCCAATAAGAGTCTTTCCAAACTGCACTGGATCATAAAGATATTGATCAGGAAAATTGATACGTATATGAAAGAAACACTTAAAAACAACCGTGCAAAATTGGTGTCATATCAGCCCAAGCGCTTTTGGAATCTACCTCATCCTTTCTCAACGGCACAACCATACAAAGCAGTGGCGTAACTTTAAATTGTGGACCCCTCCCCGCAAACTTGTAGAGTGGCCCCCTCCTTTTGCGCCCCCCCCCCCCCCCCGCATTGCGGGAACTGCGGGGGCGGTAGTTACGTCACTGATACAAAGGACGATTATATAAACGAGACAAGAACAAAACACAATTACGTAATTACCTAATAGAATCTACATGATGTTTGGTCAAACAACTAATAGTAGGATGTATGTTGTTCAATCACTTTCTTATACACCTTATTCGGAATTATTTGTTATTGACGGATTTTTTTTATAGTGTATCGAAATATTACCACCATAAAATTCCTCCAAGATAATTAAGTGCCAATAACCTTACAAAAATGCACACACCTTGATAAGACAATATAAGGAAGATTTTGCTGATTACACGATTTTGTGTCTTATTTAATATTTCTTTGAAAATGAAATCTGTAGACCTGGCCCTATTCTCTTACCAAGGTGGATACATTATTGTAACGACGTTGGCAATTATTTACCTTGGAGGAATTTGATTGTGGTAACACTATTAAAAAAATCCTTGAATGAAAATGAAAAATAATCCCCAAAAAGGTGCATACGAAAGGGATTGAACAACTCACATCCTCCTGTTAGTTGTGAGAATCTTCTCACAGGTGTTTTCGCGTATGTCAAGAAACCTGATTAGAGTTTACTTGTTTTGTTGATCTGTATACCTTTAAATAATTTAAGCATATATAGAACAAGACGTTACGTATAGAACTTATAACAGTGACATTTATGCTAATGTATTTGAGGTTAGCCAATCAAACCGCAGCTCGCAGGATTTTGAAAACGAAGTATCTTATTTTTGTCGCAGCGATACCAGATGTCAATGTCAGAGCTTCTCGAAAATGGCTGCGAAAAACTGCGGCAGTTTACTTGGAGCTATCGAAAGCCAAAATGTATGCATGCTACAAAATACATGTAATGTACGTTACCACACTATATTTCTTGATAATAAAACAACCTAAAAAGCTTAATGGTCCTTTTTGAATTCATTTAGGCCGATCTCTGGCAACAATTCATCGTCGTGTTCTAGTGATATAGGTATCACACTCACACCGCCATTGTGTTTTACTATATGCTATTATAAAATGTAAAAATTAACTTCATCTGTAGGAATTAAATTTCCACGATTCCGATTGATTGGCGTCAAATTATTACCTCTAGTTTAATTTACATGACAAATATTAAGGTTCTCAGCAAAATTTACACATATTATGGCTCAAAAAGTTACCTATTTGCTTCAAACGGTCCATTACTAATGGCTGGACTAAATCATTTGCTCGACGTCCGGGAAAGCTCAAATTAGAATTGGGCAAGCTCACGTTTGTAAGGTACATACCCTCGTGCAAATCACCAAAAATGTATGTGTGTGTGTGTGTGAGAGAGAGAGAGAGAGTTTAGTTTGTAATGCTTAACGTTCTTCATGTTGTATGCTCTGCAATCTCGCCACAGTACATATATCAGTATCTTTATCTAGCGTCTGTATGTACTATATGGTTCTAAAATGCCTGCAGTTTTAGTCATCTGTCGATTTTTATTTCCCACGATACGCTGTCAGAATCTGACACTTCCATATTGTAGGCAATGCCAATGTCAGTCTCGCATTTGCTCTCGCAGACGTGGTAATATTATTACTTATTATTTGAAGCATGCTTTGACAAATATGGAATAAATAATTATATTTTAACTTGTTATTAGTTACATTTTAATCGTAATACGTGTAAGTAAACAGGATTCACCTGTTTTTAAGTCTTACGATAGTCACAGGCAGTAAGTGAATATGCTGCACCATAGGCATTATGCTGTCTAATTCAATTTCCTGGCCGATTCTCTGGTCTCGTCAAGCTTGCCGACACAAAGTCGGCTTGTCAAAGATCGGTTTGATGCAGTTTGCCTATTTTAAGGTGACTTGGTGATAACTGTTAATGACAAACGCACGAGATTTCAGATCAGCGGTCCAAAGTGCGACTAAAATGTTCGCATTGGCGACTACAATTTCTAAAATGGCGAATGAAATTGATCATCCGATCGCCCTGTGGCGACCTTTAGAATCATAATATGGCAAATAGAAAATGTCATCAAAACTTTATAATTACAAATGTATACCATGTTTTAAGCAAAAGACATTCAGCAGATGCAATTTCATTCGCAACATAATTCCTTTTCATTGGTGAGACTTTCGGTTCATACTTTTAAGTCGCCACCTTTACATGTGACTAGTTGGTTTACAGCCTATTTAAAAGAGACCAAATATAATATCTGTACAATGAACCTCAGTTAATGGCACGGATCTGGAAAAATACTGACATGGAGACAAATATGGAAAATTTAGTCGGCAGTAAAATTACTGTCAGTCCAATTACTATAAAAGAAGATACAGCATAAGGATTAATCATTATAAACTATCATTAGAAGAAAACGAGCGTTAAGGCCATTAATCAATGAATTTAAGCATAGGCAATATGTATAGCGATGGTTTAGAAAACTCTAAATAACGAATTTTAATGGCTGGCCAGAGGTTGAAGCAGATGATGACTGTCAGTCAGATATGGGTAAATACTATTAAAAATAACCTTATGCATTTTTTCAAATTACTCTTTAATTTGCCTTAACTAAAACCTTTACTTTTTTATCTTATACCATTAATACGCCACTCAACGGATTTCTGATCCTAATGACCCAGGCGACCAAATTATTGGGACTTAATGGCCTACATTTTGAAATCACAACTAAAATTATTTTTCAAGTAGGAAGCCATATAGTTACTAAAGTTTGATGGTACTTGAACACTGATTATTTTACAGGAAGCCCTATAGTTACTAAAGTGTGATGTTACTTGAACACATTTTTATTACAGGAAGCCCTATAGTTACTAAAGTGTGATGGTACTTGAACACTGAATTTTATTACAGGAAGCCCTATAGTTACTAAAGTGTGATGTTACTTGAACACTGACTTTTATTACAGGAAGCCCTATAGTTACTAAAGTTTGATGGTGCTTGAACACTGATTTTTATTACAGGAAGCCCTATAGTTACTAAATGTTTAATGGTACTTGAAGCCCTATAGTTACTAAAGTTTGATGGTGCTTGAACACTGATTTTTATTACAGGTTGTTTTTCGAACTAAAGGGCATTCGTCTGTAATGATTAGCCATCGTTTACATTGTAATTACAGGAGACAGATACATACGTATTGTTTGGAAAATAATTATCATTCAGATGTGTAAATAAATAAACAGAAAACCACTTTCATTTCCAAGACAAGCTTTTATTAGAGTTTATGTAGTTCAAGAGATGAGTCTGTTAGCCTCTCTCTCTCTCGCAACTATCTATGCATTTTATTATTCAGCTATCAAGTCAAACCCTGCTTTATTTCTCATCTACATATATATTGACATGTACTATTATATATATATATATATATATATATATATATATATATATATCGTTTTTTATAACTTTAATTATTGGCATCAATTTTGAATGTGCATAAAAAGAAGCTATGGAGTGCCAACCAAAGGTAAAATTCGAAAATGTAAAAATGAATTGCACACAAATTTCTGAAGACAAACCCTTCCAAATAAATGTAAAGATTAAGTGCAACAAGATAAAATATAAAACATAAAAAAGATGTTAAAATTCTGTAAAATGTATATAAAATCACAAATAAAGGTAATACATGTAAAATCCTTAAAACATGATTAAAATTTTGTATAAACCGCATTCCCTTAAGAGTCAAATATTTTATCAGGTGGCACGTCCTCATACAGTTTCTTCAAGCAGTTCACGTCAAACTACTTAAGTCTCAGAGAATGGAAATCAACACACTCAACAAGAATGTGCTCCACTGTCAGTGGACACTGGCATGGTATGCATTCCGGTCGAGGTTCACCCTTCAGGAGGTATGCATGAGTCAGGTATGTGCGCCCGATACGCGATCGGCACAATACCACCTCGTCTCTCCAATTTGTTCTATACGAGGGATGCCACTCTCCAAAAGTGGGTTTGATGTTCTTAAGTTTCTTTATGGAGTTTTCATTCCACATATTTGCCAAGTATCACTAACATGCTGATTTATATAATATTTGAAGTCAGTATATAGAAATATTGAATCGGAGACCTGTGACTGCAGAGCAGCTTTGGCTATTATCTGCCTTTCATTACCCTTTGTACCAATTTGATTAGGCAGCCAGCAGTACAGAATGCTTTTCCCAGATGGAATGAGAACATTATGTTTCTGTAATATCTGGGAAATTAATGGATAGTCAGATTTAAGATTCTCTAAGGCTTTCGATGTGGAAAGATAACCCGAAAAGATGATAAAATTTGTTTTTTTGAGAGGTTTCAACGTAGTTCAAAGCTTTGAGTATGACTGTAATTTCTGCAGTCAAGATTGAGGCCTTATCCGGTAACCGGTTCGAGATGGTGCAATGGGGTGTTGCAATGGCAGTTCCAACTTTGTCCCCATCTTTCGAACGGTCTGTATACAGGGACGTATGGCTACGATAGGATGCTCTGATTTCATTGAATTTACTCTGAAAAAGGAGATTTGTTGATGACTTTTTGAATTCGCAAATGTCAAGTATTATTTTGGGAGGTTCTGATAACCAGGGTGGAGATTTGGGAATACAGAATTTTGCAGTATTTCCAACATTGATTTTTGCTGTTTCTAAGTGATGACGAATTTGTATGCTAAAAGGTGGAATGAAGTTTGGTTTCTGAATGTATAAGGTTTGGTATTTGGGCCTAAACACTACATCATATGCGGGGTTAGATGGATTATACGATAGTTTGGTAGCATACTGAAAAGCCATACATATTTATGAAAGTGGTGGAAGTACGAGACTTCAGGGAGGTTTTCCTGATGCGATATCAGGGAGCTCTCCAGTGTCCATACTCTTTAGACTCCCAAACTTTTTATTTAAGAGCTTGATATGATCGTCAGGTCCTTTGGGAAGTTTAGTAGATTGTTTAATCCTCACCTTGTATGGTTTAGAGCATGCATTACCACTGGCGCCATAGGTCTGCTCTGAATGGGGGACCGAATTTAACCGGTTTATCGGTAGGAGACTTGGGATTATCTGTGGAACACGGATTCTACGTCCACTGCGGCATGTGCTTTGCTGATCTCTTCTTGGGCTGGATTGTGGAAATTTTCGTTTGTAGCAAGTAGATGTCCTAATTGTCACAATGACTATCTGAATTATATACTTCGCTGTCGGTTTGGGTATCTGCTAGCACGGGTTTTGGTGATGTCAAAACTAGGAATTTGGTTTGACCTTGTGGAAGGTCACTTCTCCACTTTAGCTTCTCTGACGTAGGAATTGCCAGCTCAGTTCAGTATAGCTGTTAAGTTAAGTTAAGTTAAGGGTCCATTTCATCCCAACTGGGACATAAGGCTGCAACCATCTTCCGCCATCTTGGTCGGTCCTGAGCAATGGCTTGTGCTTCGCCCCAGGAAAGTCCCATCTCTTCCAGATCCGTTCTTCGCCAGGTTGTCTTTGGCCGGCCACGCTTACGCTTCCCCGCTGGTGTCCATCTGAGAGCTATCTTAGGTATCCGTTCTTGTGGCATCCGCATTACGTGTCTGAGCCATTTGATTCTCCGCATCTTGACCTCCATAGAAATGTTTTTACATCCAGTTTTCTCGTATAGGCTCACACTGGAGATCTTGTTTGGCCAGTAGATGTTGCAGATTTTACGGAGACAGCCATTGTGGAATGAATTTACATTTCTCATGTCTGTCTTCACAACACTCCAACACTCGGAGCCATATAAAAGTATAGCTGTAGCTACCACATATTTCCTGGCCTCTGGAAAACTGATGCCTTTCTACTGTTTCACGAGTTAGATCTCCTTATAAAAAAAACCTGTTTATTTGTCAAATAAATATAATACAGTTTGAAGAATACATCCCATAATTTAGTTTACCGTTTTATTTAACTTTCGTTGTGATATTATGCTGTCATATTTTTGGGCAAGCTCAAATCTCCCAAGGGCAGTTTACATTTTTTCAGTCAGCCCCAGTTGACTTTAATCCATTTTGTCCAACCCTGATTTTTAGGCTGGTAACGAAATGAGTTTTAGCACACCTTTTATAAATAATATCCCTCCGCCAGTTGTTAAGCTCCAAAATTGAGTAGATTTTTCAATACAAGGTCGCCGATAATTACAACTGTATTCAAGACCCTGTCTATGACAATCGTCTTGAGAAGATCTCTTTTTGGAAATCGCATTACTAATAAAAGAGTGATACTTCTAGATCCAGGAAGATCGCCATCTTTGCAGCAATTTTTTTTTTACATGAGTTCCAGAATACATTTGATTGGTTCAGTTATTCTTTAAATTAAACCCGATATTTAATTGGTACGTCAGAGTTTAATTGCAAGGTCACCATAACATGACCCGCGAGACCTTGCTACCGTGCTAGAAACAGAAGCATAGTTGGAATGTCTGAGTTTAATCTCTGTCCGATACAGGTAATTTAAGTCTCCTATTAGAGTCGAAATTAGTTTCTTGATTCTTCTCACATAGTGAAAGACTAACACATACGGCGTATATATATCAAATTTTCTTTTCAGTTTGGGTTTAAGATTTAAAATTCATTGAACAGAAACAAGTTCTTTATGCTAATTTATTGAAAAGAGGCTTATCTCTGGCGAGGTCTAAAAACTTCACTTAGTTTTTAAAACGACAAAATTGTATGTCATTGTAATTACTATTTTTTTTCTATCTTTAATCAAGGTTTTGACGTTTTTGTAAAATTGTCGTTAGTTTTCTTTGGGGAAAATCCAGTAGCGTTTCTTCTGTAAAATAATGAATAAGTGAATAAAAGTTAACACATAAGAACACTTTTTAAATTATCTAGGCAAATCACATAAACTCATAACCTTTGAAATATGAAAGGATCTTTGAAAAAGTGTTTTCTTGTACGATCGTATTTAAATATAAAAAATAAATGATAAATCACTTAAATAGTATTATAATTACAATTCGAATGTAAAATTCTGCTCAGAATTATTGATTATGATATTATTTTACTGTCAAGCCAAACGAAAATATGGCTACATCATCCGTTTTAAGAACAGTTTAGAAGCTAGACTAATTCCGTTTATTATTTATACACATTTTGAACCAGTGTAGCTACTATTACACACACTGAAAAGTAGTGTTCAACCCGAAAGCGGACTTGATCTAGTGATCGTACCGAAGGTACGACTGCACATCACGATTATTTCAGATATTGAAATAAAATAAAATTATTTTTTATATTCGCTGCATTAGTGCGTTAGTAATGATTTAATTTTTTATTGTAGTGTTGTCGTGTCATGACACGAGTTGGTTTGCGCAAATAATTATACTGCGCTAGTGTGCTAGTAATTTTTTTAATTTGTATTTTTAGTGTAGCCATATCCTACATTGAGTTGGTGCAACAATGATACAGCGCCAAATTAGGTATATATATATACTACTACGAATTATTCGACTGTTTGCTATGCGATAGTTAATTACATATTCTGTGCCGAACCGATAGGTCTATCACGGCTGTTGTTACGGACTGACTAAGAAAACAAGATTCGTTATAGTTATATATACACGTACTAAAATGAAATTAAATGTGTGAGAAAAAAAACTTTGAGTGTCAGACTTTCCCCAAGATTTGTTTCAATTTTGAAACTAAAAAGGCTTACGTTACACTGCCCATGTAACGTCATCTTAATGCCGCACATCTGGTTTGTTTTTTTAATGGAAAAACTGAAAGAAGCAGAGAAATTTTATAAACAAATTAAAGAAGAAGTCTCTGAGAACATACTTTTTAGAAAGATGTGCTGGTTGGAGCAACTATTAAGCTCTGTCTTTCTAATAAATGTGCTGCTGGTCACGATAAGATCATTGTTGTTGAAGGTATAGCAATTTTAAACAATGCCAGGGAAATATGAGAAATCTTTAATAGTTTTTATAAATGTGGCATTAGACATTGGCAAGGATGTTCCATTTGACTCTTTAACTCATCAAAGTATCACGACTATTAAGAAGAATAGTAACATAGATACGGTTCTTCAATTTAAGCAAATTAACTTTGAAGAACTGCATGACGTGATAATAAGTTTTAATTCGAAAAAACCTACTTAGGAGAAGGGGAGTGCCAGGGAGGGAGGGATCAAATTCCTCTCAATATGTTAAAAACTGGGGCACCAATAATTTTTGGCCATGTTACAGATCTAATTTACAAAACACTACAGTCTGATATTTTTCTTGATCTTCTGAAGGAAGCACAAGTAGTTCCGATTTTCAATAAGAACAATCCTCTTGATAAAAGTAACTACAGACCAGGTAGGATGCAACCCATCATATCCAAACTGTTTGAGAAATCAACTGAGATCCAGTTAGCACAATTTTTTCAGAACATTTTTAACAACTATTTGGGTGCTTTTTGAAATGGTCATTTATGCCAGACCACATTTTGTTTCATTTACTCGAACACTAAAATAAGGCTTTTGATGAAAACAAATATGTAGCTGCAGTTCTGATGGATTTATCTAAGGCTTTCAACTGTCTCCATTATGATATTCTCATTTGCAAGCTAAGGGCTTAAGCTATGTTAGATGGCTCAGTAAGTCTCTTATTGAGATATCTGTGAAATCGTAAGCGGCAAATTAAAATGCAGAATTGAGAGTCTTGAGTTGCTTGACTGAAATTTAAAAAGGGATTCCTTAGGACCAAACCTCTGATCTTTACTCTTTTATTAAATATGGTTCTCTGTATAATTATGTTGATGACAACACTCTGTCATTTTCGTCATCGGGCTTTGACTCTCTGACTGACACACTTGAAAAAAAGAGTCGAACGTTCTGATTGATTGACTGGTTTATTATGAACGAAATGCAAGTCAACCCTGAAAAGTTACAAGCTGGTATAAAAAAAACCCATTAGGTATGAAACCTGTTCTTAACATAAGCAATGCTGTCATAACTGTCAAGAAATTGTTAAACTGGTAGGAATTGATTTTGACTATCAACTGCAATGCGATATATGTAAAAACATCTTTGTAGGAAAGCTTCAAGGCAACTGTCTTGAAACGTATTGGTCAAAAGTTAACAAGACTCAACAAACTGAGAATCTTCTAAACATTATCATTTCCTTCAAGTTTTGTCCCTAGCCTGACACTTCTGCATACTAAGAACACTACTAAGCTTGAAAAAAGAATACAAGAGCGTGCTCTGAGATTTGTATATTATGATTACACCAGCAGTTACCATAAACTCTTGCTTAAGGCAAAAATGCCCACCCTGAAAGTGCATAGACATAGATGGCTCTAGAGACTTTTTAAATTCTGACTAAGTGTGCTTCCCCGTGTTTGAATTATGTTATATGTTTTAAACGCAATAAATACAATTTTTGATATTCAAATATTTTCGATGTCCCAAGACTGAAAATCTCAACATATGACAAAAAGTCTTTAGATATGCAGCTGCCATTCTATGGAATGAGTTACCAAATCACTTTAGAGAACAATCACATTTTAATTGATTTAAATCATTAATTTTATCCTGGAATGGAAAGACAGTAAAAGCAATATATCTGCAAATAATACCCCCCCCCCAACATAACTCTCCTTCCATGATAACGAGAATTAATATCTGTGTTACCATTTTGTTATATTGTATTTGTATTATTACCATCAAGTGCCCTACTGTTACCTCCTTTTTTTTGTTTTAAAGTAAAGCTTAATTTGCATCTCAGCATGATTTTGGTCCTAAACTGGTGCTTCGCTTTTAATTTAACTTAATATAAAATTTAACTTATAATTTAAGTTAACTAGTCTTTAATTTTTTTTTTAGCATCCTTCAGGTCCTAACTTGTCGCTTTTTAGCTACCTAAATATTAAATTCACTTTTAATAACTGCCTTTTTAAAATAATCTGCTTCTTAATATTTTAAGTTATGTGCTATGTGATTTGTCCCATTATATTTATGTATTATGCTGTGTTTGTATGTCTGGCAAATCATGTTGATTCAATGTCTTTATTGTTTTCATGTCATGTCGGTAAAACGTTCATTAAAGCTTATGCTGAATTGTTGTTTTAAAAAGTCATGCCGACTATACATAAATCTTCTCGTATCTTATCTTCTCAAAAAAATCCGTAAATTAAAAAAAGAACAATTAAAGCGTGCGCTATTCTGAAGTATCTATGGACAAAAAAAAAAACAAAACAATCTAAGTTTCGGATTCTCTAATCAATCATGAAACCATTTTTCTGTGTTTTTATTCCACGACCGTAACATTTGTTCACTCTACATAGTTTAACCGTGGTCCATACTAATTGGTCTATCACCTTGTAAATTGCTAGTTTGCCCAAAGGTCATTTCAGGATGTAAACAGATAAGCATAGTATTATTAAAGAAATGGGTCGTCCAACTCATTTGTTGCTTTGAGTGAATCTCCCAACACAAACAATGCTCGCAGAGGTTAAGTAACACCTTCTAAAATGCGTGACCTTTTATTTTCATTTCTGTTTTATGTCACGTATTTCAGATTAATATAAAAACTGTTTTACCTGGCCGAATTAAAAGTTTGTTATCTTTTCTACAGAGAATCAAATCACCTTATATTGGCTATTGTCTTACAGCCAACATTTGTCCGGTAGACAAATACCAATAGCAAAATACAAATCTTGCAAAAAGAATTGATTGTCTCCTATTAAGATAGATTTCATTTCTAAGTGATATTTCGAATCAATGAGTAAATAAAACAGAGATTGACATAGTTTCAATATCTTTCGTCTGACTTTCAATTGTTTTATCGACTAAGCGTCCCCAGTTAGTATCAGTGTATCACATTTTTTTTTATATGACCTGATATTTGCGTATGACCTGATACTTGAACATGACCTGATATTTTTCTATGACTTGATAATTGTATTTGACCTGATATCTGTGTAATATCTGATATTTGTATATGTCGATATTTGTATATGATATTTGTAAATGACCTGATATTTTTATATAATATTTGTATATGACCTGATAGTTGTATACATCCTGATATTTGTATTTGCCTTGATATTTGCATATGATATTTTGTAGAGAACCTGATATTTGTATATGACCTGAAATTACATGCAGTCAGAAGCATTAATGTTATGACTAAAGTAAACCATAATATCATCTAAGAAGCAATAAAATGCCTTGATTCATATTGACATACGGGTCTTAAAAGCCTTTCAATAAACTGACAATTGATTCAATAAATGTATGTCTTCTCAAGATTCTTTAATAAACAAATACGTATGCATATTTTTGACAGATAAAGTATACAAGATTTCAGATACCTTTTAGAATTTCGAAGTCCATGTATCGATGTATCGTCTCATTTCTGCATCAAATTTTTATTGATAAATTAGATTTTCTCCACGATCCAATAGCAATAATGGTCCAAAGTATCTCTAGACGCTTTTTATTTTTTGAAAATCTAATTTGACCATATTAAATGAGTTAGGGTCTTTAATTTGAGTTTTATTATTTCATTACCCGCGAGAGATCAACAAAGTAATTATTTGTTCTAGGCGACCATTAGTAACCTAAGTGTAATAGACCTGAAGACAAAAAGTCCCCGGGTTTTGATGTTGATGATGCTGGTACTGCCACGCGCAGCCATTAGGAAAAATTTCATTAGTTCCACGCTTTTTGGCTAATTTGCTAAAACACCGTTTTAATACTTTGTTTTGAAGACGGACAGGGAAAGGGAATAAAGGCTTGTTCTTGCTGTTAAATGTCACACTTTGTACCAATCAAGTCATCTTTTATCTGCGTCCGCCGATGGCTCGTGGCGAAAACCATTTAGAGACCGTCTGCCTTTAGCTAAGACAGAAACCTTTCTAATGTCTAAGATCGCACAAAAAGGATTTTTCTGCGAATATCATCAATTTACGGCTTTTAGACGGCGTCGATCGTCACTCACTGCAATTATCACAAAGGCTGTCGGGGATTATGTACTATGTGAGGCCATGAAATATAAGTAGAGGAAAACTATAGGAAAAAATTGTCTTCACCTAGAGTCGGTTAATTTCCTGTCTTGTTCAACGTAACGAGTAATTTCCGATTCACTGGCGATTTTTGTTGATAAAAGGCGGTTGCTTAAGCATCAAGGGGTCGGTTTAGGCTGAGATTCTTTTTTATTGCTGATTTTGAAATCAAATTAATGTTGGTGGCGTTACCATGGAAAACAGAATTCATGTGAAGATAACTGATGAGTATGTTATTGTACTTCATATTTATGGGGTCGTTTTTCACAAGAGGTAGATAATGATGGTTGATTCAGCAGAGTGATGAAAACAACAGGCATGGTAATTAATGCGCAGAAAAGATCTAATGGCACGGTTAACTCTCTTCTATTATCTAAATTTCGTGGGCATCTTGCTGCGAAATAAACAAAAACCTTTACTGCAAAAGGAAAATGTGGTCTTTAAGCTAATTAATTCTAAGAAACCAATTATGTATGTAAATGGTAAATATCAAATGACAGGTTAGTGACCGCAGATAAATTAGACCTATGAGTTGTGTTTTCTTATTGATTAAACCCTGATATGAAGTGCAGAGAGTGTTGTGGAGCGACTAGTGCAGAATTTTTAAAACTCTATTTTTATATATATAAATTTTGCAATGTTAAGAACAAGATAACTGTCTTATTTGTTGTTGTTGTTGAGAGAGATGGCGATCTCAATTGTTTCTAAGAGACTTCTCTCCAAGCATATCTAATAATAATACAATATTTGCATGTTAAGCACGAAGTAAACAGTTCACTCCATGATTACTCTCAATTATCATATGCACATTACCTCGTTAACTTACCTTTTTATGTGGGTCATTCGCTTCAGTATTTTGGTTCTTTCTTCATGAATTATTTTCAAAATTCCAAGAAACCTTAATCCTATAACACGCAAAATATCATTCCTTTCTCAGATCATTCCAACGAGAAATCTTATAATACACATTTTCCACAGACTTAAAGAGTTTTAAAAAATTTTTAATAAATAATTCACTTTAATTTTTCACAAAATACCATTGTTGGCCATTTTAAAAGATATGGTAATAGAAATCAAATCAAGGTCTTAAAATAAGGAATAAAGTAGAGACTACAAGTTGAAATCAACACACACACACACACACATATACACACGCACACACACACATTTTGTACAACGAGGTACAACAATATATTAATTCTGAAAAAGAAATGGAAGGTAAAGATGCAAGTTTGGACTTCAACTATTCCAAAAGAGTAAGTCCCTTGGTTATACATCGTCATGTCTAAACTTATTTGCATGTCTATAAAATCAAACCATTCTTTTGTTCGAGATCTTTAAATCTTTCCTGAAAGTAGAATTAATAAATTTTTTTTCCAACCTTGGTGCCTTTATGACACATTGTAATGACAAATCTTCATCTATGCTCTGTCTCCTCGATCTTGAAAATGAATGCCAATATTTATTAGCTTTGTTTTTGCTTTTTTTAAATTCTGTGCTGGCCTCTCCAGCATTAAAACACAAATGTCAAAAACTCTTTAAGAAAAGTATATTGGTCGGTACATTAATCTAATACCAACGTTGATGTAATATTTGTTGTGATTACACATTAGCAAAAGTTTAAAGATTTCAGTTACCCATTCCATAACTTGGATTGTTTGTCTTATGACAAAATCGCAGAAAACTAAATTAGCGCTGTTCATTTGAATAGCCTGTCACGCTATAATCAGCTTAAAAATCTAGCTATTTGATCATATCAATCGCTTTCATAATTGCTTTCATAAAATTCATCCCTTCAATATTTTTGCCATTCTTCATTTTTACATTTTTCAAACTTAACCTGTAGTTAGCACCATATAACCACGATTGTACCGAGGTCCCGTTAAATGCTACCACTACATCATAAGTCATCCACTTAGTCCTTATATCACTAGTTAATGTTTTGATTTTTTTTTAATTCCGTGTTCAGTTTAACTTTTATTCTACTGTTTTCTTATTGCTATGAAATTACTTTCTCATGTGTGATCTCTCCAAATTTACTCAATGCACATCACTGGTAATGTACGGGAGTAAATGATATTGAAATGAAATTTGGTCCTGCAACCGCCCCCCACCCCCCCACCCCCCCAAAAAAAAAAAGAAAAAAAGAAAAAAAGAAAAAAGAAACAACTTTAGGAAGTAAATCGCCATGGAGTGTGATATATGGGAGAAAAATACATATTTACATTATAAATGATATGTACTATGTATCTCTCTGTGATATGTATAACTCGCCATTTTGTTTATTCTGTGGATGATTCATATTGATTTAAAAGGAATACTCTCACTAATAATTCCACAGTTAAACATTAAATAACACTTTCAAAATCTATGTCATATATGCAGATTTGCCCTGGTTATCATTGACTAAATTGGTATCTTTATTCTTTCTCAGATAGTGAATGGAAATGATATAAGAAACAGAAATATCTTGATTTAAAACTTTTCATGAAATTGTGAAAAATGTAAAAGAGGTTTCAATATTATTAAAATTGGACAGTTGTGTGCACACATCTACCATGTGTAATATAACATAAAAAGCAAAAATTCCCCAGATAGTTCTCTCTCTCTCTCTCTCTCTCTCTCTCTCTCTCTCTCTCTCTCTCTCTCTCTCTCTCTCTCTCTCTCTCTCTCTCTCTCTCAAGTGTGTACGCATACACAGGGCATTAAATACAAATATTGTGAAAAGGAAGTTCATGGATAAATTATATATCTCACCTGCAAAATGTGTATGACACTGAAAACGACTGTATTTAAAACTTTAACGCAGTTAGTAATGCTGCCAACAATCCAGTTGATACTGTGATACCTATATTTTGCTTGGCCTTCAGTGGGGAGAAAATTGATTGTAAAAGAGGTCAATATTTTTTAATACTCCTTCATATCTCCCCTGCACTCGCATAAATTGATTGACATATTATGGCAGGTGATTCATTACATTTTTCGTTTTCCAAATATTTGATAGGATTGAATTTGTTTGTGAAAATTCAGTAATTAGTTAAATTGAATTTGTTTGTGAAAATTCAGTAATTAGTTAAACTTTGTTTCTAATCTGTAAATGGATAATGATGGAGACTGGAGACATTTGTTACATTAAAAAGGTTAGTAAAATAAAGAAGATGAAAAAAAAAATATCTCTTCGGAGATTGGGACCTGGTTCTTCCATACGGCTGGCGGACTCACTACCATTTAAGCTATGAACTAACTGAATATTAAGAGGTACAGGATCAACATATATATTGACTTACATTGTCTAGCTTGTGGTTGATGGTTACTTCTGTTCAACGATCCATTTTCTTTACTGACCATTGTAATATTTTTCTCCGTTTTTTTAAAGGTTTTGGAGAAAATGAAGTGCCGGATACCTATTTCCAATGCGGCAGACACAGTGTATATTTTATAGTACATTTGAAAAGGATCTTTTTGTTGTAGACAACAGTACAGGCTCTTTTTTTTAAAGTTAATTTTGTCACAACTGGAAGATTGATCGACTGAATTAAATGTCCTTAAATGTATTTTGGCTTTGAGATTACTTTATAGATAAAGGTGTGTGTGTGTGTGTGTGTGTGTGTGTGTGTGTGTGTGAAGAAAGGCACTACATGTAGAATCTATCTATGTTTTTTTTTAATTTTCCCCACATGACGAGTTGTTTCGTAACATAATTGAATATAAAATGTTAAATCCTTTCGTTATACTTTATTGTGAGCAACAATACATTTTGTTCCTATTATTTATGGCATCCATTATGTAAGACATTAGCAATGTTCAGGCACGTTAAACAATAAAATGTCACTCAATATATTCCCCTCTTAGTCTAATTTTACTTGTTTCCGTATCCACGCTGGCGCCTCTCCAAAATATTGAGCCACGTGCGCAAGGCAAGTTAAATTTCAGAAAGGATAAAGAATGTAAGAATAAAATGAATACGATTGTTTAAAAATCACTTTTTTGTTGTTTCGTATGAATATTTTGTTTAAAATCCTGATAGGAATAGAGTAATGTGAGGTAGAAAATGCAGTCCTATTTCTTTACGCGTAGTGGAGACTGAGGTACAAACAGTACAATAGCAACAAAATGCCAACAGTAAAACTCGTGAATTTTTAGTTTTTTGGTACCAGCGCAACCTTGTTCCACGATGATATTCGGAAGACAAGCTTGCTCATAAGAAATACATAGTCTGCTCAACTTTCGTCGTGGACCAAGACTGTGCTCATATCTAATTTAGAGTATGAATTTGCTAAACGCAGCGTTTATTCTTTAATTTCCAACACCAGCCCATGTTCAAATGTCGTTTTGGTGTTTGAAATGGAAATATATAAACATAATGAATGTAGAAGAGCTTGATTTGTATGTTAATAACACACTGAGACAAAGAGTCATGAAATTTAACAATATTTCTTTTCTCATAAAAACAGAGGCAGAAAACGGCTTTCATTCAATATAGTCCTTTTAGGTTATCCCTTTGTTTACAAACTTGAAAACCTGAATGGAGAGGATATATAAACATATATGAACAAGAACTATCTATATAGTACAAATAGATGACATTTACAAAGTTGAATGTTTTTAAAAGACAATAGGAAATAGATGACATTTACAAAGTTGAATGTTTTAAAAGACAATAGGAATCAAAGGTAAAATGAATGTACTAGTTACACGGAGAGGATATGATGAATAGCTTAGCAATTGGGAACCAGAAAATACCATTCCGTTAAATAAATGAGGTGTCAAAGACACGCAAACAATTGAAGTATAAATACATAGATAACAGCATCAAGGAGCATGAAAACCTTTGAGTTTTTGAAATTAAAGAGTTTCGAGAATGTAAAAGAAAACAAAAAGAATTTAACGATCGAAACCAGAAGGAAAGTACATACAATATACATTACAGTTAACCAATAACCTGGTACACATGAAAAACATGATTAAGCGACAACTGTGTAGACAATGTCCTAGATGGGTAATAGATGACATTACTGCGTAGACAATGTCCTAGATGGGTAATAGATGACATTACTGAGTAGACAATGTCCTAGATGGGTAATAGATGACATTACTGTGTAGACAATGTCCTAGATGGGTAATTGATGACATTACTGAGTAGACAATGTCCTAGATGGTTAATAGATGACATTACTGTGTAGACAATGTCCTAGATGGTTAATAGATGACATTACTGTGTAGACAATGTCCTAGATGGGTAATAGATGACATTACGGTGTAGACAATGTCCTAGATGGGTAATAGATGACATTACTGTGTAGACAATGTCCTAGATGGGTAATAGATGACATTACTGTGTAGACAATGTCCTAGATGGGTAATAGATGGCATTACTGCGTAGACAATGTCCTGATGGGTAATAGATGACATTACTGCGCAGACAATGTCCTAGATGGTTAATAGATGACATTATTGTGCAGACAATGTCCTAGATGGTTAATAGATGACATTACTGAGTGGACAATGTCCTAGATGGTTAATAGATGACATTACTGTGTAGACAATGTCCTAGATGGGTAATAGATGACATCGCAGATTAAATGAAAAAGACAACAATTCTAAAAATGGAAACTGATATTTACTGCAATTTAAAAAAACCTGAAAACATATAGTGTCAAAGACTACAAGCGGGTATACGAGATCTTGATCTACACAAAAGGTAATGATAATCAAACAGACTTTGATGCGATAATTAGAGCATTCAATCTTCCTTCAAATTTCATTCAAGCGTCGTATACCAGTAATTCACACAACAACTCAATCAACTATGGATTTTTCCTAGGCTAAATATGTATCATGTTCAATTTGCCATTGTACTGAAACTCAGTTAAATGCATTAAATTCGTTAACTCACCTTAAATAAGTCCGCATTTGAGCTGGGCGCACCATCAGCAATAAGATAATAATGCATTAGACGAGATAACAATTTACTACGCTAACAAATGTTTTAACCATAAAACCCATCGAATATTCTTGAAAACTACACTTTAACTTTGACATTGACAATGATGACTTTATGAAAAGACACATATCACAGTGTGACATGAAAGTTTGGCAGAATCAACTAAATTGGCAGTTTGGATGGCTACATCTGGTTGTGGGATTCATGCATTTGATAAACAAACACATACTTGTGTTAGTCAAATCAGTTTATAGATTTCACGTTATTTCTACATGCAAAAACTGCTGTCTGAATGTAAAATACCTTTATCAGATGATGATGCATTTAAATCAAATACAATACTATAGATACGAAACAATTTAATTTCATCGGCAAGAATTTTAAAATTCCGCCACAGTATGACTGGAGATAGCTCAAAGGAAAAAGCACATACTTCATCGATAATGGGCCAGAGGAACATAATACTGCACACCAAGGTTTCGGGAAGACAACAGCTGACTAAATGAATTCTATGGTAAACAAAGAAGAACCAAAGGACTGGACTTACTTCTTTCTGCAAATTATTAATGGTATTAAGACTAATGTATCTCAAGTTTGAATCAAACCAAAAGATCTTATGCAATCTGCATTTCAGGAGCACAGCTACAAAACAAAACATCAATTACACAGTCTGTTTATACAGTATCAGATACTGTTAGAAAGCTAAAGGACCTGTACATTTTAGAAGAGCAAGGCTAAGACACAGATGAAAACATGGTGGTAAAGTTCTAACCATAGATAACATATTCAAATGTGAAATTGGATTATGCTGTTGGTGGTAACGGTGTATTTTTGTTACCAAGTGACAAGATTATTCAAAAGGGTAGTATCGTTGGATGCAACAACAACATACAGAATTCCAGTGATTCGTTTGAACCGGGGTTAAATTTAATTATCAGCACCTAGGTAGTAAAAAGCGGTATTCCACAGGCTGATAAATAATATGTGACAGAATGACAAGAAAATTAAAAGGAGAAAAAAGAAGACAACTTGGGTAAACATTATATAGAGTCGAAGGACCGTGATGACGATGTCGCTTGGCGACAAGTCTTGTCTATTAGAGACCACGCCGTTACTACTGTCAGTAATGTTAATTATATTGTGACTTCAGCACAATTTATATTTGACACGATGACAAATGGCAAT
This sequence comes from Margaritifera margaritifera, assembly GCA_029931535.1. NCBI lineage: Eukaryota > Metazoa > Mollusca > Bivalvia > Unionida > Margaritiferidae > Margaritifera > Margaritifera margaritifera. The sequence goes on from JAQPZY010001620.1 coordinate 2,230,681, forward strand.
CATGAAGCTGTGAAACAAGAACGCGAAGACCACGTGTGGACAAAGTCCAATTTAGAAACGTTAAAAACAAAATCGACCACGAAATAAACAAGCAATCATTTATTTTGATTACAATAAATTTTGGAGCTGATGTGGTTTAAGTTTTGAAATAGGTCATGTTCGTGCGCGGAAAAACCTCAGTGATGTTGCCGAGACTATCAATCGTCTAATTGCTTTGCTTGCACCTTGAATCAACAATGCAAATAACAAACCTGCTAATACCAAACCAAGTAAAATAACATGTTCAGCAAAGAAATACACAATATGTCCAGCACTTTTGAATAACCTACCTATCACAGCATCAATAATTCCAGTCAATGCTGATGTTGCTTTTCTGGACCTCCTATACCACCAGTTAGAGCACTTCTGACTAAATTTACTTTGAATAATACTTTCAGCCTTTCCACTAGGGGAAATTTGTCTATGTTGAACTTTCCAAATATTTTAAAATTTTAGTATCTTACAATAGTGTTATCCTTACTGGACAAGTCCTGTCGCTCCGCCACAACGGCGAAGCAGAGGAGCACCGACGCAGAGCCTGTACAAAGTACAACCCAATACCAGAAATGTTTTGGCTTTCCCAAACGATATGCTTTCGGCTCAACTTGTCGGCGGCGCCGACAGCAAAGTCAACTCAGACTTGAAGTCTTGGTTCCCGTAAACTTACTTTTAAGGTAATAAATAACAAGTTGTCTAGTTAAACTGAAAACATCATCAGCTTTGTTTGCCATGTAGCACTTAACCCTGCTATCACAGCTAATAACAGTTTGTTTTTAAAAAGTTGTTTAAGATGGCATTAGATCCACCGTCAAACATGGATATTGAATAAATTGTAAAGCTGATCATTCATTTTCACTTAATCAGTTCCCATTCGACTACGTGATAGCACGTGGACTTTTACCTGACAAAATTGTTACTCAATAAATGAACGGCGCAAACAATAGCCTCACTCCGAGAGTTTTAATCCACTTGATAACATAAATGGAACGTATCCATTTCATTGCAGTGACTAGATTTTGTCGTTGGGTACTATACTATTTCAGATGAACTCAAAAGTAATTTCTTTACTACATCGGTGAAAGGAATGAAACAATAACTGCTTTGATTCCAGACGGCTACTACAAACTCGATATGTACATGAATAAATTCAAAGAGGCTATGACTACAAATGGTGACAACGAAGAAAGTATTGATGCTGAATAGTTTTGAAACACAACTCAAAAGTTAACATTACTTTGAGTGACAATTGCACAGTATAGACAACCAACTACAATATTACATTTGTTAGGATTGTATTGCCAGCTAACTATACAAGCATCTGCTGAATTAGATACAGATTTTACTGGTTTCTGAATCCAAAATATGATATATTTTCCTCGAACAATTACTTAAATGGAAAACAGATGCAAAAGATGCTGTTACTAGGCCAGACAATTAGCAGTGACTTAGACCTCAACAATCACCTTATTACCAATATAGCAGAACCAGTAGAAACATTTGATGTGACTAATATAATTGTTATGCAAAAACAAAGTTTATATTCAAATTCGCAAGACTCTGGAGGATAACCATTTGAAAAATATCAAGACATGGAAGGAACACGTTGACAATAAATTATTAGCTATTGAACAGAGTGGTACTGCAAGTTCTAGCAAAATCTCAGAGGAAGACAAACAGAGTGATAAGAAGAGAAAAAAAGATAAAAAGATGCACAGGGATTGCTCACATAGAGATTCAGAACCTTATCTATTGCTTTACAACACTTGCAAACAGTAACAGAAAATGAAGATGATTTGCCTAACTTTAGGCAGTACATACAACCGATCGAGCTGAGGATAAACACGGAGATAGATGCATTGGAGAGTGATGTGTAGGTAGCACTAATACATTGTCGGGGGTTCAAAAATATGATTTAACAGAGGTAAGAAAAAAGAAGATTACGCCAAACAAAAAGTTAACCTAAACGAATGGATAATTTGATCTATGAAAACAATTTACCATTTACCTATTGCAGGTATGAGAGATCAGAACAATCAAAGATTTTACATTCACCGAGTTTTACAACAAGTTACACACCGAGGTTGAACAATCTAAAACAGATACAAAAGAGTATTTTTATCGAGAAGATGTCGATGATATCGGTGTGGTATATCGTAGTATTGATGAAATAGACAAAAGAAAGAAAAAAATGAGAAAAGATTCAAATGATTTGCAACAAAAGTTTTCAACAGATACATTCAAGACTCAAATGAATAAAACCGCTCTCATAAGTGGCTGAATTGATACTGTTAAAATCGAAATAAACAAAATATAGGGACATTCAAAACTGAATTGAACGCCGAATTGGGTGTAAATAATATTGCGTTGTTTGATAGAATTAGGACATTGGAAGAGGAATCGATAAAAACAAAAAGCCGTTTTTTGAAAAGACGAAACTAATGCAAGGATATATATTGCTTAAATTAATACAAACTGGTAAATGTATCTAGATTTTAGATTTGTTATAAAACTAAACAACAAAACTTTTGTTGGAACTATTTAAGTTCAAAACTTATGGACTTAACTATGCTCCATCACGTTTTGCTGAATACACGTTACACACAATAGGTGATTCGCAACAACAACAAAAATGTAATTCAAATAAAACATCAGGCTTATTTTTTTTTAAATTGAACTTACATATTGAATCTAAATCTGATCTCATTTACTTCGACTTTTATACCGGTTAAGAGGTAAGTAATAAACATTTTGTATGCAGTACCTATCCACAAGAGGAATCTTTATATATATATATATATATATATATATATATATATATATATATATATATATATATATATATATATATATATATATATATATTTATATTTATATATATATATACTTACATACATACATACATACATACATACATACATGCATACATAGATGCATACATACATGCATACATACATGCATACATACATACATACATACATACATACATACATACATACATACATACATACATACATACATACATACATACATACATACATACATACATACATACATACATACATACATACATACATACATACATACATACATACATATATGCACAGGGTAAAGGATTCACAGATCTATTGTCGCATAGAACAATATTTTACTTTTTTTTATTTCTAACATAACATGTATAAATTAGGTTAACGTTCTTGAAGGCAAAGGCTCCGTCGTTGTAGAACGGTGTAGTCGTGGCGCGGAGCTGTATCTGAAAGAACGCCATTTACGAGAGCAAAGCCTTTTTTACGTGAACCCTATAACTTGATAATTTCTGGAGTGACTAATTGTGGAAAGACTATGTTTGCACTAAATCTGATAGGGACTTAATACAAAGCCATTTTCGATTACATCGTTATCAGCTGTCCAGTGTTTCTATGGAACAAAAGTTCTGATAGACAGTGATTTTTCGAAGATGAAAAAGTGATCGTAAAAGTTCCAGAAAATAAATTAGTTAAGTGGTTAGAGTTAATGGTTTATATGTACCAAGGAACTAATACTTTGTTTCTAATTGATGGCTACGGGAATATTGATGGAGTAAGAAAAGAAAGCAACTAAATTAATCAACTAGCTGTCAGTGGAAGACATTTTTAAATATCAGTGTCGATGATCGTTCAGAAGTACAACTCTGTAATCAAAGATTTCACAGAAAAAAGTTTGTTTGGTCGTCTTCTATAGCAAGGACAAAAAGGCAATGAAAACAATTTTCAATGAAAATAATATCATAAAAGATGATATACAAAGTGAGATTATAGATATTTTGAAACAAAGCGAAAGAAATAAACTGTTAATGAGACTCGAGTTTCTTTTCAATACAAGGTCCTGACTTGTCCGTCAGGTAATGTGTTTACGTTGTCAACCAAAATTGTTTGTCGTCATACATAGACAATGCTACTTTGTGGATTTTGGATATTTAAACTCTAAATTGCAATTATGTGCAGGACCTCTGTATAGTTTGGTCAAGTGATCATGATGGCGAAAGCTATTCTAACAAATCTTTTTGCCACAGTTGTGACAAATGTTAGTTGTGGCAAAATGCTTTTTGTCTTCTTTAGTAAAGTTCTTTGGCTTAGTATTCTCTAATCTCAATTCATTTCTTGACAAGAATTTTTCTATGCTACCCACCACTTGTCAAAGACTTGAATGCAATCAGTACTTTCTGTAAACGATTGGTTTTCAGATTTATGAAATAACGTGAAGTACATGCAAACACCTGATGCAATTTGAATCTGTTTGCCTTGTCCGAAGTTGTTGTTATTCCTCCTGAACACATTGCCTTTGGCATGTTATTCTTTCTGAATGCCTCGTTGCAAATTCGCTGCAAAAGTTGTTGCTTGCGACATCTTGGCCTCTGGCGGCGATTGATGCATATAACTATTATAATCGTATGTTGTGCAGCACTGACACTTCGTGCGCAGTACGATGATACTTTTAAAATCGCAATAAACAACATACGTAACTATTAAATATTGATGATCTGGACAGATCTATCTTCCAACGTAATGATACTTTCCATGTTTGTAGTTATTAGGATCGCTTGAATCAAATATAGTCAACATATCAATGTGTTTATTTTCTCTGTCTCATTTGCTCCGTCTGTAGCATAGCGGCAATGTCGACGACAGAACAGCTGCGCTATCGTAGCTGTCCGTTTGGGACAAGCCGTATAACAATGTCTCTTTTTTCAATATTTCACAAAATTTACAGATATATCAAATTCATTCTCAATTTTCCCAATCTTCTCCATTTTCACCAGACATATATGAAACCAACGACTGTATCTGACCAAATTGCGTTTTGATATAGCCACTTGAGATAATAACGATAATAATAATAATAATGATGAGGACTTTGTATAGCGCCTAATCTTTAGAGGTTCTAAGCGATTTACAACATTAAATAGCACCTAAAACATATATAATGATATGATTACGCAAACAAACACCATGAAATTAGAAAACAAAAACATGCTGAAAATAATTAAGGTAAGGAAACATTATCAAGTCTTTAAGTCTGTTCTTGCAGTCGAAGTAGGTGAGTTTTAAGAGCGCTCTTGAATGAGATCACAGTGTCTTTGTGTCTAAGTTCAGTGGGCAATTTGTTCCACGTTGCTGGGCCCTGGTATGCAAAAGAACGTTGTCCGTATGACTTTATTTTTATAGTGGGAATAATGAAAATACGAGTATCGGAAGAGGAGCGTAAGTATCTTGCTGGTGTGTACACATGGGTGAGGTGAGATAGGCATGTTCGACTGGAGCCAGTCAAGGAAACGTAGCACAGAAAACAAATTTTGTGTTTGATTCTGGATCGAATGAGTAGCCAGTGTAGGGTACAGAGCAGGGGGGAGGTGTGCTCGGTTCGTGGTACTCTAAGGATGATCCGAGCTGCTGTGTTTTGAACTTTTTGAAGTTTCTGGAGTAGATACTGAGACGAACCAGATAAAATTGAATTACAATAGTCCAGTCTTGAAAGTGCTAAGGAACACACAAGTGTTTTAGTGGCATCAACTGAAAGATAATTGCGAATGGAGCTGATGCGTCTCAGCTCCAGATATGAAGCCTTGCATATATTCATGACATGTTGGTGCAATGAAAAAGTGCTGTCGAGGGTAACACCTAGGTTTCGTACTGACTGTGTGAATTTAATGTTGGTGCTGCTGATACTTATTGTTTGAGGTAAAGGATGTGAATGAGAAAGTCTTTGTGTTGTAATCAGAATGGCTTTAGTTTTGTCATCATTCATCTGCAGCTTGTTACATGTCATCCATGATTTCACATCGAAAATGCACCTCTCTACGCCTTGGATGGTACCATCAACTTCAGTTGGGTGGCTAGATTTGTATATTTGGGTGTCATCAGCGTACAATTGGTGAGACACTGGATGACGATCTATGACACTTGAAAGCGGCTGAGTGTATAGAATGAAGAGAACAGGTCCAAGAACAGAACCCTGTAGAACACCAAAACATAGATCAACTGGGCTGGAGTGTTTTCCATTTGCAGACACAATTTGTGTCCTGTTGACCAAGTAGGACTTGAACCATAGTAAGGCTGTATCGTGAATGCCAAATACATGCTGGAGACTGTGAAGTAATATATCATGGTCTATTGTGTCAAATGCTGCAGACAAATCAAGGAGGGTGAGGACTGTAATCTTTCCACTATCCAAAGCACAGAGAAGGTCATTAACTACTTTCAGAAGGGTAATTTCTGTACTGTGGCGAGGGCAATATGCAGACTGTATATTGCTAAAAAGACTATTTGAATTCAGATGTGATTCAAGTTGGGATAGAACAACATTTTCTAAGATTTTTGACATGAATGGGAGGTTAGAAACTGGGCGGTAGTTCTTTAAATCGTTATGGTCAAGTGTCGGTTTCTTCAGCAGAGGCTTTACAATGGCAGTTTTGAAAAATGATGGGAATTCCCCGGATGAGAGAGAAGTATTAATAACATCAGTTAGTGACGGCAATATTGGATCTAAGCACTCAAGCAGCAGTGATGTCGGAATCGGATCAAGTACACATGACTTTGGAACACTCTTCATCACGATTGTACGTACTAAATCCACGGAGACAGGTTCAAATGCTGCTAAAGGTTGCCGCTGAAATTCTGTATCGCAACTGTATGGTGACGATGAGTCAATTGAAATTGTGTTGTCAAGCTTATCTCTAATGGTTTGTACTTTGTCACGGAAGAAATTTGCAAACAGGTCTGGAAGGTCGACCGGAGAGAAGGTAGTTGGAAGTGGTGTACATTTGTTCCTTGACATTAGCTTGTTAGTAATATCAAAGAGCTCTTTGCAGCTGGAACTTCCAGTGATATTAGTACTGGAGTGGGGTGATATCGCTGCATGAACTTTGTTTGTGACGTTCTTCTTAGCGGCTTTATAGATTTGCTTATGAATAGTGAGTCTGGTGGAAAGCCAAAGCCTCTCAGCCTTACGGCGTTCTCTTTTAGCAGTGCGAAGCTGGTCCCTAACACTGCGATACCACGGAGAACACTTTTGAATTGATACTCTGCACTTGGTTGCTGGGGCATGTTTGTCAAGCAACGAACGCAGGCAGTTATCAAGCTGTTCTGCTGTAGGAGGTAACAAAGTTGTTATGTTTGCTTGCATGTCGTGCATTAGTTGGGTTCTATTTATAATATGGAGGTTTCTCTTAGTAGCAAATAAAGGTGGATTGTTAGGGACTCATACGTCAAGATGGCATATGATGCAGAGGTTATCTGATGCAAATTAGTGGGACTCCATGAAAGACTGTAGAATATTATCATCAGGTCTATTAAGAATCCAGTCTAAAATGTAACCATGTTTAAGGGTGAGTTGGCGAACTGACTGTTTGAGGTTGAAATGGTGAATAGAATCTATGAGTTTTGATGTGTATGGGTTTCCAGGACAGTCAAAGTGAAAGTTGAAATCTCCAAGAATAATCAGGTTACCACCTATCGAATTTCCATACTCCATGAGATTCGGAAACTGCTTCAAAAAGAGAGATTCAGTCAGCTTGTTTTTTCTACTAGGAGGAGGGGGGTAGAGGCAGAAAAAATATACTGACTTTTGTTCCAGTGTGAGTGTGGTCTGGACTAGTTCAAACGATGTGTGGTAGAAATTGAAGGTTGTAGTGTGGTTAAGACGGTTGATCGTGGAGTTCTTTCTGATAACAGCAATTCCACCTCTGCGGGAGTGGCGGGGGAACGACTTGATGGAGTAACCGGGGAGTGTTAGATCCGCGCACTTGGGCTCATCGCCTGATGTTTTTAGCCATGTTTCTGTCAGGTAAAACACGTCGATATTCTGACCGTTGATAAAATTAACTATTTTAGTGCGCTTTTCCGGCGGTCCTACTGATTGGGCATTGAATAATGCGATGCCCAGTGGTTTCTCTTGGATACTGGACACAAAGGTTGACGATTTAAGAGGAATTTGAATTAAGTTATCTAAATTAACGGCCGAGTTTTCAAATTGCTGTGACGGAATGGGCGAAAGGGAGATAACTGGAATTCTTCATCCTGTTCTACGCCGGCCGGCTTTGAAACAACGTTTCTTTTTTCGCTTCCGTTTACATTTAAGTAATGATGAATGTAGTCCAAGGTCGTTTAGTCTAGTGCACAATGTAGTATGGAGAGCCAAGGAGTGGTCATTTAAAGCAATTAATGAGGGTCCATCATAACATAAACGGGTGGACTGATGAGCATTACGTGATGGCGGTATGTTCAACAACAAAGGTAGTTGTAGCAGTGGAGCAAGACGTCTAAGAAAAAGTCTAATAGTTATCGTTTCCAAAACAAGCAAATGAAGAAACACATTCCAACAGAACAGCCAATGCATGATGAACACAATAACGTAGACGAAGACAGACAACAAGCACATATATCATGAAAAACGGCACAAAAATTCGGAGCAGCTGCCTCAAGCCTGTTAAGCGATAGCGGCCATCTTCATGGAGATCTTTTGGTGGAGTACTTACAAAAACTGTTTCCACAACAAATAGAAAACACCACTTGTGTTTTTTTTTTTTTGTTGTTGTATTTTTGTATTTTTTATGTTTTTACTTTGATGCGGGATTTTTTGTTCTTAACCCATGAAGTAAATCTATGTATGAGCTCCCTGTGAGAGTTGATTTCTCTATGTATGTAATGTTAAATTTTAAATCATGTCAGATATCCATTTCGTACTATCGCTTATTTCCTGTCCAAAATTTGGTATGCAAAATGTAAAATAAACGTTCAATGACATAGTACATTTCATCTCTGTTCAATATATTCATAGGTCCTGTTTTATGGTAAAATTCTCTGTATTCAATGTTTTTCTACTTCTTGAGTGGGCCGCTTCAAATGTTTGATTATTAAGTGTAGCTGTACTTATACAGAACCAAATTGACGAAAAGTTATACAAATCCTGATTGTTGCCACCGTAGTGCATGAGTAATAGCGACTGCACCAGAAATTTTCTCGTACCCATATACGAGATGGTAACGTAGTATTTTCTAATTTACAATACGAGATGGTGATACAGTGCATATAGTAATTGTAGATTCTGGAATTTTAAAATTATTAGTCATCCATTTTTTATTTTGTTTGTTGTTAAAAAAGCTGCAGTATTTTTTAATTTTCAAATTCTTCAGAATTCGCAATTATTTCTAATTTTGTGCATACATACATACATACATACATACATACATACATACATACATACATACATACATACATACATACATACATACATACATACATACATACATACATACATACATACATACATACATACATACATACATACATGCATACATACATACATAACCATTAAAGTGATAAGGTGTCTGTAATCATCAAGAATAATGGGGTTAACCATATAAAGTACTGATGCTTCACATTTGTTTGTGCTACTTAATTTGGTATAGAATACAGTAAGAACTTGTTTCATTAAAATTTAAAACATTTTAGTTTAGATTCAGCTACTTTTGAAAAGCTTTGGTTTTGTTTTTATTATATTAATTGTTATATCACCATTTTAACATGATTATATGCAGCTCTGTTCCATTCTCTTAGATTCGGCTTGGCTCTATTCAATTTTAGTTATATAATGGGGATATTGGTCAGCGCATGTATTACGTCACTATATTTTGCTTATTGAAGAGCACTGTCGTGTTTATGTGCAAATATTTTTGGCCTAACAGTGTGTGTGTGTATGTGTCTGTCTGTCTGTCTGTCTGTGTGTTTTACTTAATAACTCTATATTTAATCAGGCAATTCTCTTGGTCATGTTCGAAATTGTTTTACTTCTTACCTCTGTTTATGTTGAAGTATAATCATGTATAGTAAACTTGGTGTTCTAACACAAATCATATGAATCGTGATATTTTCGTCTCGAATATGAAGCTGGAACAAAGGATATAATATATCGTCTATCACTTCTCAGCTAAACCATTAGTCAACTGCAGGATGAAATAGGTGCTGTAAGGGCACTACAAATCAATGATCAATTAACCTTTGTGATCCTAACAAAGTTAATACTATCAGTTGTGAAACAAGTACCTGTGATTTGCTGTAGCGCCAGTTAATATATCACGGGAATATGAACCATTTCATGCCATAAAGATGAGGGTTAGATTTATTTCTGGACACTTTATCGCCATCACCTGATAAAGTTCGTGGACAATTAATGGTAATGGCTATTGTCAATCAATGTCATGTCTTCAAAACCCTCTCTCTACCACTCTTACCATCTCTATACTGTTCTAATTATACCCGTCTCGTTCGAGTATAACCTGGAATTCTCACTTTTGATATGCTTTGGAAACGCTTTATTGGTATTTGCTTCGAAATTTTAAATGACCAAGGGCAAACGAAATAAAATAAAACTAATCAACATAGTTCACTGCAAAACGGAAGCATGGTGTTTAGAGACGATTTTCGTATTTATATATTATTTTAACTTACTGTTATTTATATTATGCATACACGTTCAGGACTGCCCGGATCGGCCGCCTTGATGTGTCATTGGGAAAGGCACTTAGCTCCCATTTCATCAGCATGACATATCCTATAATGTGTTAAAAGTGCCGTTAAAGAAAAAAAAAATCATATTTCGAGATATAATATTTTAGCTGCAACAGTGTCACTCCATTTTAACTGGCCCTTTTGTCATAAAACTTTACTGAACATTTCGAGTTAGACATGTTACTCCAGACTTGGAATTATTATTGGAAATTGAAAAGTGCATCCTTTTGATTGGTAAGAATATTTTCGAGTAAAATTTGGAGTCGACTGAAGTTTTATGGCGGTGGTGCCTGGAATAGAACTTTCAATCTTTGGATTATGTTTACGTAAATCATGCAACTTTCATGCTTGACATATGTTCCTCTAGCCTCGATTTCACGATAATCTTGTTGTCTGTATCTCTAGACAAATGCCAAATTTTGATTGATATTGAGTAACGGTGAACTCTTGATGCATGCCAAATTTCAGTTTTCATCAAGTAATTGACAGCTCGATATACATGCCAAATTTTTATTGATATTGAGTAACTGTATGCTCTAGATGCATGCCAGATTTTAGTGATATCGATTAACTGTGAGCTTTAGATGTATGCCAAATTTCAGTGATATCGAGTAAATGTGAACTCTAAATGCATGCCAGATTCCAATGATATTGAGTAATTGAGAGCTTTAGATGCATATCAAATTTCAGTGATATTGAGTAACTGTGCTTTAGATGGATGACAAATTTCAGTGATATCAAATAACTGTGCTCTATATGCATGCCAAATTTTAGTTATATCGAGTAACTGTGCTCTCGATGCATGGCAAATATCAGTAATATCGAGTAACTGTACTCTAGATGCATGCCATATTTCAGTGATATCGAGTAACTGTGCTTTAAATGGATGCCAAATTTCAGTGATATCGAGTAACTGTGCTTTAGATGGATGTCAAATTTCAATTATATCGAGTACATGTGCTTTAGATGGATGCCAAATTTCAATGATATCGAGTAATTGTGCTTTAGATGGATGCCAAAATTCAGTGATATCGAGTACATGTGCTTTAGATGGATGCCAAATTTCAATGATATCGAGTAATTGTGCTTTAGATGAAAATGCAAATTTCAGTGGTATCTAGAAGCTGTGCTTTAGATGAATGCTGAATTTCAATGATATCGAGTAACTATGCTTTAGATGGATGCCAAATTTCAGTGATATCGAGTAACTGTGCTTTAGATGGATGCCAAATTTCAATGATATTGAGTAAATATGCTTTAGATGGATGCCAAATTTCAATGATATCGAGTAATTGTGCTTTAGATGGATGCCAAATTTCAATGATATCGAGTAATTGTGCTTTAGATCAATGCCAAATTTCAATGATATCGAGTAATTGTGCTTTAGATGGATGCCAAATTTCAGTGGTATCTAGAAGCTGTGCTTTAGATGAATGCTGAATTTTAATGATATCGAGTAACTGTGCTTTAGATGGATGCTGAATTTCAATGATACTGAGTAATTGTGCTTTAGATGGATGCCAAATTTCAATGATATCGAGTAATTGTGCTTTAGATGGATGCCAAATTTCAATGATATCGAGTAACTGTGCTTTAGATGGATGCCAAATTTCAATGATATCGAGTAATTGTGCTTTAGATCAATGCCAAATTTCAATGATATCGAGTAATTGTGCTTTAGATCAATGCCAAATTTCAATGATATCGAGTAATTGTGCTTTAGATGAATGCCAAATTTCAATGATATCGAGTAATTGTGCTTTAGATGGATGCCAAATTTCAGTGATACGAGTAATTGTGCTTTAGATGGATGCCAAATTTCAGTGGTATCTAGAAACTGTGCTTTAGATGGATGCCAATATTCAGTGATATCGAGCTAGTGAGAGCTCCACATACATACTAAATTTCAGTGATCTCGAATAACTATGAGCTTTAGATGATAGCCAAATTTCATTGATATCGAGTAACTGTGAGTATTGTTTATAAATTTACAGTTTTTAGTCTGGGTTTAAGCATTATGTTCAAACTGTTTCGTGACTACGGGGCCTGGCGTACAGCCACTTATATTTTTGGCCAAAATAAAATACATATTCTTTTTAAAAACAATGGAACGTATGGACTCTTATATACACACCCGAAGTCAAAGTGTAGGTAAATTGACATAATGAAGTAGCATTTTAAACATACCACATGCGGTACGAGTCGATAACTTTCGACAATCACTGCCTCATTCACAGCAACCGTATTCTTACTCGCCTTTACGACGACGCCAGTGTTAACCATTAATTAACTTCCGATTGTAACAAAGGATGCCGCTCTCAAACAAATTAGCCGCCCCTAAACTCTAAAGTGAGTGTTACGCTTGCAGGTAGGGGGCCCTATCGTCCTCAAAAGGGCGTAATTAGTGTAATGGCAGAAGCACACAAGCAAGGACTACTCATTTCTGCGTCTGATTTATCTCTTAATTCTTGCCACACAATGGGCCAGGAATAGTTTCTATTATCAAGTCTCAGCTATCCGGCGGGGGTCATAATAACCAAGTTTATTATCATTACTAAGCAACGTTCACCGATGTAGCATATGTTGTGCATCATTCGATTAATTTTGTCATAATTTAGCACCAATTACTGCGGTTGTTTAAGTAATGGCATCAGTTTCCTTTTCATATATAAATCTTTCTGCGCAGTTCTTTCCGAAGAAATTAGGATTGCTATTTAAACCAGAGTCTTAAAACGGAATATAACCCTGTAATGGATTTGTAATATAAATCTGTATTATTTTGTCAAAAGGCAGTAAAGCTCTTAACAAGGTATCTTTTTCGGCTTGTAAATAGCAATTTTCAGTCAGGAACATCGATCTAGAATCTGATACCACAGGCACGCGAGACACACAATAATCGGCATTTACTCTTCAAATTAGAACAAAACGGAAAAGGAAATGTACTACCATTGCGTGCGGAATAATTGGAAATTAATCACACTAAAATCAGTTACCATCCATCCTGGGGAAAATGCGTTTCTGAGCAGACCAAATTAAATATCTTCTACCATTACTCTCTATTAAATTACAATTTAAATACGATCACACAGCTTTATTGTAATTGGGCTTGGTGATAAATGTGAGATTCGTAGCCTAAGAAAGGTTTTAGGCCATAAGATTTAGAGCTCATTGAAAGAAGATGGTAATTAACTGGCCCTACAGACGCCAATTAAGGTTGTGTAGATTTTGAAGAAAACAACTCCTAGTTTTCACATGAAAAAAGGCCATAGAAAAACATGGCCACCAATCCTTATTATGTATTGAGAGACGCTTTGTCGATGACACTATGTGAGAGGATGCGTTACACAGAAGAGAGATCACGAATGCAGACGAAATAGATGAGTTGTCCGTTAAAACCGGACATATCTATTTTACATATCTAGTTTCAAATATATACAAATGTGATTCTAGCCGTTACTTACCTTTCCATTTATCTCTGAAAAATAATGCTAAATGCGACGATGCGAAGCAGCAGTTTCTAATGAAATAAAGTTGCATTTGATAGAATACGCACTTGAGGTGTCAATCGTGTGTCGAACACCTCAGTTCCAACGCAGGTTCAATCAAATTTGACTTTGATCTACGACAAATTGTGGCATTAAATCTTATCATTGAGCGAATACCAAAAGAAAAGTAATGAACCGGTCAAATCACATTCTTAGATTTTTTAAACTTGATACGTACAAATGAGACGTCTGCTTCATTACAGAACTTAACGTTTTGTCTGCATTCGTGCTCCATCTTCTGCATGACTTGAAAACTTTCTTCCCACGCTTTTATCGAAATATCATCTCACAGTCCACGAGAGGGATTTTAGCCGTGCAATAATATAAGTTATATGCGATGATATGTGATGAAATTTTTGCGTTTTTATGTATGTATGTATGTATGTATGTATGTCTGTATGTATGTATGTATGTAGGTAGGTAGGTAGGTAGGTAGGTAGGTAGGTAGGTAGGTAGGTATGTATCTATGTATCTATGTATGTATGTATGTATGTATGTCTGTATGTATGTATGTATGTATGTATGTACGCATGTATGACAGTAGTCGTGTGATAACATGGAATTCATTATCTTGTGATCGCACGACTACTATGATATTTACCTTTATGGTCTAAATAACCCCATTTCACAGTATTTTTTGCAAACGAAACACGTGTAATAACAGCTCATGACATCATATATAGCGTCATAGAAGGCAAACGCGTAACCTACGAGACATCCGAATGTACCTCAAATCATTTGACTACGCTAGTTTCCAGTTTTATTCAATAAAAACGGTTATTTTCGTCATGTTATTGATATAATCGTACATTTGTGCTCGTTTCATATTTATGAAACTCGATAAGTAGTGTCATTTTGTTTCGTTGCTTTCATTTGAAATAAGAACTCGTATAAGATCCTCAGTGTTTTCAACATCTTGTCTCAGTTATTTCCCGAGCGACAACTGATAGTGACATTCCAGAAAATTAAATATTAAGGAGACACTACATTTTGATCACCTCGTAAAAATAAAACATTAATTATTCAAGGCTCAATAATACAGCTTATTAAGACTTGTTCTTACTTTTTTCCTTTGTATGTTTTTTTTTTTTAAATAATCGTTTCTCATAAAAAATGTTGTGATTTACATTAAAACGTCTCTTTTATTTATTTATTTATTTATTTATTTATTTATTTATTTATTTATTTATTTATTTTTTGTATATGGACTGTTTTGAGGTCAATATATAATTTCAACTGTATTGTAGAGCAGAGCAAATCATAAGATGACAAAAAATGTGACCAAAAAAACTTTAATCTCAAGTGATCATACTATTTCTTCAGAAATATATGATCTTTTCATGAAGTGAAATTCACCTCATACGTAATAAATGAGATGTTAAGCAATAAATAAATAACCAAATACCATTTTTTCCTCCTCTTTTCTTTTTTGCATACCTGGGTGAAAACAAACATTCTATAATGTTTTTATCATATCCCTTTGACATGCGAGAGACACAGGGACGGATCCGAGAGGAGGGAGGGAGGGGGAGGAGTTCGAAACAACCTGAACGTTTCCTATAGTAAGTTTTCTTTATAGTTAAATGGTTAAAATTATGCGCTGGAAACACTTAAAATGTAAGATCTTCCGTAGGTTTCGCCCCTTTGGGTCCCGCTTGGGGTTCCAGTCTCCATACCCCTTACCTACTTGTTTATTACACCCCCACCCCCCCCCCACCCCCCGCATATTCTTGGATCCGCCCCTGAAACAAAAACTGAAACACAAAAGCGATGCGTAAATATCGAAGTTAACAACAGTACCTCTACTTATATGTATTGTATTTTACATTTATTGTAATATCTGATGGTTTCTCCCAGGTATCCCTAATGAGTTAGCACGGAACTTCGTGAAAGTTTCTTTTCTTCTCAGGTTCTTCCACGCAGCGGGGTTTTCTTGTCATTTCATAGCTCCTAAATGTCTCGGGTGTCCCTTGTTAGATTTAGTGATTGTTTTCGCTACCACCATTTTGTTTCTGAAGCTGCTTGCATATTACGTAGCGGGAAATGAAACCTGCGGATGGCGTTGCAGCACTAGTAAGTAAATAGTTTTAAATGTTTGGCATGGAAGTACTGTAATCACGAGTTTGAACCACGCAATGAGAGATCGTAGCGAGATGAAGATGCTATCGATTTTTTGTTTACTTGTAAAGCAGGAAGTAAACCGGAAGTAATGTTTGACCGCTTTGTTCCGTGCTGCCACTTATTGAATTAAAGGGACGCTACTGGCTACCATCCCTCATTCATGTAGCCATTTCAAACAAACAAAAAGTCCGTTCTAATATGGAGATAATACATACTATATATGATAAACAAAATGCCACATGGACTTTCCATTTAATAACTTTGGAGCCTAACAGGCCAGAAACATATCGCCGTAATTAGAACTTTAACAGCTGCCCATACTTACGGACCGCCGACCAATACTATAGCACGCAAAGGTGTGAGACATGACGTACATGCAGATACAGTGAGAGTTTGGCGGACATTCAGGTGTTACGTCGAGAACTTAGCTGAATCATTGCATATCATACACAAAATCAGATGGCGAATCATTGCATATCATACACAAAATCAGATGGCAATAACGTAAACATTTCAACCATTTTTCATTAAATTTTCGGTATATACTCAAAATTAATACTGATTCATATGGAGTAGTCGCCAACATGAATAAAACTGATATTGTTTGAAGTTCTGTACTAACAATTAGGCTTAGTTACCTTTGCTGTGGCGATTTATTACTATAGCAATATTCCTTGTAATTAGGAATATACTGCTGTCGTGCAGAATGGATGTTAGGTGTGTATATTCAATTATTAAACGATATCTGACAGCTTTGCATTAGAGATGAGATATGTACTTGATACAGCGAAATTCTATATCAATTGATAGCAATCTGTGTTATATACATAACTTTAATACGGTTCTCATGTCAAATCGAATTAATATTGTCTGCTGAATTATTCTGAATGTCTCTGTTTAAATTTCGGATGAACTCATTCAGTTTAACAGGAAATATATCTAACCACCAATCTTTATTTTTAAATTTAATTTAAGCTAGCTAGACTTTGATTTTTTTAAATAAGATGTAAAATTTTGTTTTTGTTTTCGAGCCCTTCTTTTACAAAAGCAAAGGCGCCATTTACGTTATGTCTTTTTTTCGTTTCTTTTCTCCAGCCTTTTGTATGCCATTTGACACCATTCTTGTAAAATAGGAATGAAGCCTTGTTAATGTTGATATGTTTTACACTATTGGTAAAACTTTAATGATAAAAATACGAATACAAAAAAAAAAAAAAAAAAAATGACTTGAATTTCACTATCAAAACTTAAGTCTTGAATTAAATTGAAGTTCAGAAACCAGCGATCTGATTGCCTAAAATTTAGGTCTGACGTAAAATGGACCAATCAAGTGTCTTAGGTCTAGATTTAACTTTAGACGTGCTGGTGAATTCGGGTCTGTTGTGAAATTTGGTACCTCAGATTATTCACTAGATTCTGCTGAGGTAATTTTCAATTAACACAAGTGATTGTCTATTGGAAAAAAGTCGGCTTATTTAACTGTCTGAATCCGGTAGATAGAAACCCAAAAGTCACAAATATATTGACCCAGGATTTACTCTCAAAAGTCACGTGCCGCGGTGCGTGGTTAATTTTTCCACAGCAAAATAATTTTTATAGAGTTATATACTCATCTGCGCTGAAACACATGTTGGGAACCAAATAATATGCAAAATAAATAGAGTGATTAATTTCAGGACGAAAAAATTACTCCTGCCATCTGACAAAAATAATCAACAAAATAAAGTATGAGTCTAAAAACTAAAGCCTTTTGTAGCCTTATTTGACCTCATCCAACCGAAATATTAAAGAAATTTGTCTGATCAAGACAAAACAAAAAAATAAAATAATAAAAAAACACATTTATTTTTAATTGATAGGGTTGTATTTTTTATTTATTTATTATCAGAAGTTAATTAACGAGATGGGATAAGTTGATGATGATCCACGTACAGGTAGCAATTACATTCGTATTTTTCCACAATACTTTCTGACATGTCTGTAGGTGATTGCCCTTATCGAAGATCTTCACAAGGTTAATGGCCGACAACATTACGTTAAGTTTACTGAGAAGTTCAAATGCAGATTAAGTACCTAGAACTTTTGCCCTAGTTTATGGTAGCGACTCTCATCTAATTCATAATGTTTAAGTTGCTTATTTCTTACATGTTGATATAGATACTAAAATAAAACAACAGGACAATGATTCAAAACGCCAGAGTCATCACAGAGAATATTTTGAAAGATGTAAAATTAGTATCGCACGAAACAAACAAAAATGAATAAGTGCTTCGCGACTACACCACGACGATGATGGCCACACCACCACCAACACCACCACAATAATAATAATACTAATAAGAAGAAGAAGAAGAAGTAGAAGAAAAATAAATTATTATATTGCATGACAAAAACAACATCAACATTAACAATAATCCCCACTACCATCTTCCGCCTCACCAATATCATCTACTGATCTTACCCTCGTATTCGTGAAGCAGACGATATCATAAGAGAACATGTGATCGATGGCTTGTGTAGCATGCGTTGACTAAGTGACTAAACATTTCATTGCATGTGTTTATGTGACACGTGATAAAAGCAGCACATTTTGCCAGTTTTATTTGCAGTATGTGTAAAATATTGGTTGCATGAATTTTATACAATTTGGTTATGAAAGAAAGCTTGTGTGCATGGCAATCGTCAATTATACCAGGAGCGCCAACTTAAACTGGTCATTCGTACTTCTGAGACTGGCTTTAATCGGAATCTTGGGCCTGTAACTCTTATTTAAGAATTATTTATCCGTGAATAAACACTTATTGTATAAGCTCGTAGTCGGCAATTCATATTTACAGATATTATTTGGGAAAAGTTGGGAGAAAGTCTGGTTGATTTTTGTAAGAACCCGAGATCGCGTCGACGTGGCGGACAATCCGAATTATACACATACGCTCACGTGGGACGGGAATGTCGCTGAACGTAAGAATACTTCCAAGGACGCCGTATGACTACACATGTTAGTAGCGATGGAAAAGTAAGATAACGAGAGACCCTACTTCCTTTATCAGCTTAATCGCTAGGAGTCATGCACTGTTGCCGGTAGACAGTTTACAATATATACCTATAAATTATGTCGTCCACTTCGCTCTTCCAACGTGAAAAGAATTAACATTTGATTCTTCCAGGATTTGTTGCCATACGTACACACAATATTCCTAATTCACCACAATGTTTTATGCCTGTAATTAAAGGTTGTTATCATCTACAAAATGCATGCAACTTGTTCAAAAGGTGTGACTGGATCATTTTTTCCCCCGAAGATTATCAGCAGAAGTCAATGAAACGACCTCTTGGCGGAAGTCCAGTGAAGTTATAGACTTCTGATAGCAGCTAATCAATATTTAACGAGTGAAACACGTGCATCTTCTTTCTTAGACATAACAAATCTTATTTTGTTTTTCCTTTTATAAATATTCCACGTACATCACCTAAAAATGTTGAAGAAAGTTAACATTTCCATGGTTACATTTTTTATTTTTAGTCAATAACATACCAAATTTTGTGATATTTGATATTTGTCCTCACGCTTCTTGAAAAAACTTGGGCACTATATCTTGATCGCGTGATAACCTGGACCATGGAGCTTGACGCTTTTTTTTTTTTTTTTTTTGTGTGAATCATACTGTGCATATAATAAAGATATATAATAAAGACCAGGACGGACAATTGCCATCTTGTTTTCCCTTCAAGAAAGTCATTTCACCACATAATGCTCCCTTACAGAGTGTTGCCTTCACATTTTTCTTGGTTAAATCACAGAAGTATACTTCACTCTCTTAGCTCCTGTCATGCATGGAATAAATTCAATGGCTGTTTTTTTGCTAAATGCCGCCGTTAAAATGATACATTGTCGCAGACAAGAGAAAGCAAATACTGAATTGCACACATACGTGGGATTCCATTCATCTGATTGGTCTATTCCAGTTACTGATTGTAGGTACACTTACTTTTCAGGTCAGGTATTTACATCTGCTTATCAGGTAATGTTTCCTGCGAGTTCCTTCGCATGCTGCAAAATTGTCCGACCTGTCTCTTCGTATTCATGTACGTTAGACTGTAAAGCAAATAAGAAATTGACTAACATAGCAAGCCGTACTTAATAACAAAAATATTATTTTACAACCTACCTCGATAACAAATCTTTGTACAAGTTGACATATGCTTCTAGATCATGGTTAGCATGTTTATCAGAGGTATGGTACGTGATGGCAGCACTTTGCTTGACCATTATACAAGAAAATCTTGATTGATTTGGAGTTGTATCTTGTAGATTGTACACGGAAAGCACTACAAACATTCATCTGAGACCCGGAGAGTATCTTTGGTGAGAACGCAATTTTAGAATAATATTTTATAAAGATATGACGCTGTACTCATCAAAGTCTCAAAATCAAATCAGCAAAACGTGAATTGGATAACATATAGACAAAACTACATATGTGTTTTGTTCCGAATTGACGGAAAGAACCAGTCTGAGAAGTATTCATACGCCATATAAAAAAAAACGAGTCTGAGAAGTATTCATACGCCATATCAAAAGAACGAGTCTGAGAAGTATTCATACGCTATAGCAAAAGAACGAGTCTGAGAAGTATTCATACGTTATTGCAAACGAGTTTTTTTCATGAACAAAAGACGAATATTTTGTATTATTGCATATCCCTTCTACGATTTTGAATCATATTTAGTTGTACAGCGTGAATGGAGTTCAAACAAATTTGGATTCGGATCACATAAGAACTTTGCCGCACGTCAGTGAACACAGCAGTGAACACACATAAATAGTTCCAGTCTGGGTGTGCGATTCAGAATTGCTGACTGAACATTCGCATCAAACACCAGATCAACCATGGGAATGTAGTAACATGATTATCTCAACAGTTCAATACATACACCAAAAATAAAACATCATACTCTACGATACACCAAAAAGAGAGAGACTACGGTTTTAAAGATTTGGTTTACTCTACCATTTTGTATGGAGATCCATAGCTATTTTCCATTAATTTCTCCTTATTTCTTTCAATTTTTATGTTTCATTGTAATTATGTTGTAGCCATCCTTTCCCAGCTTAGTGGCTCTCTACATTCAAAACTATCAATCACTTAAGTATTTACAAGACAGAGCAATGATTGGTTTAAATTCATGAAAAGT
Source organism: Margaritifera margaritifera (assembly GCA_029931535.1). NCBI lineage: Eukaryota > Metazoa > Mollusca > Bivalvia > Unionida > Margaritiferidae > Margaritifera > Margaritifera margaritifera. The sequence goes on from JAQPZY010001620.1 coordinate 2,252,123, forward strand.
TTCGGATTCTCCAGTTGATTACTCTTTCTTCTCACCGTCAAATATTACCACGCATTTGTATACAAATTTAAATTTACAAACAAGGTGCCTCTGAAAGCTTGATCTTTTGCACTTCTCTGCAGCCTATACACGTTGTTTTCTAAAATGCATGAAGTTTTCATAAAGAACAGTAAACCAGATTCAAGCTGAATGTTGGATCATGCTCTCTCAAAATGTATTTCTCCCGTCAATGAAACATGTAGGAGTCAGGAATTCTTCTTGACTTTTGTGTTTAGTGATTGTTTTATGGATGTAAACTGTTTCTTCCTGTGACGAAGAGCTTGTTTAGCTCGAAAGGTTGGGAAACTGTTTTGTATTTATATAAATTTTTGTGTCATTATACATACATACATACATACATACATACATACATACATACATACATACATACATACATACATACATACATACATACATACATACATACATACATACATACACACATATATATATATATATATATATATATATATATATAGAGAGAGAGAGAGAGAGAGAGAGAGAGAGAGAGAAATTAAATAATTCAGAATGTCAAAACGTCATCAATATATTCTGTATGCGCATTGCAGAACATTTTTCTACTGTCGCAACTTCCATTGCTTTGTAACATGTAATTACTCATATTCTTTAAAACATAGATGATTTTGGCAGATAGTAGATATATTGTTTTTAATTTTAAATTTAATGTAGTACATAAAGCCAATAGGACACTTTGAAAAGCAAAAGTGGTCAGAGGGTTAATCAAAGTAACATTCTCTTTAAAGCACTGATGAGAAGTAGCTGATTTTGCATTACTTTTATTTGTTTTTCAAATGATGAGCGAAATCTTTTTGGAGTGAACATTTTTCCCTTTTGCCAAGTATCCTTCGACTTTGAAGGAAGTTTCGTGTCGAATGATTTTTTCGACAGTTAATTAATGAATTATTTTAATTAAAGACCCGTGCATTGATTAAGGAATCTAGTTATCTGAAAGTCCCAGAAGCGTAATTTAGCTTTTAACTATTATGTTGAGAAAAAACATCATTTAAGTTCATAGAATTGGCATTGGGGTGAAAAATAACTACCATTATGCTTTTAGCTGCATCCAGTGCAACAAAACTGGCTCATTACAGTTCAGCAGAATCTAATTTGCATTTGTTACTCATGATCATGTCGTGTCACATAGCACTACAAGGTGTGTCGTTGTGTCTAGATCCATAAGGAATACACATTTCACACAAAAACAGTGTGAATTTGAGTCAGCAAGTATTGAGTTTCCTTTTACAAAGTTGTTATGTGTAAACTGAGCTTAGTTAAAGACGATATAATAGTCACCAGCACGAAAAATCTTGCCATGTAAACTGGCTTTAAAATAGGTAGTGGTCTTCTGTTTCAATGAAATTGCTCTAATTCTGTTTACGTAATGTGATCAAATAATGGTTTTACTTTTGTTTTAAAATTGAAATTGTAAATGCAACGGTCAAACAGACTCATCGGTTTTTCTATTATTGGGATAACAACTTTTACTTCCGAAATCGTTAGTGCTACCTCAACACCTTGGTTGCATTTATAAGTCTTCCTTGAAAAACTTTATATTAAGCTATCTTCCTACTTTTATTATCTATAGCAGAAAATTATAAAACCAAGGAATTCAGTTATTTTTCATTAACGATATTACAATAAATTTATACATTTTTAAATTTAAGTACAATAAGAGCATGATAATTTGTCAGCTATGAGCAATGTGAAGTGCGTATATACATGAGTCTTAGATAGTGCTTTTATTGGTGGTAACTTCGTCTGTATTGACGGTAATTTAGTATTTATGATCTTATTGATAATATCGCCATCAATTTTATATAAGTTGGTTATTTCAGTTCAAATCCAAACAGACTAATGTACATGTCGGTTATAACTTGAAATACAGGCGACTAATATTACGCTCAAGTTCAAGTAGGTTGCGGAATATAGTATGTACATGGTCGTTGTAATTTCGTATTGATTATTTCTAACGATATATTTATTGAAAGTTAATAAATCTATTGACTAAATATATTCACAAAAACTGTTAATTAAATCAGCTAACTAAAGCTATCAATCATATTATCCTGTCATAAATTGATATAATATAATTACTCTGTATTTAAACCAATAACGTTAGAGTATATATATATATAGATATACGCATTATTAGAAAGTAAGTACTTAATTGTAAACATGTATTCCCGTATTTACTTGTGTGTTTTGTATATTTTTGCTTAGAACTTTGTGTGAAATAACCTATATCACCTAGGTTTTTTTAAATAATATTTTATCACGGTTATATGCACTGACTAATAGTTTTATCATTATGACGGCAAGTCCTACTTACATGAGGTTTTTCTTGCGCGGTTTTTGTTTGAAATTACGGACTTTATATGGGCCTAATTACTGGAGGATATAGGAGCATCTGTCTGACTGTATTAAGAAGCTTTTCAGATAGACTGGGAACTCATGAATTTATACAAAACCAGTTTAGATCATGGTGGTGTGTTTTAAAAATTTTGAGGATAAGCGTTGTACGAGAATAAAAATCTTGGATTATTCCCCAACAATTTGGAATATAGGAGGGTTGGTGGCTATGTGGGGGTGGGGTGAGGGTGTTGTTCATTTTTGATGGTTGGTGTTTTTTTTTTTTTTTTTTTTAAATTAAAGGGTTGGTGTTCAAGGTTTCATTTTTAGATTCTTGTTATCTAATGGGGCACAGTGTTGGTGTGTGATGAAAATAATAGTCGGGTTTCGGTCGGTATTTCTTAAAAATGATTTGATGATAGTAGGATGTTTATTTTAGGGCTTTTTAATATTCGTATGTCGCCCAGGTTTTGTTTAAATTAAGAGGATAGGAGAGTGAGAGGTCTAGGCTTTTTCTAAACATATTGTATCAAGTGAAGACTAGAGTGTTGGTTTAATAGAAGGATAGGAGGGTGGGTGGCCGATTGCTTAGGTTTTTAGGTTTTATACACTCATCATCATCAGTAACAATATCGTCTTCGTCATCATAATCATTTTTGTTTTGTTCATCGTCATCATCACCATCATCATCATCTTTTTCTTTTTCTTGTTTTGACAAAATACCGTCATAATCATGTATATTTTAGGTATAATGGTATAAATTTTAACCAGTGACATATATTATTTGAAGAAAGTTTTATTTTAATCAATGAAAAATGTAGTTGTGGTCAATCAAACCAAATGTCAGTTTTGCATGTATTATTTGAATATAGAAAGGGAAGCCATTGTGCACATATTATTTGAATATTTAAAGGTAAGTCATTGCGCATGTATTATTTGAACATAGAAAATGAAGTCACTTTTGCTGGAACAGTGGCTGATGGACTGTTTCAATATTAGAGGGAAATTTGAAAGAACTATTATACTTGCAACAGTAGATTGCACTAAAATGACGTCTTTATCGTTTTCTTCTTTTCGTCACGAAACACAACAATAATTATAGTTGGTTTCCAATGGTATCCATTGCCGCATCTAAACGTGTATTAATACAAACAACTGGAAAAATAGATAAAGAGAATTTCTTTTACATGTTCTTTAAATATTTCATGCCGTTTCTTCCTCCGTTAACTCAAACTATATACATACAAATCAACTTGGAATATTCAAAGCTCTCGAGTAGTATACATCGTAGACATTCTGAAACACTATGGTATTTTTTTTTTTTTTTAAATTTCCAAAATGTAAAAATATTAGTAAGTTCTACCGTTCAAAACTTTATTTTTCACCTATTTTGAAAACAAATAATCAGGTATGCCAGAAACTTCAATAATATGCAATACCTAAATGTCTGCGGTAAATGATCAAGACATCCACTATATTCTATAAATTTATTTTAAAACAGACAGATATCAACCTTTCATCTGCCTAATAAGGATTTGATGCCATCTACATATCGTTCTACGTAACTTACGAGTTTTTAATGCCGTCTTCTGTTAGTTTGGCTCTTTTGGCTTTGATATTGTGTTAAATGATTCGTTTACTTTCAATTATAACCCTTTGTTACCTGCTTTACTCTAACTCGTCTTCGAGATTTTCTACATTATTCACTGAGTTTCGAAGACCTTAACCTAGAACATTACATCTATGTTTGTAAAATGTTAGATGTGATTCATTCAGATTCAAGGGACAACATTCATTTTATTCATAACTGTCTTTGAAGACCTTAATGGGGATGGTAACTAAACTCCCACATGATATTACAATATTGATTCCTTTATACACCATCATTTTTATATCCTGTACGTATTTTCTTATCTTGGTCCAATTCAGAAGTACATTTTTTTTGCGATATATTTTATATTTTTGACTTAAATTATCCTATTTCAACACAAATCATTGGGAACAGAAATATTATTTCCTGACACGACGTTTGTTATTTGTTATTTTTAAATTGAATTGACTGTCAAAATGCCTCATTTTAAGTAGCCGCAAAGAAGGATGTTTTGCTGCCAACCAAACATCGCTGATTATCGTGAGCTGAAAAGCAACCTTGTTCACTGTCGCGTTATATGTGTCCTGGTGATAGGACCTAAGCAGGTTTCTTTCCTGGCAATTTTCATCATGATAAAATAAACAACGTTTCTACATTTCAACTCTCATAGTCTTTTTGATCATTTATTGGTTTATACATTTGCATACCTGATTCACTTCATGATCAGTCCTAAATGAATAAGAGTTTTGAAGTTGACCCACAAAACTCTTTCATCAGTGTGCCGTTTACTTGATCCTTCGAATGTCAGGCAATCTTTTTCTTTTACTTGTAATATATTGAACACGTTGTCCTTCGGGTAATTACTGCTGTCAAAGAACTGATGTTCTCTTTACTGTCATTCTAAAGGTTCTCAGTTTGGACATCAATACACAATGAATTTTTATCGGTTAATAATAGTTTAAGTTTATTCATTGTACGATATTTTAAATTTGTTATTGTAAAATTTTCACATCAATCACTTTCATAGTTCTAAACAGTGAAGTACCGTACATATATTTCACAAGTTCTGATGTTTTGTTTTCATCCTCACTAAAACCAAATCTTCATCTGTTAATATTTTCCTAGAAAATGAAAGATTTTTCAGTCACTTTGAAAATTTCTTTTAGATCTAATATATTATAACAGTTGAACTTTACCTGAAGCAAGCTTATTAACTTCTGTTTATTTAAGACTCTCGTTAGTTTCAGGACGCCCTTTTCAAAATGATTAGTGGTTTTTTGTCTCAGTGTTGTATTGAGCTCAATGTATGATTTTAACCACGGTTGTTGACAAACCAAGACAAAGCTGTGTACTTTTTGTTCCGTTTTATACGAAATTACAGTTTTTATTTCTGCAGTGTATACAGTGTTGCTGTTTTTTTTCTTTCTTCTCAAGGTAGAAATAGTTTAAGTACCGTTGGTTTCGTTCCCTTTTTGGTTCGATGAATAGTTTCTGAAGTTCGATAGATCATGCATGTTAGATGTGAGTTGTGCATGTGCTAGGCCTTAAAATAGTAGTGTATAGTGTAAGCGAGTTGGTATTTCTAAATCGTTTCCTTAAATGTCCCCATAATCTAGTTTGTAGTGTTTCATGCGAACATTTGTAAACTCTTTGAACATATCGCATACTATCAGAGTATCATTCATCACATAGTAAATAACATGATAAATTATGAATGCAAAGTTTTATGAATTTTTGTCTGGACTGCTTTCTGCCTCGTTTTGTATTACCCTAACAGGGCTGATATATATGTCTTCTACCGTCTAATAAATGTTAACATATATATCGAATTCGTTTTCCAGATTGTCTATGTCCTCAATTTTGCAAGGACACCTTTTATACCAATGACTGTATCTGTCTAATTGTATTTTGTTTGCCTCTGAGGATTTATATTGACTTCATTTTTAATGGACTCTATTCCGAAAAAGAAGCATTTGTTATCATCATCTTTAACGTTAGCACATGCTTATTTCTTGTTCATAATCGGATAAATCTATCCAAGAGCTTACACTAGTGGGTTAATATTTTTCTACGTTTGATCATGTCAAATACCCATTTTGTGCTATCAGTCATCTCTTTTGATTTAATTGCACATGTATTTCATCTGATAAAATCCATTTCTAGTTTGTTCATGATAGCCTTAAAAGTAGTTCGATTGAAAACAAATTTCATATCTTTTCGCTAAATGCCCTCATCTAGTGAAGGTAATAGTCTTAGTGTAACAGTCAATACCAGATGAACCAGTACCGAATCATTTTTGTAACTTTCCTACCAATCATTGAGACCGGAAAATCTGTATTCATTTACTCTGTTCCTATATGATCGTGTTCTTATAATCCTATTCGAAATTAAGTCTAATTTTTGTTGTTTTCCCTTTTGAGAAAGTAGCTGCCTAAATTGTTGCCTTTTGAGTCAATGACCATATATTTATTTTATATTTCATCGATATGTCGTCCTTGTTCAAATTCATCTCGTCCTTGCTGTAAAATCCTGCTTTGCTGTATTGATCTAAAACGATAAGCTTTGTATTGTTCTAGTCTTTGCTGTTGGGTCGTGCTTATGTGTATTTGAATTTGAACCCTGCTTTATTTTTATGCTTTTCGTCGTTGCTGATCACCTATCCTATTAACACATTAATAATGATAACGGTTTTGCCCTTCCTATAAAACGTGAATAAGAAGGATCAACTGATGGCCCATGAATAAGTTCATGAACTGCTAGTTTGTCGTCTATTTTGTTATTTTTATCTATACATACAGGATCAATAGGTGCACCAGGAGGATTTGAAGTCAGTATCACAAAATAGTTATTTGAGCTATTAACCGTATTAATTATATATATAGCGTTAAACCTCCTGATTTTATATAGTTGAAATTTATTCAGTATTGGTAAAAAAAAAACATTCATGAAAATTTCAAATATGATGTCTAACCGTTTTAACATAAAGTATGTGTGTTTTAACTTTAAGTCATTTATTTTCTCACATATTTGTTTTATTGTAGATTTGTTATTTTAATTTCAAGTAAATTTTCACTTTAATGAATGTTTTCATTTATTCCACATTTGCACGTGGCGGTTTTCTTTTCTCTTACTGTTCATATCATTCTTTCCCATTCTGCTCCCTGTTTATTTGAACAAGTTTTACATATCGGCCATTCATCTCTCTCTTTTGGAAATTCGTCTGAAGCTTACGTTTATCACACTTCCCTACAATCCAATGAGTTTACACAAGGGTACATAATCATCGTTACCGTAAAAAAAACTATATTGTTGTCAGCAACCATTTACTTCTGGAAAAAATGTCTTCAATATTTAACAGTACCGAACTAAAAGTGACTAACGAAAATTACTAAAATTGACTACTTTAAAGTGCCAATTAGTGACTCTAGTGTCTGAAAGTGACTTTTAATGATTACCTAGATGACTGTTAATGCCTACCTAAGTGACTTTTAGTGACTACCTATGTATCTTTTTACGACTACTCAAGTGACTTACAGAATTAAAATTTCAAATAGAAACATTAGACTCTTTCGCTGTCAATCTATTAATAATGTGAAAAACAGTATGCATTGCTTGGCTTCAAAGAATAAGAGAAAAATGAAAACAAATAGGAAAGTCTCTGTATTTGTGACTTACCGTATCAAATTTTCTCTTGCTTTTTACCATCGACTATAGCTTTTATAAACTTGAAACAAAGATAAAGCTTGTACAAAATCACGTTGTTTAAAGTACAGAATAAGAATGTAGACCAAAATAATCCCTATAAAATCACAGAAATGTTGCAGGTATAGCTAAACACAACTAATGACACTTTAGTAGTACTCTCACAGCATACCTGATCTGAACTAAATATGTAATAACACTACTCACTTTTTGTTCAATATAAATAGTCTAACAACATTTCAGAGAGAAACAATATGATTAACCTGATTTACCAAGCAAGGTTGGAGACGGGTTTAATTGACTGTTATATATAGTATGTTGTTCAAAAAAGATTCATTTGCACGATTGGTCCTCCTTCTAAAATGTCTTAGGATGAGATTTTAAAATTGTTATTGGAGTAGCTATCTCTGACATCACTACAGACTATATAACTGCGCATGATTTAATACATGCTAACATTGTTCCCTGAAATCTATTGTTGTGCTGTTGCATTGCATTTATATTTCTGCTGGCTCCGTCACAATATGCACAACGACTTATGCATTGCAAAATATCCAAAATGTATTTTACTTCATGTTTCAATCTACCCATGTATGAATGTTACTCTTTCATTGTCTTTTTTATGTATTCTGTAGCTATAATGCCACCTGAAATAATTGTAAACGTGTTGTCCAAATTTGTGTAGATTGCATAATTTTATTTTATGAACGCTATATTTCAGTGTCATTGATGATATATTGTTTCAGATACAATTATAGGCATACTTTTATGAGCTTTAAAACAGTTTTATGACACTATTGTTCGCGCCATTTTTCAACAAGTGTTTTTTGGTTTTAGTTACATCTTTAGAAAATCTCGAAGACAACAAAATTATAATTAAGCAGACAACAAATGGAAATAATTAAATAATTCGACCACAACATTGTTGAAAAGACAAAAAGATCATTTGGCATAATAGCAAAGCCAAAATAAATTGACAGTTAACAGCCAAAAGACGGCATCGCGTCTCGTAAGGTATTAAAAGATATATATATATATATATATATATATATATATATATATATATATATATATATATATATAAGACAAAATCACTTTCACGTTGATGAATAAAATATATATAAGACAAAATCACTTTCCCGTAGATGAATAAAACCTATCTGTTTAACAAATTTCTTTTTTAAATAAAAATTTTCAGAACATCATGTGTGTTTCGATTATTTATCTTAGTCATTTAGGTACTGTAGATTATGTGTATTTTAGAATGTGGGAGTTTCTGGCTCAATGGAGTTTACGTTTTAAAAATATGTTAAAATGAATTTTCAAGGCTAGAAGCTATTTGTAAATTTGGAAATTTAAAAAATACCTAGGTATGCCAGAACAACTACGGTTTACACTACTCTTTCATAATGTAAATTTTCGGCCCTCGAAAAGAGTGGCTAAGTAGTTGGTGTAACCCTAGAAGGGTGGTCGATCTTGAACAATCACGTGCTACTGTCGTCTCTGTTGTAATTGGCAATCATCATTTTTGCCTAAAATAATCACTAACAGATCCTTTAGGATAAAGGAGAACTCTCTTAGAAACCGAATAAAAATGTAACACAAATAATAAAAAAGTAAATAAATAAATACAAAAATGGCTGAAATAGAAAATGATTGGAAATAGATTAAAAATTGGAATCTGCGCACCCCCTGCAAAAAGAAACATTGGGACAACATAGCGGCAGTTTTGACATTACGAGCGCCTTGACCATTAAAGGATCATTTTAATGCACAATGTTTACATTATAAAACGGAGGATACATTGGTGTGCAATTATTAAAGATTAGCTTTCTTTATCCATTTTTCAGGCTGTTTGAATTAATACATTTTTAGACGCACCATCGGATACCATTCGTGATGACATCTGAAATCAACTTTAATGAATGCTTTCTTGCTATGTTTCCAATGGGGGAAAAGAAGAAACAGCAGAGTACAAAAAATATTAATTCAGCTTTCAAAAACAAAATGGTTCGCAGTATTGGTCGAAGACGATCCCTATTCATGGACATTGCACCTGCTTAAGAAGCAAATTAGCGTTTTGTGTTGCATAAAAATCACGCGCTCACGGCCGCGGATTCTATTCTACCTGTTTGTATCAGGTGCTGAGACATGGCTATTCTTATTATGAGCTTAAAGAATTTGTTTTAAAAAAAAAGGAAAAAAAAAGAAAGACGAAGCCAGCGATATCAGTTTTTTTGGAATTATCATGCTATATCACGCATATTTGCAAAACATTTAACATTAACAGGCTATATGCTTAAAAGTCTTTCAAAATGTACAACTGAAAGATATTCTATTATTTTTTAAGATAACATTTTAATATTTGGTGGATGTCTTCAGTTTACTGATGTTCCATTAGTTTCTACCGTCTGTTTTTAATGTTATTATTTTACTTTTCACAACCATTAAAATAACACCTCCGACTGAATTTTGTTTGTTGGACCATGCTGTAAATCGTTGCCAAGAACGGATTTGCAGTAATATGCAAACTTTTTTTAAATATGAAAAGCTCATGCTTGATTCCGTTTTATTTCATGTACATTGCCTTCGGTATAGTCTGAGATTTTAATTGGAAATATTTGTTTTCCAAGCCATTTGTAGTTCTGAGTTAATTTTCAGTTGATATCAATGTATACAATCAAAGTTTATCAGAAGACTACTTGTTTGACAATATGCGCACACGTAAGACATGGCACAGCATGCATGTGACTACAAGATACACAAGGAGGACGCAGGTAGTTTATGCAATAGACTACTACCACTACTACAACTATAACTACTACTACTACTACTACAACAACCACTACTACTACAACTACTACTACTACTACTACTAGTACAACAACAACTACTACTACTACAACTATAACTACTACTACTACTACAAATATAACTACTACTACTACTACTACTACTACTACAAATATAACTACTACTACTACAAATATAACTACTACTACAAATATAACTACTACTACTACTACTACTACAACTACTTCAACAAAGAAGAAGAGAATAATATAACTACTACTACTACAACAACTACTACTTCAACTACTACTAGTACAACAACAACTACTACTTCAACTACTACTAGTACAACAACAACTACTACTACTGCAAATACTACGACTACTACTACTAATAATAATATAATACAAAATAATAATAATAATAATGTAGAAATAATATATGTATATATATATATATATATATATATATATATATATATATATATATATATATATATATATATATATATATATATATATATATATTATTTAGTTGTAGTAACGGAGAACTCTCTGATTATATACAGACAGTTACCTCCACCAGATATAAGCGATTAGATCATATACAAATTTAAATGATTCAGTTCATCATATCTACTGAAATAAATATTAAATTTAACTCAGCATTTTCTCTGACTAACCAACAACATGAACGACACAGAGATTCGATTGAGAGGTGATGGCTGGAGTGGCATATCACCCGGGGTTGTCATCAGGAGTTTTGTAAAGCATGTACTTAAATTAAAGCTTCGTATCACAGGTGAACATGAAGACAAAGAACCATAATTTTGCAGATTTAATCATCATTTATCATGCAAATTAAGTGCAATCTGGGAATCCGCTTTAAAGAGCTTACTGTCAGTGTTGAGATAATTTTCCGTATCGACGTGAAATTGTGATGATGAGCAAATTAGATTACTTCGACAATAGTTATATTGTTTTAAGCGTGTAGTGATCGATGTATATAATTTACTAGCAGTTCGTATTCCATGCATATCAGACACCATAAATTATCTGCAGAAAAGCACATCTTGATAATCCTTCACTTTCATACATACATTTGCGATTTCTTTGCCTACAATTAAAAGTCTGATGGTAACTTTTTTCAGCATTCTATTGGAGATCATACATGGCACGACATGTTCAAACATCTGCCGGAGCACAAACACAATTTTGAACCCGAGGGATGATGAAAAAATGAAATTGATCCTTTGATGATAATAAATACGATGACAATATATTTGAAATTATACTAATTTAACGCATCCAAATTTTTAAAAAGAGATTTGGCATTAAAGGGAAATAAATACATATCAATTGCTGTCGGTAGCTTTGTGCTCCGCCAGAAACCGTTAAAACTCTACCCGGTCCAGATCACACCGATACTACACACACACACACACACACACAGGCGCACGCACTCACGCACGCATGTTTGTGTATGTGTAAATATATATAAATCGTAGCAGCCACACACTTTTTAATTTGTCTTATACTGAGATTCAAACCCGGGTCCGCGGGTTCTCAAGATCCAAATCTATGTTCGTTCTGAGGATGTTCACTCAGTCGAGAGGGTATGGGGGTTGGTGCATGCAGGCAAGGCGATGGGTTCCGTAACCCGTGGACCTGAATTCGAATCTCAGCAAAAGACAAATTAAAAATTCTCTAACCTCTATGATAATATTCTGTCTCCGTTTATAATTTCACTTCATATTATCACACAATCACACTTCCTCTTGTAGGAGCCAATGAAAATACTTTCCACTCTGGTGTACATTATTTATATATATATATATATATATATATATATATATATATATATATATATATATATATATATATATATATATCTATATATAGATATATAGATATAGTGTCTGTGTTTGTGTGTGTGTGTGTGTGTGTGTGTGAGAGAGAGAGAGAGAGAGAGAGAGAGAGAAAGATGATAACTTGAAACCTGTTTACAGAGACCACATCACTACATGGGACTGAGACCATAATTCAGACAACACTGCGGATTAAACTTTTCTTGATTGGAAGCAACTAACTTGGTACTGCTATACTGCTATCGATATTTCTTTCTGGCTTGCCATTTATCTTCGATAACTTCTTTTTCTTTGAAGGATCTATGTAACAGCAAACCTTTGATATGGCGATGTTTCAATTAGCGAGAAACCCTAGAAAATCCAAATAAGATTTAGCACAAAATGTGTTGGCTCTCTCGCTTAAAAGCCCGTCAATTACCAATAATGAGATTTCAGTTCGCGAACGGTCTGGAGAAAGAAGCCAACAAATTGTGCTTGATTGATGCACGTAACAATGTTGACAAATTAGGACCTAAGCTCCTTTTAGGAGCATTTGGTCTGTCTCGATGGCATGGCTTCACTCAACTTTTGTGTCATCACAATTTATTCTATTTCCTTGTTATCATCCATAATGGTTAACAGTTGGTTAGGTGTATAAAGTTAAATCATATTTAAGCTTTGTTACTTTCTGTTCATTTACAGTTTATTCACAAACAGAATTATTTGGACAATAGTTAACTCGGTGTTTTGGTATAAGTTTGATCTTTTTATCTTTGGCTGTGTGAATAATGAACATTATCATGATCATGAACATTACGATAAACATTATGATGGGGATTTTGCACATTATTTATTATTACATTTATTGTTATGACGATTTTCTTTTGTCATTTTCTTTCTAATTTTTCGTGGTCTTTGCATGAGTAGCTCTTGTAGGATAAAAAAGCGAGAAAAAAAATCTTTTAAAAATCTTTTGCTGTAGTTTGAATAATTCCGTGATTTTATCCTGATAACCAGCGTATTAAAGACAACATTTCGAAACCGGTTGGTTCTACTTTTACAGGTAAGAGGCCAGGTCTTGCTTTTGAAACAATCGGGCACGTAATTGACCAATCATATATAAGTTCAGATGTATTTTCATTGCCAAAACCAAAGAGAAAATATCACAGCCTGATTAATCCTCCTTTATACTTTACCTCGATCTTTTATTTTATATACAGTTGACAGATATTTAAAATCTTTGCCTTTTATCTTGCATTTTGTAATACTTCATGTTTATGATTTGGACGGCTTTATCTTCCTAAAGTTTTCTTTCTTTTTTTGTTGTTTTTGCAATTCTATATATTTATATTTTAGAACAAACACTTTTATTCGGAACCAAATACTCAGTATTGTGCTGACGTTCCGTTAACATACATACATACATACATACATACATACATACATACATACATACATACATACATACATACATACATACATACATACATACATATATACATACATACATACATACATACATACATACATACATACATACATACATACATACATACATACATACATACATACATACATACATACATACATACATATTGCTTATTATGTACAACCTGTTCTAAATCTACGATAGGATTGTGTGAATTTTTTATTAAAGTATTTTCAACGGGAAGCCAGCCTGACCTATGAGGTGTTTTCCCTATGACAAATTTTCACCTGTGTCGCTCTTAGGTGAGTTGTTCGTTTCAAGGCCTACAGGTACAACAATAGCACACGTCGTCTTGTTAAAGGACAATAGAGCGTCCTCTTTATTAGATTTGGCGTTTTTTGGCGGATGTGTGTTTTGGCTGTTTTTATTCTTTAACTAGAATAGTACTTTCTTTGTTCGACTGTCTTTCTCATACTTACACAAAAAGATATATATAGTAAATGACTACTGTACCCGTCACAATCCCCGTAAATTTAATAGAATAGAATACATAGATAGAATAGCTCACCTCCCAGTATGGGAAACAACCGGATTTCTTTCAGCTTTCTTCGCTGAATGCTAGCTGCTGAGCATGCGCAGCACTGCATCTAGTGAGCTGAGGTGTTTCATTGATAGTAAAGGTAAAACTACACAAGCCAACGGAAGCGGTGTAGGTAGATAACAATTCTTCTTATTTATTGGTGGAACATATATAACACAGGCACTTGATTCAATCAGTGGAACCCTCCCTACTCCAAATTAACACAAGGTAAGTAACTTTCGAAGTTCACAATCTGACCCCTCGATGACTCCGTTCTATTTTTCCACTACTATCTGCGCATTTAGTCACTCATAACTTGCACCACCGTAAAGAAGACATTCCAAGCATTCACCCCATGTACCATTTGAGTACCTTACTGATTTTGAATGGCCACTTTTATGCGAAGTTTATCCGTTGATTCGTGTCTTGCCCACAATGTCACGGTTTTGAACAGTACACTTCCAGTCTACATCAGAGTGAATACGACCAGATCGTGATTGCTTCAATGAAATCTGACACTCGGGATATCTCTTCTTTTATGTAAAAATGTATATGGGTCATGACCTCTACGATACACGTAAAATATAGTAAATGAACAGATTAGTTGAAAAAATGTACGAATTTTTATTTTCCAAATGATCCTGAAAGAAAGTAAACTTGATTTTAATTTTAATTTAAATTGTTGTCATTTTGGGCATTCATTGTTGATATATACAGAATGCCCAATAGTCGCATTCACTCCGAAGTAGACCGGAAGTGTACTGTTCAAAACCGTGACATTAAGGTATTTAAATGGTACATGTGAGGAAGGCTTGGAATGTATTCTTTACGGTGGCTGCAAGTTATGAGTGACTCAATGTGCAGATAGTATAGGAAAACTACCAACGGAGTCATCGAGGAGCCAGATGGTGAACTTCGAAAGTTAGTTACCATGTGTTAATTTTGAGTAGGGAGGGTTTAACTGATTGAATCAAATGTCTGTGATATATAAAGAAATAGAGACAAACAGTTTTATTTCCCTTTAAATATGTATGATTGATTAAATATTATGAATTTATCAATGAAGATTATAAATAATCTATAATTAGAACTTTTCAGATATGTCTGACAGTATCGAAACGGGGAACCCATATACGTTTGGTTTCAGAATTAATATTGAAATATTTTAAAACTGTAAAATTGTATAATATCAGATTTTAAAATTAAGACATTTGAAATTATTTTTTTATTATTTCGATAAATAAATAGTTCAAAAGAGGCACCATAGAGGGGATGGTACATTTTTAAATTGCACAATACTTTTGTATTTATATCTTTGTCACTTTTCTACATATAACAAATAAAGTTATAAAATTTCAGTTCCATTGTTATGTGGTTATGCAATTTTCATTATATATATATATATATATATATATATATATATATATATATATATATATATATATATATATATATATATATTAGGGAAAAAGAAAGGACCATGCAGCTGTATGTATAAAGAAAGCTGCCGCTGATAAATAGAAATGACCAAAATCATTGAGAGCAAAATATTTTAAAGCAGGCTCAGCCCAACTAAAACAGATTTTGAGCGTGTGTTCTAACATATAAAAAATGGTGATTTTGTTTTCAATGTATCTATATCATGTACAATATTATTGTGGAAACATTTTTATATCTCTTACCATGTAAATATGACAATAAAATTTTATGAAAAAAAAGAAAGAAAAAAAACAACAGCTGCGTTGTAGATCTATAGGTTACTGTTGAGAAGTAGAAATACCCAAAAACATTGTAGGTAAAATACATTAAATCGGGTATCATGTACATATTATTGTGGATACATTTTGTATCTCTTACCATGTAAACATGACAATACAATTTTATGACAAAAACAAAAACAAAAATCAGCTGCGTTGTAGATCTATAGGTTACTGTTGAGAAGTAGAAATACCTCAAAACATTGTAGGCAAAATACTTTAAATCGGGTTCAGCCCAGTGGCGGCGCGAGGGAGGTGTTGGGAAGGGGGGGGGCGCAAATCTCCCGGACGCCGGGTGAGAGGGGCGTCGTCGAGAGCTTTTTTTTCCGCAACTCCTCACCCCATCTAAGCCCGCGGTTCCAAGGCTTAGATGGGGGAGGGGGAGGGGGTTGGAGGTAGTCAACTGACATAAAAACTGTTCTCTGTGGCAAAGTAAAGAACATTTCCCCCAGGCGCCTCGGTAGGGTAGCCATTAAATAGCATTGCCCCCTGGCGCCTCAACCCCTCGCACTGCCACTGGTTCAGCCCAACCAAACCAGTTATTGAGAATGTTTTTCTCACCCACACCAATAACAATAGAACTGACAAAAAACAATAAATTTATCAATCAAGTTCATATATAATCATAAAATTTAAACCTATTGGAGAGATAGTATCCTGACGGTGAATCAGATATGTTTCTTTTAACAGACGTCCCATTTCCGAATTAGCAATATATATTACTTTAAATGAAAAATCTTGTAAATTATGGAAGCCGTCATTAAAGTGTGTAGATACATGAGATTAAAGATGGACCAATACAGTTATTTATGTCAAATCTATCTTTGTTCATGTGCTAGATACTTGCTGACGGGTTTGTCCAACATATTTCTGTTTACAAGTTATCAAATAAATAACATTAGATGTTGGCACAGTTAGTATTATAACGCATCTTAAGTGTTATTTTGGTATTACTGCTACTGAAGTACGTATTTTGATTCATGAAAGAACAGTACGAACATCTGGGTCTATTATATTTAGTTGATGAACCGTGACTTTTAAACATTTAGCATCCTTAACTCATTTAGTATTGAAATGCTAAAATTGTCAAATCTGATGTCAGAACCAACATGCCCTACTCTCCAGTTATATAGTGCAAAAAGTATTTCGACTTATCATGCTCACATTTCATATTCAAGAAAAATCCGAAAAAAAAAATCGGCGAAAAAATCACAAAGAAAACTAGAGTCGCAAAAGTTACTGACATTTTCCAGTTTTGGAGAAATTTGCACCTGAAAGAAAACTGTAACGACGTCAAGAATTTACAAACAACCAACTAGAAACAAGAAGGAAAGCACTCTGAATATATATATATATATATATATATATATATATATATATATATATATATATATATATATATATATATATATATACAGAGAGAGAGAGAGAGAGAGAGAGTACTATAAAATGATAAATAATCAAATCGTAAAGACTCAATGACGACATAGAAGATAGCAGCAAAGAAGATAATAGATTGGGAGAACTAGATGTAAAGAGAGTGTACGAGCAACTAAGAAAGAGCCAAGAGTGAGAAAACAGGTATACGTTGGTTGCGATTTTCACCAATTAATAGCATTTACTAATTAACCCTAAAATACTGCCCCTTTTCAAGATCAATCGCACATGAAAGAAAAGTTGGAATATAGAAAAAAAGATCTGTGAGATTATTTTTTGACGATTGGTACATATTTCCGAATGAACTTTAAGAAAACGTTTGAAAAGATAGCATTTCTTCGTTGTTACGCAAATATTTCCTGCTTTTCATGCTCATAACCTTAAAATTTAGCCCATCTATTGCTAAATCCACAATGCCACAGTCAACGTGAACTGGGTTTCAACGGGGCATAAACTCTATAATAATAATAATAATAATAATAATAATAATAATTATTATTATTATTATTAACAATAGTAATGTCTTTATTTTAAGAGGACAGCATAGTCAGCATTCAAAGCTAATTTTCCACATGACCCTCATGAAAATTTATATATACCACATTCGCCCATGTGCATCCTACGACTGCGATGCCCTTGTCTGAGAAATACACCAGGTCTCGGTTTCACAAAAATTCTCCAAACAGGGCTCAGGAAAATAAAATCCAATCGTTAGTCTCTGGGACGAGTAAGTTGCAAGAGTTACTCGTCCCTGTCCTCATTACACTCAACACAGTACACTTGTCCACTACACTACTTAGACTTTAAATAAAGAACCACTTGCAAGCTTGTTACTAAAATGGGTCAAAATCATGAAAATATTATGTTCTAATACATGGTTCCTTAGATAAACATATAATAAGAGACAAGGTTTGTAACTCGAGATATTGCCGTTGCAGACACATAGTCCTTGATTTCTTAGTGGTATTCGCATTTACAGTGAAATCTGTAATTAATTTAGATGTCATTATTTTCCTTTTCAACTAGCTATCACACATCTTTAAGGGTTATATACGGAAGAAGTTAAAAGACAGACAATGTCAACATTTTGTGATTTTCGTCTGGTCAAACATTGTTACGCTTGCCCTAGATCACCAGCAGATATTTATATAAGTACGTCGTTTCTTTTCACAAGAAAAGTGTCAGTAACTTGCATTTGAAAGTGGAATTCAACCGTCTCAATTTCCACCAACTTTCGTGCTAAATGACCCGTTTACTTCCAACCTCCATTCTAGAGAGCTTACAAACGGGTGCGTCAAATGGAAAATTGCTGATTGGCCAAAAGAACTGGAATATGTCTAGGCTATTACCCCAACTAGATTTCGACCAGTCAGCTGTTGTCTCGACATTATTTGCTTTATAAATATACTACAACAGCATGCAGTGTGTGAAAGTTGGTGGGAATTGGCTGAGACACGCAAAATACTCATTTCGAATGCAAGTTGGCAACATTTTTACTTGTGAAAAGTGATTACATACTTATAGAAATATCTGCTGACATCTTCCCTTTGGCATGCCAGTATATCAGTAAAGCTTCAGCCTTGAAAATACCGGTTATCTGGTACAACTGACCAGATGAAAAATCTAAATAAATTTTGACATTCTCTGTCTCTCAGCTTCTCAGAGGTCTGACCCATAAAGATGCCTGATAGCTCGTTGAAAGGGAAACTTCCTCCACATCAAAATGACACCTTAATTACTGAAAAATGTCACTGCAAATGCGAACACCATGAGGAAATCGCGGGCTATGTGTGAAACTGCTACATAATATGTTCATAATATTTACCCATTTTAGTATCAAGCTTACGTCAGGTACCTGTGTAAAAAAAAAAAAACGAAGTCGTTTCCTTTACGACATGTTCTAGACTGACAAAAAGAAGGCAAATTATGCAAAGGTTATTTGTAATCGATGCACGCCAAATGTTAAACGATGTTGAACTTAGGCGTTTGTTAAGGGTGAAAAATGCACTCGGATTTATTATCGAGGTGCAAATCTGCATCCACTCGGCCCAGGGACGAATACGTAGTAAAGTTTTACTCGGCCCAGCAAATTTTTACCCGGTCAGGACGAGAGGATGAGTGGTTTTCCTGAGTCCTGCCAAATGTCAACTCGAATTGAGATTTTACGTTATCTTCATTTTGATACTTCAGAAGTAAAGATAGTGGAAAGGATGCAAGATCACTGTTTAGTTTTAAAATTTACCAAATGGAAACCTTTTCATTGTTGTAAAAAGAGTTGAAGAATTCCTCAGATTTTAGGAATTAAGAAATGTCCTCAGAGATAAGGCAAGACTAGTTTCAGAAATATTAAAGATTATATGGCTGTATTTTAATCCCTGATGCTTGCTGACTTTTCTGTGAAAAAAATTATTCTTACCAATTTAGCAATAAGAAAGATATAAAAGCAAATCTAAATTTGAGGATGAAGTGTTGAGATGTTTGGTGAAACTGGGACCAGATTCTCAGAAAAGCCAGACCATTTGAGATGAAAATAGGCACAGATTATGACCGTGATACTGTTTAAGAGACACTACAGGCTTTGTCTCGCCTACTTTAAAAGCCATCGTATCAAAACTATTTCAAAGACCTTAATTTATGTTTAGTTTCCATCCTTGCAACGGCACTATTGGCAAAGCGAACTGTTAACTAAGCCACTATGTTCTTCAATAAATCAATATTAATCCTTGAGGATAGCGCCAAATGGTGGTCACTAATGGTCATTAAAACCTCTTTTCATTTGATACTTGGATTTATTAACGCTCAGAAATATTTTCGTTCCGGTTGATATTAAGCTCGTTCAAATATATATTCCCAGTTGTAATGTAACACGACAAAGAGGCCATCAATCAGTAAGTTTGAAAGGAGCGCGTGTCATTTTGAGGGTCTTATAGCTCATGCGACAAATAGGAAAAATCTCGGTAATTAACATGAGATATCTGGGACTTGCGGGTCGGCTCAAGTGTATCCAAACTAATAAGAAAGTTAAAGGGCCTTCTTTCTTGTCAGTTTTGGTGTTGATCGCGCGGTGATTGTGTTAAATGTGATACTATGGAAAATATAAAAGTGCTTCGATTTTCATTGCTCCATAATTAAAATAACGAAGTCGGTTTTTTTTTCAAAGGATATAAAATTGAAGAGCATAATTGACATGTCTTTTAGTACTAATTTATCAGATACAGAGACGGTCTCTTCAGAGAATACACTTTCCGATTGCGTGATTTTTCACATTATCCACCGAAATCACCCCGCTAAGGATCCAAGGAGACTGCAAATAAAGAAGATGTGTTACCTCGAATTTACATCTTAAAGACTTTCTAGTGTACATTGCCAACAAAAAAAATACAAATACACGGATCTCAGTATCTCTTCAGATCGTTTCGGTTTGAACAATTGTCATCGCATTTATCGCGTTGTCTCGCATTTATCGCGTTATCTCGCATTTATAACTATTCTTATCGTAAATAGTCGTCTAAAAAAAAAAAGCAGTGTCAATTGGGGTTTGGGGTTGGTAAACATAATGTATACGTTTCCGATTTTTCATACAATAATTACTTTTTGTCACCACACCATTACATTGTAACAATATATTATTGAATTAATTAATAATCTATTTATTGACTATTTCTACTTTTGATTTATGCTAGAAAATTGTAGTCAGCTAGATTATGATAAATGTTAGCATTTTTATATCTGCCTGGATTTCTGTCACAGGAATCCGGGGTGACGGTTTATCTGTCACAGGAATCCAGGGTGACGGTTTATCTGTCACAGGAATCCGGGGTGATGGTTTATTTAGATGGGAGTTAATTACTGGGTCGCCATGCAAGGTGATGGGTGTCGTAACCCGCGGACCCAGGTTCAAATCTCAGTAGAGAACGAATTAAAAATTCTCTAACCTGTATGATAATAATCTTTCTCCATATATAATTTCGTTTTATATTACCAGCATCATCATACAGGAATAGCACTTTTTACTCGGTCTGGTGTTTGTGTGTGTGTATATATATATATATATATATATATATATATATATATATATATATATATATATATATATATATATATATAATTTTTTATTTTATTTATTTGTTCTTGGATTTTAGGCGCCACACAAACATCATTGTAATAAATTCAAATTCTGACTGGTATTTGGCAACGTTTATATAATGCTTTACAGTATGAGATGAAAATGGGCCGAGGAACTGTAATGAAAGAAGTTGCTTTATTTCCTTCCATGTATTCGTGATAACAGCGGGGTTCCGTATGTGTTCCATCTCTTTTTGAAAGCTTTGTGCCGTGCAACCCTTAGGTAAGCATGGTACAGACATTGTTACATATTTTACATATTTAACTTAATATAATTCCTGATGTGTGTTCTCTCTCTCTCTCTCTCTCTCTCTCTCTCTCTCTCTCTCTCTCTCTCTCTCTCTCCTTTTTCACTTTACATTTTCATTTTAAGAGCATGGATATTAGTTGTGGTGTACATTATAATATACTCCTAACACAAATTTAGGAGTGTTATTTGTGTACATTTTAATATACTCCGGACACAAAGTTAGGCAATAAGCTCGACTTTTCCATAGTGTAGGCTTTGAAAACATTTCTCAAACCGTTTGCGAACGCTGAAATCGGAACAGAGGTAAGCGTTATAAACAAAACGAAGGCCTCGAATCAAATGAATCAAACTGATCGCAAGCTCTACTCTCCAGCAATACAATATTGAATACATATGTACAGTTCCGTCAAGTGGACATTAATTAAACAATATTATGAAAAAAAGTAAAGAAATATTCCATGCAGCGTAGCATACTTTCTTTTGCAAGCTAGGCAGCGTTGTAGCTAGACCAAGCTGTCAGTGGGGTTTTTACAGCACCGTTGTCCCTTCAGGCCTAACAAACTGGCAACACGGCTAACAACGCACACGTGCCTCAGTGAGAATTCTCCATGGTGTCACGCGTCAGTCAGCATACGCATGACCACACAAAAGTCAGTCAACTGCGCTCACAAATTTAGGCTTTGCTTATTTCAAATTAGTTTTTGACATTCTCAGTCATGCATATGTACGTGTGTGTGTTGAACGGCACTTTTAACATATTATTGGCTATGTCATTTCCAAAGGACACACCGAGGCCTGGAAGGGTATCGAACCCTCGAACCTTGGATTACTTGTTCGACGCTCTTCCAACTGGGATACCGCACCTCCTCATACATATGTAAACCATGGCCACCGAGGAAAGTGGACCCGTCAGGACACCGTA
The DNA here is from genome assembly GCA_029931535.1 of Margaritifera margaritifera. Classification (NCBI taxonomy): domain Eukaryota; kingdom Metazoa; phylum Mollusca; class Bivalvia; order Unionida; family Margaritiferidae; genus Margaritifera; species Margaritifera margaritifera. The sequence goes on from JAQPZY010001620.1 coordinate 2,274,964, forward strand.
TGCACAGCATACAAGGTTATCTTATTTGCGTCTCTACGGAGCGATGCTGGAAATGCTTGCAGCTCAAGACTTTCATCTCCCCAAAACCATCATGGTTTCCAGATCGGAGTTTTACATGCTCAATTTATTTAAAGTAGTTAGTATATTTAGAGTCCTAGTACACGTGCAAATTGAAATTAGTAAGATCTATTTTGTAAAAATTATTTATTTATTTATTTATTTTTGCTAAATAAAAAGAATAAGAACAACAAATTAAGAAAAGATAAAATGATCCACTGCTAAATTTAAATTCCATCTCTCAGTATGCTGACTACTATTGCACAGTTATAGAACTATTTAATGACTTTATGGTTTTATATTTAAAAATATTTTTATGAATTGCTTGCACAATTTTGCAACTACTGAATGACTTGGGGCTATAATTTCACAAAAATTAAAAGAAGAGCTAGCACCCTTGCAAATATGTATCATTGATTGAAGAGACGTTGCAAATTGCTGAAAATAAAAGAAGTACCTGTTGTACACGGTCGTACTGTTAGCCAGTTGATAACACTTAAAGACTATTTATCAAACATTAAATATTCTCTAAATTTTAATTTTTTGTTTGGTATATCTTTTTAAATGGCCGATATTACAGGCTTTGTAGAGCAAAACAAAGAACAGTATTTAAAACATATTTATTGCGATCCTTAAATCCTAGTTGCTTACATAATTATCGATTAATTGTGGGAACAAATTAAAATGGACAAAAATAAAATAAAATACGCTGAATTGAAGGAATGGTTAACTGAACAATCAACTTACACATTACGCAAGCAAGCAAGAAAAATATTTCCATACAGACGGGTCTATTTAAGTCACGTGGATGACCAGTGGCAGGCATAAATTGCTGATATGCAAGCATATGAAAAATACAAGAAATCAATAACTATGGCACAAATCGAAGCAAGTACGGAAAAAATCAAATCAAGAGTATTACTCAATCTATTCGGTTACCTGCCAGCTGATACACATAGAACACCTAAATTTAAAATATCTTAAAAGGGTTACATTTCTAGGTTTAAGTAGGAAATCTTTAAAATCATGCAAGTAATGTTAGTGATTTAGTTGTTTACAAACTGGATAATTTAAAGGGAGAGGATATAGAAGGATTTGTTTTTACGAGCAATAGTTACGAAAAATAGGATGACATATACAAAGTTGAAAAGGTCTTAATGACAAAAGAAATAAAAGGTGAAAAGTATATAGTTGTGTAATGGAAGGAGTATAATGAATCGTTTAACAGCTGGGAACAAGCTGAAAGCATTATTACAAAAGAAGAAATAATGTGTCAAAAATACACCACGCCTTCGGCGACGATGTACCAAAAGTATACCTCTCTTCCGGAGACGTTCTTCCTCAAGCAGACCTCGTATACAGTGACGATGTGTAAAAGATACACCCCTTCCTTGAAGACTACGGGAGCACAATACAGATAAAGCGTATTGGAGCATCAAGACGTTAAGACATGCACGGCATGGGCATTTGTACTGCTCACAAAACCAGAGGGTAAAAATAATGTAGATCCAAAAGTGTCACAGGTAAACAGCAAAACGGTACACATGAAAAACGTGATATTGCGACTACAATATAGACAATGTCCTAGCTGAATAATAAATGACATCACAAAATAAATTAAAAGAGATCACATTTAAACGTTTGTAGATGAATTTCAATACACTTGAGAAAGGCAGACAAACAAACACAACGTAAAAGACTTCACAAGATACAACATAAAGGGCAATGGAAATCACATAGAAGTTCATTTGAACATTTAAACTTCTTTCAAATATCATTCAAAGAATGTATAGCAGCTATTTATGCAATTACTCAATCAACTATGCATTCTTCCTATACACAAATTTTATAATGTACAATTTTAACGCATCTCTAAAACCTTCAACAACAAAAAATTACTACAAAATACACCTAAATCAGACGAGAAGAACTTTACATCAAATAGATGAAATAAAAACCAGTACGCCTTTCACAGTGTTTTGATAATGAAGATTCAGTTTTAACGGAACTTTCATTTGCCATTTAATCGTTATTCAAATTAAACTACAAAACTAAATGGTACAATCAACACTGGATGTTGTTGAAGAAATCCAATCTTGCCGAAAGGCAACGTGAAACAGAGATGCGATCATGCAAACTGCATGTGTGTGAGGTACAAGCAATATTTGTAAAATGTTACAAATGCAGCTGAGAAAAACTGATAGAGGAAGAGAGACAAAAAAAAGCAAAAAACACCACCAACAACAACAACAAAACCACAAAATACTAGAGATGCAAATATTGTGTAAAAGAAACGCGATTAGTCTGATATTACAATGGCGAAAATGGGAAGATTAGAGAGGAAAATCAACAGAGAATTGAGTGTTGAAAACAGTACATAGAAAATTGAGTGTTGCAAACAGTAAATAGAGGCTCAATGTATTTGCACAAGGAAAGTCAATATTCTATGCAAAGTATAGGTGAACATTGTATAACATACCAATTGCTTGAATTTAAATAATGTGTTAGCAAAAGCTGACGCTTTATTATAGATACATGGATTTCAGATTCAAAACATTAATAAAGACACATTATGTCCCGTTATTCAATTTAACGCTACGTTGAACACTAATATTGCAAAAATATTTAATGAGATAAAAATTACTATGCTGAAACTCAGTATTTTACGTAAAATTCATTAACATTTTGATAGCTACTTAAAATTTGACAGAGATGACCCTATTAAAAGATACAGACCACAGTGGGACATTCGATTCTGAGAGAAACAGCTAAACTGGGCAGTGTGGATGGCAACAGCTGATTGTGGGATATCCTACTAGTATTTCATAAATAAAAATATACAAGAATTAGCTTAATCAAGAAACAAATTTCATTCTTATTTCCAGATGCGAAACCTGCCGTCTGAGTGGAAAATTTCTTTAGCCGATGACGATGCATTCAAAGAAGTGTTTTAAAAAAGCAATAGCATAAATATGAACCAATTTCATTTGTTCTGCAAAAATTTAAAAATTCCACCACAGCAAGACTGGAAAAATTACATAATTGATCGATAATGGGCCTCAAGAACATAAAAACTGTACACCAAGGTTTTTAAAGAGCCAACATCTGTTGTTATAATAGCTGTTTACAAATGTCATAACAACTCCAAAGTAGATCCTGTTGAATACTGGAGAGCATTGCCAGCTGATGAAATGTATTCTGTGACAGACAATTATGAACCTACAGGCTGGATATGCTTCTTCCTGCCAGATAGCAATGTATATATCTTGACTGAATCAAAGTATTATGTCAGGACATCATGTGTAATCTGTAGTTTAGGTGCACAGGTACAAAACAGAACACTTATTCCACATCCTTAAGCGACAGTATCAGACACTGTTAAAAAGTTAATTAAGCTATTAATTTTAGGACGGCAAGGTTATAACTTAGATGAAGACATTATGAAAAATGTTCATACTGTCAGATCTGTTAATGCTATAGTGTTTCCTGCCCACGTTGTCTCTGACACAATTGTGCCTTTGTCATCGCCCTTGAAGTGTCGTGGTCTCCCGAAGAGTGTGCATAGGACACAGACGGCTCCGCCGTGGAGCACGAACCGATACTTGGACATTCAGAGAACACATGGCGATTTATATTGATAATAATGATTGCAGGAGCTGTTATAGTCTACTTTTTGAAATAAGTTGTTTTTTTGAAGAAAAAAAATCATCACTGAAATCGGGGTCTGCCTGATGCAGATCAACTGCCTTAACGGACCTTACTACTACTCGTTGATTGGTGTATTCGTTTGGACAACAATGTAGTTAATCAACCCATTAATACTAAATCAAGAAATATGACGTGATTAGCTAGAAAGGAAACAATTTATCTATCAAATCTTAAATAGCCATTTTGTCACAGCACCAGTAATTCCGGGTGCTGCTACTGCTACTTTTTTCGCTAACTGCAACAAATTGGCTGAATGTTTCAAACAATCTTTTTTTGTCAAAAAATGATTCGCCAGGAGTAGGTGGAGACAATGGAACTGACATATGGTTTGCTGAGGAGATGCAGTTGCTGCGACTGGAGGGTCAAGAAGGGAAGCAGGAGTCTGAGACGGAGCGATAGTATTAACAGCAACACTTTTTACCAAATTTACTATGAAAAGTGCAACTGTTGATATTGTTTTTACTATCGCAGTAGCTGTTGCAGCTATTGTAACACCCTTTTCTTTGAATAGCAGTTTTAGTATTTCGCCGAAATGAAATTGACGTCATATCATTTCCTTCATTTTTGTCCATGCTGAACTTGTAAATATTTGTAAATGTTTTGATATTTATAACTAGTTATAACCTCCCTCATAATTATAACTTTGTCTAGTTCATTTTGTAAGATATTTTTTCACGATCATTTGTTTTGTTGTTTTTGTGTTGGTTTTTTTGTTTGTTTCTTCAATTTTTTCTTTCAGTCTTTATCATTTCGTCAAATTCTATTCTTTAAGTTTTCTTGATGATGCTGCAATTGCAGAAGCTATTTATGTAATCCAGTCTATCTTACTTCTTAATGGGTGAGTAACCTTCAGACAATTTAATCTTGATCTGCAGGTGAATACTCTTTGAATTTTATCAAACAAATAATCTTTTCTAGATTTCAACTGTCTTATTTCATTTCTAAGCTGTGGATTTGTTCGACAGAAATCTTGCATCTCTATTTCCTTTGGTACTTTTATTACTTGTCTTTATATGACAGTAGGTTCTTACGAATATTTCAGTTGTGTCACCTCAACAGAATCAGCAACAGAATCCTCAGTAGGTAACACCCGATTTCCGTCTTGCCTTACCTAGCCTAATGGTTAAAAAAAAATTGCTTCCTGTTTTATCTGACATAGTTCTTGGCACTCGCATTACTCTTATTATCCTCTTCTTGATATTTTCTAATAATTTATCATCAGGCGTTTCAAATATAGTGTTCTAGCTTTTTTATATTAATTTCGTATCAATTTATATAGTGATTCGTATATTCATTTATTTTCAGTCCTCTTTTTATCGGTTTTAGGACCTCGTATATAAATAAGTTAAACGTTTTGCAAACAACCTGCTGTAATTGTAAAAACACCAGGTACCGCTTGACTAATACCTTTAGCAAGACTTACAGTGCCATCAACCTGCATTTGATATTGGAAATGTATTCCATCATCATTTTCTTATGCTGAATTTTTTAATTCTTTCATTTCCAAAGATCCACCAATTTTAGCCATTTATTATACCCCAAAGATCAGCCTCATCATATTATATGATGAGTTATATAACAATAACAAAACTTGTTTGAATTATTTGAATAGCAAATAAATAGATAAGTCACAACTTAACAAAGAACTGAGATTGATCGAAGACAAAATTAGTAATAATCTTCTAGAAGATCACAAACAGAAATTTACGTAGTAATTTCAAAAAGAACATGGAAAGAGATCACCGGTAACAATTGGTTGGAAATAATGGAAAAGAAACAAAACAAGAAGACGTATAAACTCTTTATAAATGCTAGAGTTGCTAAAACTTCAATTGTCAGATGCCGTAATTTCTCGTGTCACATCAATAATATGCAAATGTATTCCAAAATAAATCTGCGGCCAAAAGATGCATACATGGCATCAAATGGAATTAGATACTTCATTAAATTTTTGTAATTCAATATAGGTTACCCTTTATCTGCCTTGGGTCCTAGTTAGATAATATTCAAACGTATAGATTTTGAAAAGGCAACAGAAAATAAAGAGGAAATAAAAAATTCTTGCTGCAAAATGTGTACTGGTTGCTTTGCTAATAATGAATTTGTTCCTTAAGCCACACTTGTTTCAATAGTTGTTATTACCGAAGTAGCTGTGTACCATGCAATCAAGTCTCACATGGAAAATAGACTTAAGAATATTGCTCAAAATCTCCTCTATGATGAAGTTAGCCATCTTGAATGAATTTTGTTTCTTGTATTTAATCTAAAGAAGGCATTTTTTCATTTATAGTGCTGTTTTCACTGGCTGTCATGTATCTTTATCTATCCCTGACCAGTGAAACATTTTCTTTGTTGATCTTGATCTGATAGATCATATGACGATCATAGTATGAGATGATGTATGTCCTAATCTTCATCGCTGGCTATTTAAGGCTTTCTGAAGTTTGGACACCCTATAGAATTGGATAGTTTTTTGTAATGCTGATAGAATCTACTTTTTGCCACTCTAATTAATCTTATGTTTTCATCAATGTGGCATATTTGTCTAAAGTGCTGGTCATATTGATATCTGCTTTCTTCTTTCCATTTTGATATACCCTTATTTTTATTATCTCCACTTTTTGTGGTATTCTTTGATGTATTTCGTTTGTTCCTTCCATTTCCTTCCATGTCGTCTGAAAATTACATCAATAATGAAGAGTTTATTTTGATCAGCGGATACGAAGAAATAACAATACGCAACCCGGGGAAAATATATACAGACACAAATGAAATTGAGGAAGGGAAGAAAATGAAATCAAAAGAGATATAAGAGACGCTTAGAGGAAAGAATACAAGTTGAAAAGATAATCTTGATATAGAATGTCTAGGTTTAAACTATGCTATTTTTTCCTGTACAAATGAACGTCGCAACCTTACAATCGATGGTCTCTCTGCGAAAGGAGTCTATCTCAATCATCCAATTGATAACATAAAATGGTAAACTATCTATTTCGTTGCAGATAATAGATTTTTTTGTGGTATTACAATATGTCAGACGAAAATCAAACACATATTCCCTTATGTAAATGACATGAATGAAACAAGAAATAGTAAAACTCATGATGGTTCTTACAACCTTGAGATTACAAGGGCAAGTTAAAAAAATACAATGACTCGAATTAGTAACAAAGAAGAAACATTAATATTTCATGTTTAAAGCAAAACTCAAAAGTTCCAGTCACTCCTAGTAACAATTAATACGTACTACAACAAAATGTTCTGAATTTGGTACAGTTTGTGTAGTTTTGAAATCCTAAGAATTTATACATTTCCTCGATTTTATCAAAAATAACAACTTATTTTAATGGGTATTATTCGTGTTTGCTAGAGAGTTTGCCAGCTGAAATATTTTCATAGTGACTTTGTTTCATACAATGTTAATAGTCAATACATGCAACTAGAAAGAGGTACAATTAAAACATGTTATACCATCATAAGAGATGAAGATGGAAAAGTTAAAGATTTTTACTCCATGCCTGAAATGTCTGTTTTGCATGTAAAGTAAATAGTATATATATATATATATATATATATATATATATATATATATATATATATATATATATATATATATATATATATATATATATATGTGTGTGTGTGTGTATATATATATATATGTATATATATATATATATATATATATATATATATATATATATATATATATATATATATATATATGGGCGGGTGTTGGTAAATACACTCGCATCAGTTTTACATGCATACAGTTTAAATACACAAGGACAACGAATTGGACAATATATACATAAACCTCACATAAGACTAGTATAAAATGCACTGGAGGCATATATCGGTATATATATATATATATATATATATATATATATATATATATCACAAGTCAAAGCAATTAAGAGCAACTAACAGTATGTACAGGAAATAAATATATGAGAACAAAGCACAGGAATTTAAATCAACTTAATGTTACAAGCAAACCTTCATAAATAAAATTTGAAACACTATTCACGTAGCAGAGTTAAAATAAATAATCTTCATCTACAATATGTGAGCAAGTCCATCTAAAATTAAATTTAAGTAAAATAAGCGTCACTGAGGACAACTAAAAAGCTATAAGCAAATATACAAGACTAAAAACTAAGATACTACATATGCGTCATATTTTGGCAGCAGCAGCAACCTCTTCACTTCGGTTTACATATGGAGCATTTGCATAAATCTCTCCAAGACCAGGTCTTTAAGAGGGATTAAAATTGTTAAAATCTGTGGTTGTTCGAAAATTGGGAGAATTCCAGAGTTTTGCTGCTGCATACCTAAAACATTATAATGCATACCTTGATATTCTTACATATGGAATCGTAAAGGAGTTTGAATACCGAAAACAATTCAAAGATGTATTTTAAACTACAGGATTATTCAAATAGGTTGGGCATTGCTTGCTTAAAAGATTAAAGTGTCATGGTCTTCGAACTTCGGATGTAGAAAGATGACACATTACCCAAATTCAGGACTTCGGAGTAAGGTTTGTATCCATTAAAAACAAATCGTAGATCTCTTTCACGGAGTATTTTAAGATTGTTTATATTAGTGCAACTGCCCAAAATGCCATCTTAGCGGACAGGAGATGAAGTTTACCACAATGAAAGAGTTATACACTGTCAGTCATCCTTTTGTTGTGAGATATTTTCCAATTCGCTTGAGTATATTTGATTGTTAAGATGCAGTTTGACAAATCTCAGGGATTTGCTGATCAAAGTTTAGCATAATATCAGAAGCTATTTCCAGGAGTTTTTCCTAAACTTCACAAGATATATTAGTCTCATTGGTGGAGAAAGTCTCTATTTATATTTTTTACTTTTCTGTTATCAAAAAGTAACTTGGACTGATATTACAGTGTTTTCTTGCAAAGGGAGTATTCCGCTAACCGAAAGATGAACTTACTTGTGCGACAAAACAATTTTCTTAGCACATCTTCTGTCTTATCAAATCGAATAACAGGCTTAATCATTCGCCATGTAATGCATACACGTGAATGGTTGATTTGAATGCTTTCCTGCAAGCAGAAAATAAAAGAGCGATATTCTTAAAAATGTATATATAAAAATAAAATCTCTTCTTGTCTACAGTGTCTTTCTCAAAGTATAGCGACATTTTAACTTATCCCATCTTTGTTTCAAATATTGGACACAAATACATATATATGTTGCTTCAACCAATAGAAGTTAAATACAATGTCATAAGATAGCACATAGTTTCATATATATATATATATATATATATATATATATATATATATATATATATATATATATATATATATATATATATATATATAAGACGGAAGAGTTAAGCTCAGATCAACCCAAATTGGTTTACTAATCGAGACTTAGCTTCAAATGAATGTCATTAATTTTCTATCAGCTGTAGATGTATTGGTTGACTGTAGATGTATTGGTTGACTATCGTTTACAATTTCAATGGAGTTTTAAATTGAGTTCATGCAACTTTAAGCATGTGCTTCAGGATTTGTATTCAACGTGAACAAAACGACGTGCTTGCATCCAAAATAATATTTCATTACATAAAAATGATACAAATGTAGACACATTTTGTTCATAAATAATACACGTAGAATAAATATAGCATGTCATCCAACCGAGCAGTCTTAACGTAACATTTCCCCCAAATCGTATGAAAACATTGCGCATCTCAAAACTTCACTGAAAAATAATTTTTATAAAAAAAAAAATTGTAAAGTTTGTTTCCTTACAATTTATTTTCTTAAAGATCTCACACTTAATATTGTGGCATAAAGTTTGTAAAATTGCTGAAGACAAGAGAAAAATCGTGAAGTTAATATCTCAGTACTTTCCAATCATCCCTACTAGACTTTATCGTGGATATACGTCCTGTTTTCTGTTCATTGGAAACTGTAAATTTAACACGAATCCATATTTGTACGACCTTATATTCAGTTTATAGCCATATAACGAGAATGGAACTAGCGCAAACAATTCAAAAGTGATTATTCTTGAGTATTTAGGATGCACTTGTTTGATCCCGTTTCCAAGGTAACGACACCACTTGCCAGCACCACATCATAACTAAGGCTAAATAAACTTTCCGTTGATGTACGATGTTTGTAGGATGGGTACATTAAGTTGAGCCGACAAGGTTTGGAAAGGGGTCTGCCGTTCACCTATTGATGCATTTTTTTTATACTACCAGATGAGATTGTTTAGTAAAATTCAAAAATATTCTCTCTGACTGCATTTTGACCTCGACGACATTTATTTGTACGGACTGGTGGATCAAGAACCTATCAGAGTTTCTGCATCCAACACAGAAGAATGCAGATCCCGTTCAAGGTTCTTCCTGGAGGATTTCACACCCTTGGAGGATGGGGTAACAATTATGGGTTGTTTTGTTTCTTTCTTTTCTTCATAGTTTTGTACGTATTGTCACCATATATCTGTGAAACTGAAACTTTTTTTTACCTTTTTTTACTATTATATTTTCAAGCAGGTCAGCTTTCTTCAATGCCTTTTTTTTTTTTTTTGGTGGGGGTCACTACCCCATAATGTTTCGATAGGTATCCACCAATTCTGTCATTTTCAGAATTAAGGGTAAGGGCTGTAACTACAGGTTCCTGTTCTGAATTAAGTTCACCCGACTGATGCATTATGCTGTCCAACTCATTGAATAAAAAATCACAACAACAGCACCTAAATTCGTCTAGCGACGCCTAAAAATATGATAAGTCAGTTTCATCTCGCAACATCGATGTGCCTAAAACGTGTTTTGCAATTCAATTTAAATAGACTTCCTCCATGTTGACTCTAACCTGAAAAACAACATCTGCGGTATTAGCTGTACCATATTCCTGCGTTTGTTAGACCCTGTCATGTATCGGCGATGCTAAAAAGATGATTATACTGTTAGAAATATTCATTATTCAGTTATATGTGATGGGTAGATAGGGATTTGCTTAATGTTACAGGAAAGTATATGAGATAGGTGTAGATAAGTGTGTTGCACTTTAATGCTTGATTGAACATTTCAAAGAAAAATATCTTCTGGAACGTTTTCCTGCAACATTTTACAAAATTTACTAGTAAAAGAAATTCTCATCTTTACTAGTTGATAAAAATTCAAATTATTTCTCATAAAAAAGTAGGCTTGATTAAAATTCCATCATTTGAGATAATCGGAGAAGATAACACGGCATGTTTTACGTTGTCTCTCCTTCGTTGGTTTGCCCTCCGTTGTTGGTGTGCCCTCTGTCTTTGACTTTTACACTCGAATGGGAATACACACCATGCACGAATTTGAGGAGGCTGGACAGTGTTGGAAAGGTAAGCAGTTCATAATTTCGTTAGAAGTAATAATTTACAAAGTTACTTTCTTTATAATACAATTAAACATTATTTTTTTCAAAGACTTTAGGGAATATAGTTGCTGTTGTCCATGCAATATAATTTCTGTAAATGATTTTCTTTTTATTATCTGAAACTTACTTTGTGGTTTCCTCGTGTGGTATATCAACAAAAGATTGATTCCAAAGCCCACAAAGCTGCAAATGAACCAAAACGTTGTCTCAAACGAGCATTTAGGTGTATAATTTGACATGTTAGTGAGTGAAAAAATAGTCGTTATTTTTACCAAAATTCAATGAACAAATGGTCACGTAAAAAATATTATCGTATAGCGTTTGGAAGTCTTTGTTGAGGTCATGTAGGCCATTGTGGCCCAAATTACATAATACATGATGCACACAATGTAGGCCACTGGCCCAAATTGCATAATACAGGATGCACACTATGTAGGCCACTGGCCCAAATTACATAATACATGATGCACACTGTGTAGGCCACTGGCCCAAATTACATAATACATGATGCACACTATGTAGGCCACTGGCCCAAATTACATAATACATGATGCACACCATGTCGGCCACTGACCCAAATTACATAATATATGAAACATCAACACGTAATAAGCATGTGAGTAAGATAGAAAAAAGTATATACATAAACATATAATGAAATGTATTATTATTATTATTATTATTATTATTATTATCATCATCATTATTATTATTATTATTATTATTATTATTATTATTATTATTATTATTATTATTATTCTGAGTTTGCCTTACGAAATTGTTGGAGTTCCCTTCTATGTTTGAGTGCATATAATACAAATTTACGTATTGTGTTCAATCTGCATTGACTTCTACTTTACATGCAGGTAGAAATGTCTTCTCTGAAGGGTTTACATAAAGATATTAAGGTAAATACAGTTTACGATACAATTCAAAAGCTCTGCTTTCACATACAAAAATGGAATCCGCTCCAATATGACTTACACAAATGAGATATTTTTTCTTTGGTATGGAGTATAATTGTATCTACCCATATTCACAATAACATTCTGATAACTGCCTCTAAGTTTGCAAAATAAGTTGAGATGCAATTTATTCTTTACTAAAGCCTGACTTAATTAATTTGTAAACTCTTAATCTATCCAATTAAATCATTTTTCCATTCCAGGTTTGTATGTCATTATCATGCATGTTTGCTTTGACAATTTCAAAAATATCCTTCGCCTTGGTTGAGTAAAGCTTCTCCAAAACCATAAGAAATGGGTAGATGTTTGGTTTTAAGAGTCCATTCTTTACAATTGGACGAGTACGGCCATTGTAGTTGCATATTAAAACAGATTCTATGAGTCTACTGTCGGACATTTTTAGTATTTTCAACTAATATTTTATTGGCTTCATAAAGCAGGTCTATTTAAGTCTGTAATTCATCCTTAACAAAACGTTTTGCAGTAGATTTTGTAATTTTCTATAGATATTTACAGTAGTCTGTGTACTCTCGATGTCAGACGCATTATGAAAGCCCAATTACAGCTCCATAGGATAGGACAAGCAATATCTTGGTATAAAAGTCTTAAACAGTATGTCTATTAATAATTTTCCAAACCTAAGTAACTTGCCTTTGACTGAAAATAATACGTTAGACGCTTGTTCAGATAAGAATTTTTGGCATTCATACCAAACGCCACGTGAAGAGATTACCAGCCCTAGGTATTTATAATGTGAAGCAAATTTTAAATTGAGATTCCCCCAACACCAACTCCCCCACCCCCAAAAAAATTATTTTCGTGCTTCCGTAGGTACAACTCGTTTCTTTTGTCCAAATTAACTTTTAACCCCCATTCATCACAATAAGATAAAAATCGATTAAGAAAGCGCTGCATCTCAACTGGTGTTTCAGCAAATATAACTAGATCGTTGGGATATAGCAAAACAAACAGTTTTACCATATCATCAATATCTAAACCTTATCTGTCATTAGACAATGCACTTTGAAAGTCATATAAAAATAAGAAAAAAGTAATGGTGACAGAATTCAACATTGACGTACACCAAAAGAACAATCTAAGGCCTTTTGGTGTACATCAAGGTTGCATTCTGTCACCATTACTTTTTTCTATCGTTTGACCAACGCCAGAGATAAGTGTAGTCAAGATACAGCAAACAAAGGAGGGAGATACAACCAACGGTGGAGAACTTACTTTCAAATTTTACACAAAAATCAGGGCTGACTGCATCCTGGTAAAACCAAAAATAATAATAATAAGAAGAAAAAATTAGAAAAAAAGTCAAAATTAGTATTGTCATTGTGGGGTGATTATTAAAAGCAAGACAATTTTCCGCATTTTATTACTCTTAGCTTGAAAGAACAGCAGGGTTGTGTTCAAATTCTTTGCGGATCAAATCATAATCGCTAAACAATTGTAAACATAGTGACGAATGAAAGTAAGATGAAAGTTTTCTATCGCAATTAAGATGAATTATTGCTTCTTCATAATCATACAATATTAATTAATTAATATCAATGAATTAATTTATGTGGAGAAACATAATTAAAAGTAAGATAAGGACCACGTGATCATTCCATTGTTTACGGTATTTCTTATATTGTTTACTGCAAAAATTTAAGTTTAGTTCGTGAAGCTTTTGATTTTATTTACTTTCTTAAAAAAGTTTACTTGCTCGATAACTGTTTTATGTACTGGTTTGCTTAGGTGGTTTGTGGTTGTGAGAATGCGACCACTTTATTTCAATCCAGGGCTTCCGCCGGAAATGAGAATTCTACATCACAACCATATTTTATCGTCATGCAGTTACGCACTGAATACTTTTGAATTCTTTCACTGGACAAGTTATATATTCGCCGAAATGGCACGCATGAACAATTTACAACGTATTTGATGTAAACTCACTACTGCTAAAATACACATATAGAAACCAACGTCTACTATGGCTACACTAATTGATCTTTAAAACAGAGCAGTGTGTTTATTATCACGATGTGATTTAATTGGTCACAGATGTGCACAGCCTACATATACGGCCGTATTTCCATATATATTGGTAGATCGTTCTGATCACCAACATGAGTTTACTCTCGCTTATTCAGAGTTCATATTGGAACATATTGTTTTAGTATCAAAATTAATTTAACTGGACAGTATGTTCTAATATACTTCAAACCTTTTATAATTAGAAACAAAGCATATACCATTAAATATAAAATTAATTTTTATTGTTATCTATGATGATATTACTGCTGTGCCGAACTTGTGTGATACTAAAATTCTCATATCAATTTTCTTTGCTTTTGCCAATCAGACATTTTCTTACTAACACTTCCTTTTTAAAAATAAACTTGTTCGCACGATGACAATCCCAACGGCTAACTTTGTATAGCCTTTTGCAAGACCAACTTTTGTTCCCAATTACGGCATTGGGAAAGGTGTTAAGTTTTCGCGTGAGGAATTCATGGCTCTCCCGAAATGAAGACAAAATGAACAACATTTAATGTCGGGACTACTCCCACTTTTACAGTAATTTGGCTTTTATTACAGTTATTAACGCTAGCTAAAAACAAAGGGCTAGACTGATGTTCAGAAAACACGAGAGCTTCAAGATTCCTGCCCAATAAGTAACATACAAAGCATGAATGGAAATTTTAATCAGCTGCCGTGAACGCGTGATTTTAAGAAAATTGCAGGGGAGGTTAAAAAAAGATACACATTTTGAGAATTTGTCAGAAACAACATCCCTACCTAACCAAGATTAGTCACAATGACTCAGTTAATATACATTTTAAATAATCAGATGTATATGTGCGACCAGTGACGCACGGCGTATTCAGGAACATAAGATATTTTCAATTGATATTCTGCAAGATTATCAAGTATTTGGTCTTAAACTTAAAACCTTATTCATGTACAGATATTTATAACATCATGTACAGCAGACGTCCGAAATTGTTTGAGATTTTGACTTCACTCTCTGTCTGTCTCTTTGTACGTCTTTTTGTAACAGAAGTGATTTTTCAGCCGTCGAATTTTGTCAGCTGTATGCCTTCTATTGAAAGCTCTGTATTGTTATATCCCAGTAGCGACAACATTGTTATGTGAGCGGTAAGTCCTATAAAACAACACACAAACACACACAAACACACAAAAACACACACACACACACACACACACACTCGTTGGAAGCTTATGATGTCTGCTTTAAGATAAGGTGTAATGTGGTGCTGGAAAGTTGTGTCGTAACTACGTCTACAGCGGTAAACTTGAGTACCCCAAAATAAAAAATAAACAATAAAAAATAAATAAATAAATAAATGGTTGGTTGCTTGGTTTTTAACGGCACTTTAAACACATTTTATTGGCCATATTATGCCAAGGAAATGGAAGCAAAGTGCCTTTCCCCAAGGTATACCGCGACCAGTCTGACACTCAACCAACTGATCTACCGCGGTTCCTGGATAAATAAATAAATAAGTAAATAAAAAAGCAATATACTGTCATTGTTTTTCGGAAAAAAGAAATTCTTGAAAAGACACAAATTTTAGATTTATTGATATGTGTTATAAATAAGTAGAGTATACGCATACATGAAACTCAATCATTTTTGTTTTCCCGTTTCTTTCTTTCTTTCTTTCTATGGAGTGAAGAAACTTATGTACATAATAACTGTATATCTGTTACAATTGTTGCCGTTGTCAGTACGTAGGAAAAATATTTGTGTGGAAACCTCCTTTTTAGGACAACAGGAACATTTTTACATGATGATTAACTCAAGAAAGAAGGACTCCTAATTTCTTTTTCCCGCCTGCAAGGCAAACAGAAATTCTGAAAATGTACCCCTTTTGTTTCTGTGGTGTTTATATCGTATTTTTCAATAATATTTTAGATGGATCTTGTTTTGCTAGATCTCATGATCAATTATTAATAATAATAATAATAATAATAATAATAATAATAATAATAATGTCTTCATTTTAAGAGGATAACATAGATAGATAGATAGATAGATAGATAGATAGATAGATAGATAAATAGATAGATAGATAGATAGATAGATAGATAGATAGATAGATAGATAGATAGATAGATAGAAGAGCATAGGGGCTATACTAAGAGTTTATCATGAACACATTATTTTTATTTTAACTCTAGACACATGCATTTAATTAGTGAATCTTACTGAAAAATATGACGGACTTGCAAGCAATCTAAGATAGATACTAGTAAATAGATAAATAGATATATAGGTAAATATATATATTAATGGATGGGCGAATAGATAGGTGAATTAACAAACAGAGAGTCAGATAATAATAATAATAAGAAGAAGAAGAAGAATGTCTTTTTTTTAAGAGGACAATATATTTAGCATTAAAGTTAATCTCCCATATGGTCCTCAAAATGTATTCAAACTACATACTGTATACATCAGTTACAACTGATAATCGCACTTAAAACGCTGAGAAAAATGGCATGTACAAAAATAGGGGATGATATCGTTAATTTAAAACAATAAAAGAAGAGGAAAATATGTGTACACAATAAAATTGGAATATAAGTCTGGATATCATTAGCAGATACTCGAAAGGCAGTCATTATGCAAGGACTTGAATTTACAGTAAGAAGTTGAATTCGTGATTTCAGTAGGGATATTATTTCATAATTTTGGACTCGATACTTATAGAGATTTATCGAAATAGTAAAGAGCGAGATCGTGGAATAAAAAAGATACTGTTTAGAAAAAGAACGAAGGTCACGGGTCATATATTAGCGGTTTGGTGAGATACGATAGTTACAATGTCATTTACCATTTTGTACATCATGCAACCTTTTTGCAATGCAACACGTTCACAAAATGGTATACAATTTAAAATCGAAAACATTTCAGACGATGGTGTGAAAATATCAGATTTTAGAATTATTCGAGTAGCTCGTTTTTGCAATTTAGTAATATTATCAGATTGAGTGGTACTGCAGTT
Organism: Margaritifera margaritifera; assembly: GCA_029931535.1. Taxonomy (NCBI): domain Eukaryota; kingdom Metazoa; phylum Mollusca; class Bivalvia; order Unionida; family Margaritiferidae; genus Margaritifera; species Margaritifera margaritifera. The sequence continues at coordinate 2,292,132 of JAQPZY010001620.1, forward strand.
GCCCCAAATGGTGTACCCATAATCTAAGATCTGTAAAATATAGATCGTGTAATATAGTTTAAGAATATTGTTAGCAACATAATTTGAAAGAATTTTCATAAATGTATTCCGTTTACTCACTAAAAGACAAATGTGAATACCGTATGTATTCGCGTATAATTCAGCTCAAAATACAAAACAACATAGACCCTGATCTGCCTTAGCATAATGCGCTGGCAGATCAGGGTCTATGTTGTTTGTTCTACTGATTAGTCCTTACAAACTGCATAGACCCAGATCTGCCGGCGCATTGTGCGATGGTAGATCTGGGTCTTTGCAGTTTGTATCGACCTATACGCGAGTGTATACGATAACTTGGATGTTCCAGGGAGGATTGTTATCAATGAAGATACGTTGCCATTTTTTAGAGTGTACAGAGGCAATTTCAAAGTCATTGATAAGTTTGAGATCATGAATTGTCCACAGTTTCTGAGTAGAGCCAATCGTTATACAAGTAATTTTTTATAAATGTATGCGCATTTTATTTTGCGTTAACCAATTTTGAACAAAATTTAATATCGGTCTGAAGATGATAATAATAATATTCCAAATGTTGTTTTGAATTAAAATATTAAAATATTAAATTAAAATATGACGGTGAATTAGCGACTGCTCCAGATGAAATATCTCCGCTGTTTGCTAAATATTTGTCTAAATTGTTCACTCAGTCTACAGACATATTTGTAAATCATGAACTGTATTGATGAACCTAATTTAGTTATCAAGAAATAGCCTCTGTCATAAAAACAGCTCAAACTTAGGAAAGCCCCGGGCATTTATCGTATTCAAAATGAGCATTTACGTTACGGGTGAAGAAGACACACGTAATTCATTACAAAGCTTTTCAACGGGGTAATAGACCAGTGTTACATGCCGTGTGATTGGAAAGTAGGGTTAATTGTGCCCATATTTAAAGGAGGAGGGAAATCTAAAACTGACCCTGACAATTACAGAGCTATTTTCCTGTTGCCTGTGTTATATAAACTATTTGAAAAGTACTTATTCAATAGATTAACTATATGGTGTAATAGCACTATATATAACTTCCCTAATACCGAACAACAGGGGTTTCAAAAGGGACTGAGTATTATAACAGCATCTTTCAATCTACAGGAAGCTGTTTTTTCCACTTTAGAACTAGGATCAAGAGTGTTTGCTGCTTTCTTAGATATTCAAAAAGCATTTGACACTGTGAATCACGACGGACTTTTCCGAAAACTCAGAAAGCTGGGCATTCAAGGAAAGATTTTACATGTATTAAAGGAATCGTACTCAAATATTCAAAGCATTGTCCTGATGAACGAGTCAAAATCCGAACCTTTTCCAATAGAACAGGGATGTGTTTTATCAACATTTTTATATCTTGTTTATATTAATAACATTTTACAGGAATTACATCAGTCAAAATTAGGGCTACTTGTTGGGTCCACTCCGTCTGGAAATCCAGCACTAGCCGATGATATAACTGTTTGTAAACACACCAATCCATTTGCAAAAAATGCTTGATATATGTAACAGATGCTCCCTAACATGGAACTTCACCTTCAACGTTAGTAAAAGCTGTGTATTAGTTTTTAAACAGAATAGACAAACAACATGTGAGAAGTTTAAATGGAAAATAGGCAATCATACTATACCTATTTTAAATGAAACCAAACATGTTGGAATTCCTGTGTGTTCCAATATGAAATGCTTGACTAAAGTATACAGGGTTTGTACTAAAGGCAGAAAATCATTTTATTCTCTTGTAGGGGTTGGCACAAATGAAGCTAGATCCAATCCTCTTACCTACGTGAGCTTGTTCAAAATTTTTTGATACCATCAGCTCTTATGGTTATGAAGTTTGGTCGAATATCAGACTCAAAGACTTAAGAAAGCTCGATGTATTTCAGCATCATTGTACCAAATTCTGCAAGGCTTTCCTCAAACCACGCGGACAGGAATGAGCGAAGGTTTAGTGGGGATAAAGAGAATTGTATCAGAAATTTATAAAAGGAAACTAAACTTTCTTGGTAAATTATGCCATCTTCCAGAAAATGTAACAACTAAAAGAATATTTTTATTCAGACTATACCTATGGATTTCTAGAAAAGATGTTACAGAACAAAAAGGCTTTATTCCAGATATATGTAGCATTTTGCAGAAATATAATATTTAAGAATTTATTGAAATTTTTGTTAGAGACAAAATATTTCCGGGCAAAATACAATGGAAACAAATTATAAAACATGCTACCCATAAATACGAAAACGAGCGCTTTACAAACTTGGGCCACACTGACATTTCCTACAAAAGATTAAAAAATGTTCATACATCTATAAACCCCTCAATTTTATGGCAAACTCCAAAAACAGCAAGAGAGTTACAGTTAATTGCATTACATCCTTTGCGAATGTTCTGATAACTATTCCAAATAATACTATGCAAGTTTGTAAACACTCCAGTTACTCTTACACAGATGTAATAATCCATGCATTTATTTGCTGTCAGAGCACTGTGCGACAACGAGACATAATTTTGACACGTTATAAATAACTTTGACATTCGTCTTGGCGTGTTCCTTCATAATATATCAGATGAAGAATGTATTCAACATCTCCTGGGTGGGGAATTTCCCAACGGTATCGGCTTAGACGAGCCCGAAATACTAAGAAATTTTATAATGTCTGCTTCAGTGTTCTCTGCAACTGTAATTCATTGATTCTTTTCATAGTAATAAGATCGATTTTCAAATTATCAAGATCTGGAAGACATGTGATCGTAGAAATCTTGATAATAATGTCTTCCTGCATGCTATTTTTTAAAAATTATATATAAATGATTATTTTCTGTAAAATAATGATGATGTGTACAATAATTTAGTATTGAGGATTGCGCAGGAGTGCGCCTTACTTTTTAATAAGTTTAGTGTCCTCATATGAGAATCATCAAAGGGAAGCTGCGCTTCTACGAGACTCCTCTCATGTACACCTCTGTTAATTGTATATAACTAATTCAATATTCTTTTCTTTTTCCTTTGTTTGCATCGTTATCTCTGAAAAGAGGAAATATAGATTGATGATGACTGTTTCGAATGCTAATGAGTAGTTTCCAATACTGACACTTCGAGTCCTGTTTGTTAGGTAAAGCAATGAGTGTGTAATAGTTGAAACTTTATAGAGTACTCATTTATAGACTGCTAATTAATAGACTGCTAATTCATATACTGCTAATTAATAGACTGCTAATGTATAGACTGCTAATTCATATACTGCAAATGTATAGACTGCTAATGTATAGACTGCCAATGTATAGACTGCTAATTCATATACTGCAAATGTATAGACTGCTAATGTATAGACTGCTAATGTATAGACTGCTGATTTATAGACTGCTAATTAATAGACAGCTAATGTATAGACTGCTAATGTATAGAATGCTAATTTATAGACTGCTGATTTATAGACTGCTAATGTATAGACTGCTAATTTATAGACTGCTAATGTATATACTGCTGATTTATAGACTGCTAATTAATAGACTACTAATTTATAGACTGCTAATTTATAGACTGCTAATTAATAGACTGCTAATTTATAGACTGCTAATGTATAGACTGCTAATTTATAGACTGCTAATTTATAGACTGCTAATTTCTTCAGAAGAATATTTTTATCAACAATATCAAAGGCCTTTTGAAATTTGTAAAGACAATGCCAGTGATTTTACCTGCGTTAACAGTAGATAGTTATTTGTCTATTAGTTTTGACAGGGTAGTTTGACATTAGTGATTTTGTCTGAATCCTGATTGCGATCGATGTACAAGATTATATTTATTGAAATAGCGAACTAGGTAGGTAGAAATGTGTTTCTCAATCATTTTTGAAATGTCGGGCAGGAAAGAAATAGGTCTATGATATAATTGGTCTCTCTTGGGACCACCTTTAGGAATAGGAAAAACTTTGGCTTGCTTCAAGGGATCAGAGAATACACCAGTTTCTAAACAATTATTGGTGAGACCCGTGAGAGAGGTAGCTATAATAATTATTGATGAGATCAGTGTGAGAAGTAGCTATAATCATTATTGATGAGATCAGTGAGAGAGGTAGCTATAATCATTAGTGATGAGATCAGTGAGAGAGGTAGCTATAATCATTATTGATGAGATCAGTGTGAGAGGTAGCTATAATCATTATTGATGAGATCAGTGTGAGAAGTAGCTATAATAATTATTGATGAGATCAGTGTGAGAAGTAGCTATAATAATTATTGATGAGATCAGTGTGAGAAGTATCTATAATAATTATTGATGAGATCAGTGAGAGAGGTACCTATAATCATTATTGATTAAATCAGTGTGATAGGTAGCTATAACAATTATTGATGAGATCAGTGAAAGAGGTAGCTGTAATAATTATTGATTAGATCAGTGTGAGAAGTAGCTATAATAATTATTGATGAGATCAGTGAGAGAGGTAGCTATACTCATTATTGATGAGATCAGTGTGAGAGGTAGCTATAACAATTATTGATGAGATCAGTGAGAGAGACAGCTATAATAATTATTGATGAGATCAGTGTGAGAAGTAGCTATAATAATTATTGATGAGACCAGTGAGAGAGGTAGCTATAAAAATTATTGATGAGATCAGTGTGAGAGGTAGCTATAATCATTATTGATGAGATCAGTGAGAGAGGTAGCTGTAATCCTTATTGATGAGATCAGTGTGAGAGGTAGCTATAATAATTATTTATGAGATCAGCGAGACAGGTAGCTATAATCATCATTGATGAGATCAGCGAGAGAGGTAGCTATAATAATAATTGATGAGATCAGTGTGAGAAATAGCTATAATAATTATTGATGAGATCAGTGTGAGAAGTAGCTATAATAATTATTGATGAGATCAGTGTGAGAAGTAGCTATAATAATTATTGATGAGATCAGTGAGACAGATAGCTATAATCATTATTGATGAGATCAGTGAGAGGTAGCTATAATCATTATTGATGAGATATGTGAGAGAGATAGCTATAATATGCGAAGAAAGCTTTAATATACTAGTCCCATCTGGCCCGGTAGCTTTTTTCGTATCAAGACTCAACTTCTTAAACAGAGAATCTAGGTATAACAAATTCAAAATCGGAAGATACTGGTTCTGCTACAAAATCAGACAAGGAGGAAAAGTCATATGGGGTGGAAATAACTTTTTCATTCAGGCGATTGCTAATAGATGAGAAAAATGAATTCAACCTATTTGCAGTTTCGTATTCATCATGTGCAATTTCATTATTTACAGTAATTGCACGTGGGAGAGAGAAAGAATTCGATGCATTAATGTCTTTAAAATTCTTCCAGACTAGCTTCAATGCCCTTTTAACCAGAAATTAAACTAGATTAATATTTTCTTTTACATTCCTTGATAAGAGAAATCTTTGTTTTGCTGATAAAAGTTATGCAATTTACTGGTTATTATTAAATGAACAGTGTACCATTCCGATTGCATCATGTGTTGTTTAACTCCTATGAATTTTAGTGGAACATGTTTATTAAGTAAGGATACATATCTGTCAGACCAAACTTTTAACGCGTGATAAAAATGATGCGTTATCAAAATGATTGAATGATCTGTATATAATATTTTGAAGGGTACGTTTGTATAGTTTGATGAATTGATTTGGCGACACACACAGACCAGATAATGGTCACTTGGAGCTAAGCGGGGTATAATGGTTTCGGATATGGACTGTGGGTGAGTAATATAAATGTGATCAATTAAAGGTATTGTTGACTCAATTATCCTTGTTGGTTTATTAGCAAGTTGGGTAAGGTCATGAGAAAGAATCATGTACTCCCACTTGTTATAATTTTGATTCAAAATATCTATGTTAAAATCGTCCATTTTGGTAGGGTCCATATTAGGCTTGGAGAGAGTGGCACGTTCGTGTTTATGTACCCCCCCCCCCCCACACACACACACACACACACCTCTTTGGGGCGATGGGGGTGGTTTGTGGGGCGGGGAGGGTTTATATAGTAGACATTTGCTACTTTCAATAGGTGTTTATTTTGCCCTATTTACAAAGTCAAACCGTGGAGAAACCCCGACTTTTCAATTAGTTTGCACTTTCTTTTCCTGTTGGATTATTTTTAGAAATAAAACATGTATAGCCAGATTTTAACCTAGAAGATTGAGGCGCAGAAGTGGGGAAATAAAAAATAAATCAAAAATTGTTTTGCTGAAATTTTTACAAAAATCTTCGTTTATCACCATCAGTCATCTGTACGTATGGTTTAGTAACGAATCTGTTGATCACTGAAGGGTGTGGGTGGATAATTCCATTTATACATCAGCTTGATAATAACCAATGTGTTGCAATACTATAATTCTGTAGTTATCAAATTAATTACAATGAGATCTAGAGTCGCAGACAGAACTCTTTTAGATTGATGTATTTATTGATTAATCGATTGATCGGCGTTTGACGGCAAATTAGGACGTGAAATACTGTCACAGATGAGACAATTGGAGCGCAGATCATTGCCCAGAACACAACGGGGCAGCCGACCAGGGCTGGGCTGGACAGGATTTGAACCCCGCAATGCTCTGATCACTAGCCAGACACCCTAAGCAATAAGTCACCCCAGCTTCCAAATCCTTTGGAAAATATAGGTTGAATGTATCTCCCCGAGCAAAAGGCGCGAGTGACCCTGTATTATGATCTGGTAGGCTTGACCATGACATGTGCATTATATCCATCTTTGTTAAATTATCCGTCCAAATCAAGTTCCCTGTACCTGTTTGTCTGGTATTAGTATTGTGTATTATGCGTTTAGTTCTTATTAATAAATTTAAAGTGTAATGTGTAATTGAAATTTAAAAAAGTCGCAAAGGACTGAAATTGGGGCATCACAGAACACACAGTTAAGAAGCTCCGCGAGAAACGATGAGAAAATAAAATTAAAAAAAAACCTCTAACATTTCCACTGCAGTGCCTTGGGTTGAGAGGTATTTATCACTTATCTTATACCATTTAGATCATTTTTAGGTCATCCAATAAACCTTCATATATCCCAATATCAACTAGTAGTTCTATTAATATCCCCGGTAGACTAATTGTGACTCAGATTGTCAATGGTCTTTTCAAAACTAAGGATGACAATAAAGAACCGGTGAGGAGATTGGATGGTTGGGGGATGGGTTTGGCTTCTAGAGACCCTATGTGTAAATCTCGTTTCAGTCCCTTTGCCGATATTGATATTTATCACATGCCGATATTGACATTTATCACATGCCGATATTGATATTTATCACATGCCGATATTGTTATTTATCACATGCCGATATTGATATTTATCACATGCCGATATTGATATTTATCACAGCTACCAACTCGGAAAACGTTTCTGTAGTTCAATGATTACTAATGTCCCTCATCAGGACACCCAAAGTTGAGTTAGACCATTAATTAGAAGCTTAATCTGATCAATTTGCCCATGTTTCTGAAATTTTTAGAAAAAAAGTTCAATGTGCAAATTCCCCAGTCAATTTTAGCGCGGCTTCATGCCCTTTTTCTTTTGCGCAAGTCCCTTGTCTTTATAAATACATTTTTAGGGGGGGGGGGCTTTACCTCATCGCCATGCTGTTTCTTTGCCGAGTTTTAACGCCTCTTGTCTGTGCCTTCATTTTTTTTACAGCTGTTTAAGTCCTGTTATCTGGTCCCTGTCATCACGCCTATAATTGAACAAAAAGGTCACCAAAGACTTTTAATTAAAATTTAACCTACCGATTAATCTACATGAAACCTTTGGCAAGTGCCAAAGGCAATGCCACACTAGCATGGGACACATCTACATTGAATCTGAGCCTGTCAAACGATTGTTTGAGCAAATAGTTTCTGACAGATTTCAAAAGTTGGGAGTTGATAATTTAATGGCATTCATTTAATTTATAACTCTCAATCAAAGATGTATGTGTCATATACAAAATTAGATAAAGTCTCGCGGGGGTGGAGGAGGGGTCCTTTTTAAATTTGTACGTAATATATTCATTTACATCGTAAATAAAGCAAACTTCAACGGCCTTTCATTCCAATTGATCTTAAAACTAATTAAGTCGTAAGTGACTTTTAACAAGTTACTAACTGGTATTTGGATTCGCATGTTCATTTCAGTTCAGTGGTACTTTAATTGGCATTAGCCTCGTTAGGTCTTTAAACATTATGTATGATTAAAATACTCGTAAGGTGGCATTTTAACAGCAAAAATGAACTGCACATATTATTTTTGGCCTTTTTATCAAAATTTCTAAGATTAATGTTGAGAATTTCTACGATTATAGCTTTGGGGAATTTTAGGCTGGGTGAACGATAAGTCCCGAGTAAATTGAACATGTTCATGTACCTGAAACAGGGTTCATATCCATGTCTTAAAACATAAGGAACATACACGGTTTGCTGTGTTCAAACGTTTGCTAGAACATGAGAGAAGAGTTTGAGCTCAATTTTTCAAAGCCTTTCCCGAGGGTTCCGTACATTTTTGTGCACAACAACATTGTGTGATCATTATTCTTACACATCAATATAAACTCGCCTATAACCCGGCTCCAAATGCAAACAACATAGACCCTGATTAGTCCGTACAAACTGCATAATGCGCCGGCAGATCTGGGTCTATGCAGTTTGCAGTTGGTATCAGATTATACGCGAGTATATACGGTAGTTGGTACATAAATGATGTATCAAAAATCTATAAAGAGGACTTCTGAAGCACGAAGAAAACCAATACAATTATTGAAAAACATATCAGTAATGATCTTTCGGATATTTTAACAAGTATCATCTCCTCCATAAATTACAATCAGGTTTTCGACAAAAACATTCATGTCAATCTGCCTTGACGAAACTTATAGACCAGTGCCTACTAGCGATTTAATCCGGCGAACTTACTGGTGCAATCTTCATTGATTTTTAAAAAAGCGTTTGATTTGGTTGACCATTCGGTGCTCACGAAATAATTATCAGCCACCAAATTCTCTTCAAACTCAGTTTCTTGGTTCAAATCATATCTCGCTACAGGACGGGTAAGTACACTTTTTATTCGAGCCATATTTTCAGTGGTGTTCCTCAAGGCTCTATATTAGGACCTCATCTTTTTCTAGTGTTTATCAATGATTTATCTATGTATCTAGTACACTCTGACACTCATCTCTTCGCTGACGAATCTACATTGCACACATCTGGTAAATCTTTCAACTCCGTTGAACAAAAACTTCAAATCGACCTCAACAATTTATCTCTTTGGTGTAAACAAAACATAATGTATATCAATGCATCTAAAACGAAATGCATGACAACCGGAACAAGGCAGCGCCTGTCCACTGACATGGATTTACTTCTCAATCAAAAGAGCTGAAACTTGTCTAGTGTTAAAAATCAAAAACTTCTTGGTATCTACATTGATGAACACCTCAGTTGGAATTCACATATCGATCACCTATGTGCAATGGTTGTCAAAAGAATTAGGCCTACTCTCTTAAAATTACTGTCAAAATTTCTACCTTTCGAGTCGCTTGAACTCTATTTTTCTCGATAGATACTACTACACCCAGACTATGGATGTAACATATGGAGAAACACATAAAATTATAATGTATCCAGAATCGATAAACTCCAGACAAAGGCAGCGCGAATAATTCTGAAACTTCGTATTTCGACTCCCTCAGATGCTTTGTTTTCACGTATGTAATAGCTACCAATGCAAAAACGTATTCTTTATTTTAAAGGAATCATGACATATAAGTCTCTCTAAACAATTTTTCACCAGATTATATATCTAACCTAATTAAACTAAGATCGTTAGATACTCAGCGGAATCTCATATCTACCACTAATAACTAACCCCAGATTTCGAGGTGGAGAACTAACCATTTCAAAAGCTCTTTTACTGTATTATGACCTACCCATGTCAATACGTAATTCAAATTCCCTTGCTTCATTTAAAACCTCATGGAATCATATATTCAAGCCTACCACTTCAGAATTTTATCTTAACTTGTTAATACGTCGAGGACCACGTGGTAGATGGATCTTTCATGACCCACGGTGTTATCCAAGTTAAATAAAAAGATTATTAATATTATTATTATTATTATTATTATTCAAACAGCACGTGCAATTCCAATGTCTTAAAAGTGAACGCATCAAGCCAGCAAAAAATGGCCTGATCATATATATATAAAAAAAAAAACACGACAGAGAAAAAAAACTGTACTCAAGGAGTAAGTGTAACACTGGTGTTTTGAGCGCTTTAAACGAGGTAAAATCATGGTCAAGAAAAGTTACCGTTCCAGAAATGCAACTGTTATAGCTTCCCTCTTTTTCCACTGGTCCAGTATTCTCCAATCTTTTGAAAGATAATTTTGTAAATTTGTTTTTTATTTTTGGGGGGCCGGGGGGGGGAGTAACTGCACTTTTTAAACACTATTGCCGATTATATCATGCCTAGGAAATGAGAGCTAAGTGTCTTTCCTAAGGACACACCGAGGTAGCCGACCAAGGCTAGCCTGGCTAGTATGAAACCCGCGACCATTGGATTACGAGTCCGTCGCTCTACCAAATGAGCTGCTGAGCTCCTACTTTTGAACAGGGAAAATATGACAGTTTTTACATGGACTATCAATTTAAAGGTTACGTTGCATCTGTATGAGTTTATTCGACATTAACACGAAACTATATTATTTCCCGGAATTGATATCTTTATATTTGTTTAATAGTATTTGAAGTACAAAGTCAGACGTTATGCACTTTTTTCATCTCTGTCTCTCTCTGTCTCTCTCTCTCTCTCTCTCTCTCTCTCTCTCTCTCTCTCTTACCTCCTTCAATTCCAGCATGTACGTGCCCAAAGGGGTTGTTAAAATACATGACGTCATAATCATGTTAGAATTAGTTTACTTTCTGTATCTTAACGTTGTTCCCTCTGTTAACATGTTAAATCTCAATGATGCACTTAAAACATCTTATCATAGTTTTGGGGTTGTTAACTTGAATTTGAGTTCATGCTCAAACACTTAGTGGAGAAAACTGTGGCATAATGGACCTTTTCGAAAATTTGCAAAGCATCATGGGCAAAAATGTATTGGAAGACAAAATGAAGCCATTTTTTGCTTGAATCGACTACGACAAGCGGGTGTAATCAGCGACTTAAAAACCAATAGATTGGGTCAGAAGGATCCAAAGCACCCAAGTACATCATTGGGTAATCAGCGATGCATCATGCTTTCAATATTAGGTAACTGACTTGTACCATACTTCTTGTATAAAGTAGACGAAATATTTAGCTTTTCAGGGACCTTCTCCTTGTCTTTGGACGTCGGCCAATAGCACTATTAGTTCAATCAAAGATTAATATGCATGTAACCATAACTCAGAACTAATGAAAAGAGCGTAAACAAGCGTGAATGCTCTTTTGCATCACTAATACAGAGAGGAATTTAGGTACCACACCCTGCATACCAATTCACGTTAAAAGTCAACGACGGAAGGTAATGAAGCAAACGAGGGAAAATGTTGAACATGTGAAGTTGTCTTATCAAAATACGTACAAACTTTTACTTTTAGTTAAGTCTTTGTATCTTTAATGTGAAATTATTTGGATATATGATTCAGTAACTTAATATGATTATATGATTCTACTCGTAAATTTTGTAAAATATAGCAAGTAAACGTTCAGAAGATAGTTTTCTTTAAAATATTCAAAACAGCTATTAAATTACAACATACTTAACCACTGCTTCTTTTATTGAACACTTTTCTGTAAAATTCACCAAACCTCTATCTACTCTCCACTTATTATGATGAATATTTGAAAATTTCTGAATAATTTGTTATAACTTTTTGTTTCTGTGAACATGTCAGTAAATTGAATGCCCATCGATGGACAAAATAACGTTCAATACAAATTATCTGCAGCTGCAAATGCAGCACAACGGACACCTGCAGATATATGCGTGTGACGTAGCATAGGTAAATGACAGTGACGTAAAAATGTCGGAGGAGAACAATTCTGCTACTGTGCGAAGAGCATATTGTAAAATCGGGGCATTCTTAGGGTACTCTCCGACTGATATCAAGGCAGACTTGGATAAAGATTACGGATGTAATTCTCTGTCATATCCTACAATCTTGAGGTGGTCTATTCGTTATAAGGATGGTCGCGAATCCATGGAAGATGACCCAAGTTCTAGAAGACCGCTGTTTGCGATTGGTGAACGGGAAGCGGCTGCTTTAAAGGGGGCGATTGATGAAGATGCTCGATAAACAGTGGAAGATATTTTTCTTATCATGGGCATTAATGTGCCAGCTGTTTTTAACATGTTGAAGAATCATTTGAAGGTCAGAAATGTTTGTGCAAGATGGGTCCCGTCTTTGTAAATGTCTGACCAATAACAGACTCGGGTTGAAATCGCCAAACAGATAATCGCCAAATATGAAAAGAGTGACCAGAGACGTTTGAATAAGATTGTCACAAGTGATGAAACACCAACACTGGTACCCGAGGTATCCATCCGCTCCATGACAAAGCACTGGCGCATAAATTCGCCGTCGTGACAGTCTTCCTGAAGCAGCAAGGAATCTAAACTTTGCCACATCCTCCATACAGCTCTGATTTTGCACCCAGTGCTTTTTGGCTGAATCCTGTTATCAAAGATTCGCTGCGGTTTGAAGTGCAGTTTTCCAGTATATAAACACCATAACAAAAAGTGAATACAAAACAGCATTTAATTATTAGATAATCAGACTGAGAAAGTGTGTAAAGGTGCATGGGGGTACTTTGAGGGGATGCACTGACGTACTTTTCACTAATGAAGAACTGTGTCGTACCGTGCACTAACATTCAGAACTTTTTAAATACGAGGGATATTTGAAAAGTTCTGAATATTTTGTTATAATTTTTTGTTTCTTTGAACCTCTCAATAAATTTGTCGATAGACAAAATAACGTTCTATAAAATGATCTGCAGCTGCACGTGCAGCACACCGGACAGCTGCAGATTTATGTATGTGACGTAACACAGGTAAATAACAGTGACCTAAAATGTCTGGGAAGGAGAACAACTTTGCTACTGTGCAAAGAGCATACTGTAAAATCCGGGCGCTCTTACATTAATCTCCGACTGATATCAAAGTCGACTTAGATAAAGCTTACAGATGTAATTCTTTCTCATATTTTCCATTTTTGAGGTGGTTTCATCGTTTTAAAAATGACTTCGATTGGTGAGCGGGAAGTGACTACTGTGATGGGGACAATCGATGAAGATGCTCAGTACACTGTGATCTTGAAACAAATTAATACATTTTTACAAAATGTTGGTGAGAAATTACTCTCTCTCTCTCTCTCTCTCTCTCTCTCTCTCTCTCTCTCTCTCTCTCTCTCTCTCTCTCTCTCCCCATAGGCTAAATTCTACGTGATGTTAACTTCATTTACCTTCCTTTATTATTTCGGAAAAACGATTTAAGGTATCTCTGTATTTGTTTTTTTTTTTTTTTGTTTTTTTTTTTTTTTTTTTTTGGGGGGGGGGGTCCTCTAGTGAATTATTATTATTATAAAGAAAATAATAATTTGTACTATGGCTTGTCCTCTTTCATCTGAGTCATGGGATATTTACCGATACCCAACAATTTCGTCACCTTCGATGTTGATACAAAGTATCTTAACATCCTATCTCAGAAGCAGATTTCTTAAGCCCATATTGGAATAAACAAAAAGAGCATCAGAATTCAATCATTTATTTCAAAACAGACACAAATTAATCATTACTGGAAGTATATGATAGTTTAGATTTGTAAACAATGAAAATAAATAATAAATACCTCGGAATACAAAAGTTATTAATTTATACCTTATGAAAAAAGAAAATTGAGAATTTAAACCGGCCTGATAGAAATATATAGTTGAGAAGTCCTTTAAACCAAGGTATTTAGATGTTAAGTATAGATAATATTTTTACTGGAAATTGGTGTCATAACCATGGTAATTAAGTTAAACAACGACCGAATAATGAGAAAGAAATGTACTGTCATTTAAATTTGGCATTTCTTTCAAAAGACACAGATTTGCAAGGTATTGTTGTGTATTACAAATAATTAGAGTCTACCCCTAAATAAAACTTGATTTTTTTAATTCTTTTATTTTATTTATTTTTAATTTTTTTTAAATTTTTTTTTTTTTTTATTATTATTTTTTAGTGGAGAGACTTGGGTATATAATAATGGTAAAACTACAACTAAATGTAGTAAGAAGGAAAAACATTTCTATGGAAACCACTTACTTAGCCAAAAGGAATATTTGTATATGCTGTTTAACCAAAGAATTAAGGACTCAAATTTGTTTGTCCCGTCTGCATGGCAAACAGAAATTCTGCAAATCTGTCCCGTTTGTTGCTGTGGTTTAAATACTATTTGTTTTTTAATGACATTTGGGAGATTTTTGTTCCTGTGGTTTAAATACTATTTGTTTTAAATGACATTTGGAAGGTTTTTGGGAGGTTTTGTCTTGCTAGACCTCACGATCAATTCTGATCACTATTCTCCTTTAAACATAATAAATATAAAAAGCAATTAAAGCAGATAAGGAATTCATAAAAGAAAGGATAGTGTTGTTCTAGTCTACCCATTTAGGGGGGGGGGGAGGGGTGTCTGGTAGACTTGGGGTTGGGGCATATTTGGAGGGGAAAAAAAGATTATTGCTGTTGTTTCAGATGTAATTTTTCATTTATCTTGATGAGTGGTCCCTACAAATGGTTTAGTGTCTTTAGGAGTGGAATTGACCTTTCCGACATGTCAGTCAACCTTATTTAACAGCGCCTAACCTGAGTACCTAAAGGCAATGTGTGAGGACTGTAAACTGTTATGGTATGCTGCATAATGTGGGACAATATGTGGGAATGTTTCCCACAAAGAGGATTCACATGTGGGAATGTTTCCCGCAAAGAGGACTAAACTATAGGAAATCTATAGTAACTTTGAGCAGGAAAAATTCAAAAACTGTATTTGCTAACATTTTAGAATTATCTTACTTTCAGTTACAGAGAAAAGTGATATATTAGAAAAGATTTTCTCGTGTAAATTAGAATGAATGGGATTTGGAGCAAACTTCGGAGATGTCTTTTCTTGATTTTCTTTTTCTTTCAAATTAAGGGAGATCACTTGCGAAATGTTGATGTATTTAACTTTTTGAATAATTGATATTTGTAATTATCTAAGAGTCAAAATTACTTAAAAATATATAGTTTGGTATGCATTTTCTTACGCTACTCTTACTTGAGTATATATTCCCTTAGTAAGCGTTATTACATAGAAAAGTATGGGGAAAATTACGCTATGACAAATTGTCCGTAAATTAATAATTAAATCTTTATTCGAAAATTAATTAAATTTGCACTAGACTCTTCTTATCAAGCACATAAAGAAAAGTGTATATTGGTTAGTGAATCTTTTCGCTGTGACACAATTATTAAAAGCACATCGGTTTTACCGCAACAGAAAGCCTGCGCGGCCTATTTACGGCAAGTCGTAAATCGCTAAAGATTATCCAAGGTCTCGTTGGCTTTATCATTTTCTTTCACATGACTGTTGCGTCGCAGTCACATCATTTTGCGTCCAGTCTCTCCAAGAGTTCCAACTGCTCTCCAGTGACGTAGGTAAATAACGCCACTACCTGCAAAGACCTTTTCACCCCGGCGTCAGCCTCGTTTTGAGTTGTCAATTTAGCCATTATTACGTTGAATCTGTGCACACACACACACACAACCAATTAAAAGTTAACAATAACAGTGCTAGATTTGCTGGCTAAAGTCTTAAAAATGTGTATTATTCTATGTTACTTTTTGCGAATTCCTTGAAAAATGAGGTAACAACAAGAACAGGCGTTTGTGCAAGAAAGTCGCTGATTTCAACCTGTGGTAGCAGTGGCGTTTCGAAAGAAGCGAGAGCGTCACATGTGGCGCGTTTTGAGCGTTACAATGCATCGTAATAAAAAGCTATGCCACATTGATTATCGAACCTGCATCTCTGTCTCCCGATTACTTCGTTACGTCATTCGCACAACAGTGACGTCACCCCCATAACGGCCAGTCCCCCCCCCCATTCCCTGAACTGCCGTGATATTTTGGTAGCTTTACATTGACGCATTGCATGATGGGTAAACAGTGCGAAATTGTTGTACTTTTCTCAAATATGGCTACTAATAGTTATCTGCGGTCTCAGAACTACCTGAAGTGTAGTGCAATATTCAGCGAAGAGATTCCTGTACTTTTCTCAAAGATGGTGGTTTACAATTATCTGCGGTCTCACGAGCACAAGAAGTGTGACGTAGTTGTCAGCGAAATTGATGACGACATAAGATAATGAACACGTCAGTTCTAGCATGAGTGGACGGAAAAAAATTGTTTACGAAAGTACAACATCGACAAAATGTCTATTAATGTACATTTTTAAGACAAGACTATAAATATCAAAATAATTTTCCAGAATATACAGACATCGAAAAAGAGAAGACCATTTTACGGCACAGCGGAAACTGTTCTAATGTTAGTGCATCCGCTACATAAGGAGGCACTCAACAGATATTATGTACTTCTGAGAGAGTGACAGGTGTAAGGTGAAGTTGTTTGAATTTGCAACATGCACAATGAAGAGAATGTTAGATACTTCTATACTATTTTCATGTACTGTTGCTGAAATTTCATTACATATTGTACTCGTGGAAATTTTATACGATCTAAGCACACAGATGACAAAAATGGCCGCTCAAATGTGCTTGAAAAATCAGCCTGAATGAGTGCAAAGTATACAATATTTAGCAGTTATTAAAACAGGGAAAACGAATTTTGCCAGAGTAGGCAATACCAGCTTCTGAAAGTACCATGAATGAATTAGAAAATATATAAAGAGTAAAAAAAAAGTTATCGGCTCTTTTTTTTTTTTTACAATTTACCCTTGAAGTCCAGGAAGTGAAAATGACGAAGCAGAGCTAGCATATTTTTATTCAGTGTACATCTGAAGTAAGGCCAAGATCTATTCTCTATAACCCAAATTGCACTCATCAATCATACACCAAAATAAAGAGAATTAAAAGTTCTTTTAATAACACCTACGATATACAAGGTCTTTTTTTAAATAGCCAGGATAACCAGTGAGGAAAATCTGGGAAATTATTTTTCTTTAAAAATCTAACCTTATGCAAAATACGAAACTGTAAAGCGCCACCTAAATCAATGTTACCTCTTTTTTTAAAAATATGTCGTAACATAACTACACGCATGCACTTGGAAAAATAACATGCATCTTTGATCATCAATTCAAAATAAAGTGACCATCAGCAAGGTATTTTACATCTATGAATCTAGGATTTTTTTCGAAATGTGTCTATGTCGTCCTTTGTCTAACCAACGTATGTCGTAGATTAAATTTCAAGTTGTGCGACCACCAAATGATAATTTTAGAGAGAGTGACCTACACTTTTTGTCAAATTGTACAAAATATTTTTTATTTCACTTATTCATGCACAGTACTTTGAAAATCTGTAAATGGAAAAGAATGGTAGGGTGTTGAACAGGCATACAAACCAAGTCGAAAAGCTATTACAGCTTTCATCAAATCAAGTTGGGACTGTAAGATAAATATCATACATTTAGTGATTACAGGAAAACGAACTGCTTGTGGCAAACTGGCTTTATTACATGTAAAGTATGTAGAAAATTCTGTATTTTCCTGAAATGTTGCTTTTTAGCACTCTTGTAAATAGCGGATATTTTCTTTTCCTACGTTAATACCGGTTATATTGCATCGTGTGGTACAAAACACGTGATATTTTAACGAGTGGCGAAGCGATGAAATATATCCGGTATTAACGCAGGAAAAGAAAGTTTTCTTTTTATTATATACCAAAGTTGTTCTAGAATCGAAGCTTAGAAGATTAAACTCACTATTCAGCACCACACTCCACCCAACCCACCCCTTTTTTCGTAAATTCACCTCACTTTCATTGGCTGGTCATATAAATATCAGTGACTTAAGATAGCGGTATGATTGGGTTGACATAATCTGTCGCAGTAAATTATATTTTTGACATTTTGTAAACTATTTGATCATATTTGACCACGAAGCAAGTCCCATTCATCAATGCATCACAGCGGGTTTATCATTGTTGTCAAGGAAGTAAGGGGAAATAACTTCATAGAGACGCGAACGGCGTCGACTAAAATTTCGTCTGCAAAAATTAATTTCCATGCTTGAAATGTAATGCAGTTTCTATTTATTTATTCTAGCTCACAAAATCCTCGTTTTTGTTGCTGCAGGTATAACTTCTGTATGCGCACACAATCCAGCGTCGTATGGCATGATGGGAAATCTTATATTTTCACATGTGAAAATATAAGGATATATTTTTCACGTGTGAAAATATAGGAATGAAAAAATATGAAAATTATTTCGACAATAAGTTTCTATATTTCACACTAAAGTATATAATAAATGACAATTTCTCGCTTTCCTTTCGACAAATACGACTCTTCAGATACACAAGACATCACCATATATGTTAGCTCTTCGCCTACGGTGGGTATTTTCAGGGACCGCAAAGCTGGGAACGCGGTCCACGAACTGGGACCAGATATCTTACAAAGAATAAGGATATTCTGAACTAAAACTTCATTACTTATTTCATTATTAATTGCACATCTTTTCAATTTGAAATCAGTTTGGCATTTCCGATACGTTTGTCAAAGAGCAACCCTGGACCTGCCGGACTAACGCCGGGACCAAAGACGGGACCAAACCGGGCCGATCATTCTTGCATGGCTTTACTAAAAAGAGGATATAAATATGCGGGATAAAGTCTTTGTTCCAGTCCAAGATAGTAATGACTTTGACAGAGAAAGTTATTTAAAGGTTAAATCAAACAATATATAATATATTATCTGTATTTTAATTGTAGATGTACAAAACAGAACATGTATTATACTGTTTATTACGTTTACAGAGTCATTAATTTTAATAGTGACGGTATCTTTTTTCGTACCGAGATACATGGTAATGGAAATGGTTAGTATCGTTGGATACAACAACAATTTACAGAAATCTAGTGATTCGTTTAAACTGGGATTAAACCCTACCATCAACACCTAGGTAGTAAATAACGGTATTCCTAAGGATGATAAACAATATGTGACAGAACAAAAAAAAATGTCAAAGTGGATAACAATTATGTAGAGAAGGAAGATAATGCTGCTAATGATCCTCCTGTCTTATCTACCAACAAGATCGCACCAAACGTTGTCTCTGACACAATGACATATGACAATTTAGAAACGCCAACAAACAACATTGGCTGTGGAGAGGTTGAAACTTGGTGCACAACGCCAGCACAAGTCTGATCACGAAATAAGCGAACAATCATGTTGAACGTAATGGTTGCAGCAGCTTATATAATTTACTTTTTGAAATAGTTTATGAGCATCTAACTCCGCTGGGTGTTTTGTTTACACCTTTGATGAAAATGCAAAAAATAAAAAAATAAAAAAATAAAAACCTACTGATGCCAAAAGCAAGTAAAATAACATGCAACATGCTCAGCAAGGAAAGAAACAATTTGTCAAGCACTTCGATGCAACCAATTAATTACAACCAATATTTACAGGTCATGCCGATGCCGCTTTGTAGCCTAGCAAAACAAACAAAAATAGGAATTACGCAGTATCACCAAAGATGAATAACACTATTTCTACAGAATTAAAGGCGTACAAACAGGAATTTTGAAACAGCGATTGCAACTGGAACATACAAAGTAACAATTGGTAAAGCCTTGACTGAAAAAGAGTTGGCAAAAATGGACAATAAACATATTAAGAATACGTATGCAATCTTTGTAAATGCTAGGGCTGTTATAATCTCCAAATCATTGACAGATGTCATAATTTCCATGGTAACATTAAATATTAAAAAATTTCTTCTAATAGACAAGTTGGACAGTTTACAAATAGAACTAAAAATGACTACATAACATCAAATGGAATTATATACTTCAGCCATCTAGTTATTTAGGCTATGCTTGCCTCTGTCTGAGTGACAGTTTGATAACTCTCAAACATATAGATTTAACAGGCCAACTGAACAAAAGAAATCTGAAAAAAAACTGAAACGAAAAATAAATTCATGATAAATAAATATGTACTGGTTGTTTTGTACTTAAAGTTATAATTACAATAGTCTCTTTCTACTGAGCAATGAAGTCTAAAATGAAAAATAGTGCCCACAATACTGGTCAAGATTTCTGCAATGATAAAGTTAGACATCGTGTATGATTCAACTTGTTATGACCTGGTTTCGCTTGCTATCATGCATCTACTATGAATATAGTGGAAACATTCCCTTTGTTGATGTGGCTCGGATAGCTCAAAAGCGGACCATGCTATGACATGATCTATGTCTACACTGACACCTTTAGGTTTAGTAATTTGATGGAAACACCTGGTATCTTTATTGTCCCGTCTGACTGAATGTTGTCTGTTAATGGTGACGAAACTCTACTTATAGCCAATTGTGACTTTCGTGGTTTTCATCATCGGGGTATCTTTGTTTCGTGTACTTTATCTTGTATTCGCTGTAGTACTCTCTCCATTCTTGTCTCCATTTGTGTTGCATTCTTTGACGTATTCTCTCTTTTCTTCTCTCCGTTTCTTGTTATGTATTGCACTGCCCGCATTATGGCAATGTTTGCAATAGCTGCTTTTTTTTTGAAAACTGAGTTATGTCTTTCTCATAACCATATTTTTAACATGTTTTGCAATTAATTCTTGTACTGACCAAATTGCATCTGAAACTATTTTTCACTACTTGTAAATAACATTGTAAGTCATCATGCAATTAACCTTTCTCAGACTGAGATTTATATTGATCTAACCTTACAAATTATATTACAATTAAAATGGCGTAGCGAAGATAAAGAACAAGATGAATCTAAGGTCGGCAAAGAACCTGAAAATGCAAGGTTCCAAAAGCAAAAAGATCTATGTAAAGCTAAACTTAGAAGACAACTTGGAAAACTCTCACGGGAAATATTTTGAATGCTAAATTCCGAACGTTTAAAGAAAGAACAAGAAGAGTTCAAAAATGTCGAAGACTGTGCAAAGCAGATCACAAGATGCTGAAATCACACTGCGTGAAAGAAATGAAGCAAGATCAAACAACACAATCGATTATTTGATATGTAGTGGTACAACTGTTTTAAGCATGTTGTTTATTTGGTCAAAAACTAAAGTTGTTTCTTGGGAGAGTCTTCAAATTCCAGCTGTAAAAGATGTTGGAATTTACAATATCTTCAATATCCATTGTTAATAGCGGATCAGTAATAAACCTCAATAGCATTTGATTTTAAAGAGCATGCGGTAGGCAAAAGTAAGAACAGAACCTGATGGTCCGCGGTCGTGTTGATTATGCTTTTTGGTTCGCTCGACATTAATCTGCTACTAATAACCCAAAAGAAGCCAACTGGCGCGCAGGCATTGAGTTCTTCTATCGCATTTCATGTGTTGGTTTGGACTAAGCACTGACTTCGCCCGCCGTTGTTTCGTAGCTACAAGTCTTGTCCCAAAGGATCAACGCCATTGTAAGATACTGACATGGTTGGATTTTGTTGCTGTGAGTTTATTGATTGCTCATTGCTAAATCCAGTTTCTTTTAGCCAGTTAACACAATATCCTTCCTGACAGCAAATGGACAAAGTTGAATCCTACACTTCATGTTATGCAACAACGTCGTCAAAAATGAGGGAGATTAAACATTACTTGATCAATGACACACAACACCACAAAGGAACGGGAAAGAAATACAGAGTAGTATACAAACGTTTGAATTGGTTAGAGGTAGTTATGAAAATAGTTTCAGTTGGTATAGGTACTTATTGAGATGGATTGTGTTTACTGCGAATAACTATTGGTATAGTATATGGGAATTGTTTAAAGAACTTTTCATAATAAGATATTTCGCAAAAAGGTTATAAAACATAATGAAATAGTTGTATCTGCCATCATCATGTAAACAGTATAGACGACGTGATAAACAAAGCGATGAATAAAAATAAAATCAACCATGACGTGTTTTTGATCATCAACAAGTACAGCTGATACAAACAGAAAAATAAAAATTCAATCATTAAAACAAATTAATGCAGAAACAAGAAAGAATAAGATCTTGGACAAAACGTACTGGAAAGCATGTTGAAAAGAACAAGCATTAACTCTTGTCTTCTTGTCTGCGCCATGTGTTTCCTCTAAAAATGGTTCAGACAAGCGAATCTTTATCGCCAGATAAACGAACGGCACAGCCTTTGAAAAGAAAGAGATCTGTATTACAATCGACAGATTCCCTGAGAATGAAGTCTATGTCAACAGTACAATCGACAGATTCCCTGAGAATGAAGCCTATGTCAACAGTACAATCGACGGATTCCCTGAGAATGAAGTCTATGTCAACAGTACAATCGACGGATTCCCTGAGAATGAAGTCTATGTCAACAGTACAATCGATAAAAGAAATGGCAAAATATCTACTTCAATTCAGAAGATAGATTTTATTGTTTATTTAGCTCGATAAACTTAAGTTGCTTTCCATGTAAAGTAATAGTGTAGATTATGCATCGATTGATTAAAGATCTATCTTTTAGAGATCACATACATTGTCACAGAAGCAGATGAAAGAAAGGTGCAACACTAGGTCAAACAATTACCAGTGATCTAAACTTCAACAATAACCGCATTATCAGTCTAGCAGATCCAGTACAAAAATATTATGAGACGAATAGAACTTTTGTTGATACTCAAAAACGGAAAACTTTAGATGATAATAATTTGACAGGTATCAAAACATGGATGAAACAAGTTGACAAAAAATTAACTGCTATTAAACAGAGTGGTACTGAAGAAAAAGCTAATAAAATCTCAGATCTATGGATTGATAAGAACAGAGAAGAAAGATTTTAGATGCACAGGAATAGTTCAGACAGCGATTCAGTACTTTTTATATATTGCTATACCAGCTCTGCAACCTAATATTGAGAGAAAGGGCAGATGAAACACCTAACGTTAAACAATATTTTCAACCGATCGAGCAGATGCTAAATACCAAGATAGATGCATTGGAGAATGAAATGAATAAAATTAAAAGGATGGATAATAGATAGCACTAATACGTTGTCGGAGCTGCAGAACAAATAATGATTTAACAGAGATAGCCAACAAGATAGAGGACGTCAAAACAAAATGAATGTGAATGAAAGCACGATTAGATCTATGAAACTAATTTATTATTATGTATTACAGAACTGAGTGATAAACTCAAAACGATTAAACATGTTACATTCGCCAAATTTTACAAAAAATGTCCCAAATATGGCATACAAATATGATACGAATTTGTTCATTTTAATTGGATTTCATCTTGTTCCGTTAACATCATAGGTTTAACGTATTTTAACTCATTGTAGACAGGTTTTACAATCCTACTCACCAGCTATAAAACTCATGGATGCCTGCAAAGCATTGGTCTGTAACATACATGAGTTGGCTTTGAGTACATCAACAAAAAAAACAAAACAAAAACACCCGATAGAATGTGTTTAGATGTTGGCATTGACCAGGATATTCTAGTATTTGATTGACGGATAAGACCATTACAATTTTGTGGTAGGATGTTACTTTCAAAGTCACAATAAAGAACATACGAAACATTAAACTGATGCTGATACATTTTAACTTTTACAACTGACCTCTCTTCAGGCATTATATGTATCGAGTTGTGAACACTATAACATAAGCTTTTGTGTTGTGATAACTGTTATTGCATACATAACAAATTGAATGATTTTTTACATATATATTTTCTCTGTCATGTTTTATTTTTATTAGTAATTAGTTGTGTTTTTTAAAAATTTTAACTGCACTTTTAATATATTATAGGCCATATCATGCCGAGGAAATGAGAGCCAAGTGCCTTTCCCACGGAAACACCGAGTTAGCCGACCCGGAATGGCTTGGGTGGGTATCAATCCCGCGACCCTTGGATTACGAGTCTGACGCTTTACCGACTGAGCTACCGCGGCTCCCTTATTTGTGATTAGACCAATTTTTATAATGGTACCTTCCATCCTTGTAGCTGTTAGTAGCATCGCTTGTAGCAAATATGATCCACATATCAGACTTTCCCGTCTCCCCCATCCAATATTTCATACACATTTACAAATGTATCAAATTCATTTTCAATTCTGGAGATATTTTATATTTTTGTTCCGGACATTTATTAAATCAATTATCTGTATCTATCCAAACTATAATTTGATGATCTATCATCCATATCATTTACATTTATTCAAGCTTTGTTGTCCTTAATCCATTCAGACAATATATATATATATATATATATATATATATATATATATATATATATATATATATATATATATAGAGAGAGAGAGAGAGAGAGAGAGAGAGAGAGAGAGAGAGAGAGAAAGAGAGATCATAGATCTTAGTCTATGGAGAAGACATTATATAGACTCGACTTGCTCTCGTTCCTGAGTGGGTTCCTTGATAAGTCTGAACGTTAAGTCTAGCTGTACTTTTATAGAACCAAATTGTCGGATCTTCAAATGATAATTTTCTTTAAATACGCTTCAATGTCATTGAAAAGTGCATACAACTTTTGATTGTTACCGCCATAAAAATCTGTACTCATTTAAATTTCTCTGAAATAAATATCTTGCACTTTAGCTATGATTCTATTCAAATTTCTTTCCGAGTTCAAAGATGTATTACAGGGTCCTGTAAGATTTTTCTTATTTGGTTTGAAAATGGTTGAACTATCATTGGATATTTCATTCTCTGTTATTAAATTATTTACATTTATTATATATTTCAGTATTAATTGTTTACATATGTCTGAAAAATTGCTATATTTTTAAAAAAAATTGTCACACGTTTTTGCATAAAGCTTTTGGAATTAAGGCACTTACGATCCGCAAGCGAGGTGCATATTTTCTGTTGCATATCCTTTTCTGTTCTTAGGGATGAAACTTTGTCCGCCGTGTTTTTTTGTTCTTTGGTTTTTGTTTGGTTTTTGGCGTGCGTAAGATCCTCTGTCACGTATGTGTATGTTAGCCAGAACATGATTTTGTTTTATTACAGATTTCACGTACACTATATCCTTTTTCACTTTTGTAGTACGTTCTCCGTGCGATTAATTTTGTTTAATGTACTTATTTATTTATTGGCATGTCTTGTTCTAAACCCTATCGGAGCTATTTACGACCGCAAAGTGTATAGTTTGAGCTGACTTTTATGTGGCCTACTTTAGATACCGAGGTTGTTCTCATTTATACAGAAAAGTAGTTCACAGAAACCAATAATTGAACTATACACTCCTCGATCTGAAATACAACCGTTAACTGTTTGAGCTATCGACTAACTTACTAACACTGTAATTGTTACTCTACATTAAGATACAAAGAGACTACATTAGGTTTTCGCTGCACTGATCTTTTAATTATTGATCACGTATCCGCATGTCTGTTTCGAAATATCCTTGTACTTTAATACCTACTTTAATAGTCTTGCACTTTAATGTCACAGGAATTAGTTCAATATCATATATAAAGGTTGTGATATAGTAAGTGAATAAATACACTGCTGGAAAAAATGTCCCAGTGATCATTGTTTCATTTTTTGTATAGAATTTTACCCCGCACAATAAATAAAACAAATATCACTGCTGGTTCTTGAGCTATTCATTTTTACGTCATTAGTTGGCTCTATTTCATATTGGTCTGTGGAAATTTCTGTTTTGGGTTCTTTTATTAAGACAGTAATGTTTCACTAGATGATTAATTACTAATTTTCTGATGGAATTTGCATGACCGTTGAACAGCCGAAATTTCCCGAATGTTTCTTTTTCTTTCTGTTAGAACGTATATCTTAGTCAGTTTGCGATGTACTCAATGCACAGTCATGCAATTACAATTTGGTCTAGAAACTCGAGTGTATTTAGAGTAGTTATCGTCACGGAACTGTGTGCACAAAGTTGTCATTGTATTGTACTTTAATGTAAATATAGTATGGGCCCTGTTGCGCGTACATTACCCTTGGAGTATTCTTTAGTTCTGTTGAACAATTGTGGCATAGTTAGAAGTACTCACTTGGGAACCGACTTAATGTGGTACATGCAAAGTGCAGGCGGTAGGAGCTCATTTACCTCGTGTTTTCCGTCCTTGGGTTCAACCACGTACAAGAATAATTTTCCTATTTAGTTACACTTTGTCAGGAAGTTCTCTTCTTCACGATGGCAATCTTTCAGCTGGAGAGTTGACTCCGATTATAGTTTGATGAAACCAAAGGTGTTGGCCTGGGCTCAGTGTCCGGGGAGGTTGACGGTTTATGCTTCAGAACGTGTTTGCGCGGAAGTAAAGTTCCTCGCGGCGGGTCTAAAGGTGCATTTTCATAATTTCATATTTGAAATATGAATGACACGGTGTCACAAGTTCGTATATGTTCATGAGCGGTATATTTTCATATATTCATATGTTTTGTTAACGTTACAGTTTCATAGATTATCTCATATGTGAATATCGTGGTTTCATAATTTCATTATGTCAACTAAAGACTCACAATTTCATAAAATTAATTAAACAGTTTCATATCTATCAAAGAGAACAGAACAATATCATATATGTTATGTAAACAGAGTATCATAATCCATGTTTGTCACGTGCACAAAAAATGTGTATAGTTAAATGGGGAACGTGTGGAAAAAAGTCTTCATGCTTCATTTTGAAATTAAGCGTGTCATTGAAATAGCAGCATTTAGTGTATGTGTCGACTGATTGTAATGAGTATTTGTATAATGTAAACTGAGTACTAGATCAAAATATGATTGTAATGAGTATTTGTATAATGTAAACTGAGTACTAGATCAAAATATGATTGTAATAAGTATTTGTATAATGTAAATTTAGTACTAGATCAAAATATGATTGTAATGAGTATTTGTATAATGTAAACTGAGTACTAGATCAAAATATGATTGTAATGAGTATTTATATAATGTAAATTGAGTACTAGATCAAAATATGATTGTAATGAGTATTTGTATAATGTAAATTGAGTACTAGATCAAAATATGATTGTAATGAGTATTTGTATAATGTAAATTTAGTACTAGATCAAAATATGATTGTTTAGAGAGGTGATGTGAGAATTTAATGTGTTAGAGTAAAACAGAATTCACTACAATACACGTTAACATTGTAAATAAATGGTTTTTTTATATCTGGTCTCTGTCTCTTCACTAAACTAAAAACCCACTCTGTCTATCCTGTGACAGTTACAAAACTGAGATTGCTGAAATTTTATTTTCTGGAAATTTCTCGATGCACATACATTTAAAACGATCGTACTGTTTACAATGTTTTAATGGTCAAATTTCATAACTATTAGTATAAAGGTGTTATATTTACACATAGAGAATTTTATTTTGGATATAATCTAAAATGCATGCCATAATTAACATATTGATGTACGTCAATCACAGCCTAACACGTGCAGGTATGGACCCGCCGACCAAAACTATCACTGGCAAAGGTGTGAGGTATCACGTGATTTACAGAATCATTGGAAACTTGTCGGACATTCAGGCCTAATGTCTGTCACCTAGCTGACTGCCCCTCTATATCATATACAAATTCAAATCGTCATAAATTCAACATTTGTAACCATATTTCATTAGATTTTCAGTACACACTAAAAAAATAACACTAATTAACATGGAGTCCGGTGTTAACATACAATATTCTGATTGCTATGCTAATGAGGAGGCGTGGTTATCTCTGCTCTGCCGACATGAAGGTTGTATGATTCTGACTTCATTGAAATCAAAGTTGCAGAACGTCAAATTTAATGACTTTGGGCTTGAGCTTGAATTTCGTGCTCGAAAGCGAATACAAAGCCTGCCCTGAAACAAATATTATTATTAATTCTCCTGAAAACAAATTATACGTAACAAATGATCCCGATGAGTCCGATTAATCGAAATTTAACTTTATCCGTATGTTTTTCATCAAATTTGAATATGACTACAAGAGACGCAGAAAAAAACTTTCTGACAGAAATGTCCAAGTAATTTGGTTAAAGCAATCGATATTTCTTTTTTGAAGAAAAAAAAAAGGAAATGAAGAAGCGTTTTAGTGCTCTATCACTTAACATGTACCTGTTTGCTTTTGTTTGCTGGTTGGTTTTAACTGCACTTTTAACACATTATTGGCTATATCATGCCGAGGATATTCATTTCCCAAGGACACATTGAGGTGGCCGACCTGGGTTGGCCTGGGCGGGTATCGAACCCGCTACTCTTGGATTACAAGTCCGACACTCTACCAACTGAACTACCGCGGCTCTTTCCTACTTACGCTCTTATATGCATGCATACATACACTGTATATAATATACATACATATATATATATATATATATATATATATATATATATATATATATATATATATATATATATATAAAAACACATATTATATGTATGCATGCATTTATATATATATATATATATATATATATATATAGAGAGAGAGAGAGAGAGAGAGAGAGAGAGAGAGAGAGAGAGAGAGAGATTCGTTATTATCAGACCACTTTTTTTTCATCACTGATATCCGTCTTTACTACCATTGTACCATCTCCTATTCTGACCAAACGCTGCACACCTGAATCCAATAAATTTGATCTGTTATTGTCACACGTAAATCGAATCGATACAAGTCTCACTTGGCCGTTAGTCTCACGTATCTCGTTAATGTAGGTAATTTAAGTGGCTATAATACAAATTGAATATATTAATTTCCCCTAATACATAAAAAATATAGTATGCTCCTCGCTCTCGACAATGACGGATCTGTTGAAGTAAAGAAAATTACAAAGCCATCTTTCTCTTACCAAAACGTTCTTCTATGACACGCTGTCGAGCACCGTACAAAACAAAACAGTTGTACCCAAATAAACCGTAAACAATGTGTGCGTGAAAATCGTATTCAGTGCCTAGAGTTTCAAAGTTCCATTGATTAAATTGCATTTTTAATATCATCATCGTACTATAAGTGTAAATAAAACCCGAGTTCGCGAGTTACGGTAGCCATAGCCTAGCCAGTATGCACCAATCCCTCCCCACCCCTACCAGGACAAACTTATACCAAAAATTCATTGTTACCAAAGTCTGATGTGGAATGGAACAATCACCCTTTGGAGATTCGGAACAACCCTTCGTTATACTCTTTAAAATCGTACTTAAAGAGCAATTAAAAAAAGGTATTTTCTATTACTATCAAGGTTAAAAATTAGCACAAATTATGCACACAAGAGTTCGACGAGGTTGTAGCTTTTTAAACGACGATCTTTTCAAAAACTACTTATCATTTAGCAATAGGTGTTCATGCGGTGAACCAGAATCCGCAAAGCATTTTCTCTTAGACCGTAAAAAATATCTTACTATCAGAAACCGAACAATAGGAATTCTGTACCATAATCTAAACACATCTTCGATACTAATTAAAGCGGTCTAACGTAAATAGAAGCAATCTAGGAGATTTGTTTAATCACTACTTAAGTCTTCACACTAAGCTGGCATCTCTCTGGTACTTATTTATTATATATAAATAGTTCACAGTATACAGTTGTCTGCTTTTTTAAGGATATATTAGGATTATATTCTTTTAGGTTGGTTACAATACCGTAACATTATATGTAAATATATATCTGTTTGTGGTAGTAATTGTAATTTATTTGTATCTCAAAATTGCTTGGACAGTTTCTCAGACTTGCTGCACCGTGCTCTCCATCCCTCTCTCTCTCTCTCTCTCTCTGAAAACCTGTGTAAAAAAATCGGTCCTAAATTTCAATTTGACACTAAAATGAAGCCCATAAAACAGAAACTTACTCAAAACGTAGCCTGGTAGCTGTCGATTCCAATTTTGCGGTTATATACAACGGTGCGGTCAAATACAACGGTGCGGTCATATACAACGGTGCGGTCATATACAACGGTGCGGTCAAATACAACGGTGCGGTCAAATACAACGGTGTGGTCATATACAACGGTGCGGTCATATACAAAGGTGCGGTCATATACAACGGTGCGGTCAAATACAACGGTGCGGAAAAAAAATAGAGTCCTCCGTAAAGAAGATCCCGGCAATCACAATGGTTCAGATTACAGCCAGTGTAAACAATTGGATGATCAGTAGTATTTACACCTGCCTAAGTGACAGTTTTCAAAGTTGTGCAAATTAAAGGTGATTATGTTTATTTGCTGATCATCTGACTGTGTCCGATACTATACATCTAAATAATCCTCAGTCATTTGGCTTCTGAACTTAAAAAAAAATAAATAATCGCGCCCTCATCTTTTACATTTGTGCCTACAAAATCCAACAAAAAATATTAAGTTTGATTCACTCAATTCATTTTTAAGTAATAATAACAAATATATTTAAGTAACTATGGTCGTCGATTGTCTTCACTTGCATGTCAAGACGTCATAACGTTCGTCTAAGCGTAAGAATTGCATACTCTGTAACGCACAGACACACACGCACAAGGTTATCAAATAATGGAAATTTACATAAAATAAAAATTGTATGTGTTGACACAAAATTAGTGTAAACACTTACGGTATAAATATAAATAGAAGCAAAATCATTATATTAATAAAAATATAAAGCAATCTGCATCATGTGTTGTAACTAAGGGGACATAACTCATTGCATCTCATTTTAGGCGAGGCGAAATATGAGAACATTAATGAGAACATTAATAAGCCGAAAAGCCCTCAGAACCGACACTTTTACTTGACTTAGGTCTTGAGAGTCTCCAATATATATATATATATATATATATATATATACATATATCTATATATATATATATATATATATATATATATATATATATATACATATATATATATATATATAGAGAGAGAGAGAGAGAGTTATATATATATATATATATATATATATATATATATATAGAGAGAGAGAGAGAGAGAGAGAGAGAGAGAGAGAGAGAGAGAGAGAGAGAGAGAGAGAGAGAGAGAGAGAGAGTTAATTTGGAACTATCTCGTTCTTTCTATTTTATGTTCATCAGCATTTCATTAATGTATACTTACGATTTATAAAGGTCAGTTTTTTAATAGGAACAGTATACATCTTTTCTATTATGACCATTCGAATTGCCTTAGAAGATACTATTCTGTTTTATTCAATACCAAAATAGCGGTACTCGTTGCATATGGTAGTTATTAGATAGTTAACGCTTTAGAAATTGTATTTTGTGATGGCTTTTAATCCTTTTATCATCACCCGTCTTATATATGCGCTATTATGGGCAATTAATACTAATTAGACACGGGTCAGTGGTGTCACTTTCAGGCTAATAATACCAGATTCATGTTAGTTTTGAAGGTACGCACGAGATTTAATACTACATGCATGGTTCTAGCAACCTTTTGTTAGGGATACAACGTTACTTTACGTTAAAGATTATATAATATGTGACTGTTCTTCGACAGCCGCGGTAGCTCAGTTGGTAAGGCATTAGACTCGTATTCCAAAACACGCGGGTTCGATGCCGGTCTGCTGCCTCTGGGTGTCCTTGAGAAAGGCACTTATCACTACCAATATTGTGTTAAAATGGATGTTAAAATCCACAAAAACAAAACAAACTTGACTATTCTTCATTATTAATTTGCTACCTATCTGTTATAGTAGTGTATGTATACTCCGTTGAAAAATTGTAAAGCTTAAAATTTAGGAATATCGATGAAAATACTGTACGATATGTTTCTCTCAATTTTTGTTTCCAAACACTATATATACACGATTTCAAGCACTATATATATATATACGTTTCCAAATACTACATATACACGTTTTCTATTTTGGCATTTTAAAAGTTGAAAATATTCAAGATATTCGCAACACGTATTTGTTTTCCTCATATGCTGCCTGCGTGTGCCCTGAGACTTAAAATTATTTAAACAATTGACACTTTCAGTGACTGATTTTGGTTTCAATTTCGTCTTGATTTCTTTTAAGTCTGAAAATAAACAAAAGTAACCACGATCAAGTATGCATTTATAAAAGAAGCTCAAATAAGGATATTTTGTACAGATTATAGATTGTTACTTAAATAAAATACTCTTTCTCTCTCTCTCTCTCTCTCTCTCTCTCTCTCTCTCTCTCTCTCTCTCTCTCTCTCTCTCTCTCTCTCTCGTGTTGTCTTTTTGCAACCAGATATATAGAATACCTCAAGCGAACTGTGGATTCACAATAGAAGGAAGGAGCTGACATTCTTTGCAGGCGAGACAATAAATTGTCTGGATTTTTAATTTTACTGGTTTGAGCATATCCGTCGTGTATGTTCGTTAGTACATGCGTGTTAACACGTCAACTCAAACAAATACTACATGTGGATTTTGATTAAACATGGTATATGGGTATATCTCAAAATAGATCTAGAATGAGTTCGATAACTAGTCCCCCCCCCATGACCTTGTGTTCAAGGTCGAAGTTCAGAAGTTAAATTTTTGTACTAAAGATAGCCTTTGAACACACTAACTTAATTAGCGTTAATTGTCATTGTTTTTACATTTTGTACTACAGTAAGCTTATAAACATTGTAAACTGAGATAATATAGAGGAATCATGACCAAAATTGGTATGTGAGTGCATCTCCACCACGTGATCAGCAGAGAGAGAGAGACATTTCGTTTGAGACCAATAATCATGACTCGGTTTTATATCTGTAATGTCTTGTGAACACTCTTAACTGAAGAAATAAGAATGGGTTTTGATTAAGCTTGGTAGCTTGGTATATCTCAGCAATACATTGAAGGAGTTTAATAACCAGCCCTCCATGACCTTCCGGTGAAGGTCAAAGGTAATGTCTCAGAGTTTTGTAATTTAGTGAGTTTGTGAATACAGTTACTAGTACAAATACAAAAGAATCTTGACCAAACATTCTATTAGTTGCATTGTAACAATATTTTAGACATGTTTGACAGTCAGGTCTCAAGGTCCGTGGTTTTTAATTGGTTTAGAACATTACGAATTGTGAATTTTAGAATGCAAACAGATTATAAATAGAGTTGAATCAATCCTATTTTGGGGCTTTATCTTAAAAATACACTGAAGGAGTGCAATAAAGCCTCTTGTGACCTTATAAACAAGATCAATGGCATCACCATGGTTTGTAAACTATAAAGGCTTGTGAATACAATAATTAAAAAAAATTATTACACGCATGTGAGTGCATCTAGACTATATTTGAACAAGTTAATTAATTTGCTGCCATGTTCACATGCAAACGGTCTGAGGATATGACTGAGATTTGTGTCGTAACCTCAAAAACTGAACATGTTAACTCAAAAATATAATTAATGGAGTTTGACCAAAGCTGGTATGGTGGAGTGTCTCAAGAATACCTCAAATGTTTTCAATACTCTGCTTTTAAAAATAATAAAAAAAAGTGGAGAACCGGACTTTTCGTTTATTGTTCATCAAATTTTTCTCGTCTAGAAGAGCGTTGGTGACTTTGAGGAATTTTTGTTTTTGTTGATAGAGTTGTTGCGATATCAAGAAAACTTGTGTACTACTGCGTCTACAGTTTCTTTTCGTATATAGATGCTATTATCTTAGAAATATTTCTCATGTAAATATACAAGCATGACAAATCAAAATTGTTCCTCCTTCAACAAACCTGACACCGAAGATATGGAATTTGAGCAGTACCCTCTTATCCTACATGGGTATTTTTTAAAAATGTCTTTTTAAAAAGTATTAAACAATAAATTATATCAGTTGCCACAAAATAAAATAATTGGAATAATTTAACGCGACTCGATTAGAGTTCACAATTTGTCAACATTCTGTACATATTAAAAACATAGCAAATAAATAACCCAACAAGTCATGGCATATTTGTTTATTGTTTCTTCTGTTATTCAAGTTTTCAGTTGTATGTGATTTGAATATTTTTTTTTTTGTTAGTGTGTCGGACTAGAACTGCTGGCGCCTCTTCTCTCCGAAATTAAAACGCGATCTGCTCACTCTCTTTTTGGTAACAGACTGAAATAAATATATTTTCGTCCTTTCACACTCACCTTTCAATGCGAGTGTCAAAGTGCACACTTCGCCTGGGGTGAGGATGTCACTATGTGACTTGAAAAAGACATTAGTGATTACAATCATTTACAGAGTATATTTCAAATTGAAGTCAATTAACTTCGATTACGTTTAAATAGTTGCTCTGATCAAAGATATAGTTGAAACAGTTGTTAAAATATTGTCTTCTAAAAGCATTCTATATCTGGCAAACTTTATGACAGCAAAATTACGATATAGTTCAAAGGATCATATTAAGTCAATTACAAAAAAAAAAACAAAAAACAATTTGCATTTATTTGCAGAGGAATGTCAATGAATTTCAAGCCTGAAAGTACATTCTCGAACAAATTATGCCGAGAACGTACTGTACAAATATTTTTGCAAATTAAAAAAGGGCAGGTTAATATTACTATGTACTTGCTGATTAATCAAGCGAAGAATAATATTTACACAATCAAAGAGGAAATTGTGATGAAATAATACTTGCAGTCTATGAATGCAATGCTACGTTTATTTTGAAAATATATTTCATGTTAGTATTTACCTTAAAAACACCATGATTATGTTGTGTTTAGCAGTAAACGATCTCATCAATGGACGCATTCCCCGACAACCTCAATATTAAGAAAAGTGGCTTGGCAAATATAATCGCAGGAGGCAGCTTTCACATACTTCTTTATTCTAAGACAGCACAGTATGTATACTTAATTTGACGAGTTTTCATCTTGCTATTAATAGTTATTCTTTTCCTAATCACAACATTAAACACGCAATGTTAGACAAGAACATTGTGTCCGTCTGTCCACCCACCCATCCATCCATCCATCTTTTTATCTATCTATCTGTTCTTATTTTTGTTTCTATCCTAATAAGAATTCCAGTATTGATATTGTGTCTTAATATCTATATTTCTATATGTATGTACGTCTGTCTGTCTCTCTAAACAATTATAATATGACCATTAAAAGAATGCATTGTTCCAACTACCAATATTAGACAATTCAAACTTTTTCCCATCGTTTTAATTATAAAATTACACAATTTCCAAAATGTTTGCGCTCTAATTTACGCGTTATTAGATATTATATTACAAACACAAAAGTGTATCAGACGTGCATCACATTTCAATGCAAATGCATTGTAATTAATAATATACATAACCTTCTCCGATCACTACTGGTTTTCACAAAATTCTTCTATTTGTATTACAACCATACTTTGTGGAAATTATATGTGATTGGATCGATTGAAAATGCCTGAACAAATCTCTAAGATCTCTAATTGGCCTATAGTTTGTTCCTTGCGTTTATATTTTCCCTTGCATTTGATTCTATTCATTTATTTATTTTTGAATTGTATGTGGTCACCCGGAAACGAAATGGAAACTACCGAACATGAAAAACAAATAAAGATATACTGTCAACTTAAGGAGATGAAGAAGAAAAAAGCTTAAATCTTTTGATGCAATATGTCGCCAATGGCCACTTTCTGAAGATAAACGACCTCGATAGTAAGGTAAAATCCTTCTAACGGGCTTTATGTTTCCAAACATGGCCAGATTTGGGGATTGAGATCAGTTAAGAGACTCTGTAGTGTTGTTATTAAGAAAGCCTAATAACGTAATCTTCTTTTATCTTCACCATCAATCTCATCCTAGGGCTGTGCAGAAAACAACAATGCTATATATCGACACCTTTACATTTGAGTTACGAGTGGCTTTCTTTACGTGAAAGACTAACTGGCTCTTTGCCAGCAAATCAGTCTAATTGAACATAGTATCGATCATACTGTGAATGGTGAGATGACAAAATACGTACAGAAAAACGAACTAAAACAATGACGTTGTTTGCATTACCCATTTTGGTAAGATAACTTCGATTACCACATATAGATCATAAGTAAAAATTTTATAAGAGAAAAAATTAAGTTAAACGCGCTACGGAGAATGTGTAAAACAAGCTTTATCACAACAGCTCCAATAATTTTAACTTAAAGAAAAAACACAACATAAAAAGTGTACAGAATAACCCTCACAGTAGCCTGGATGAGCCTCCCTATTATGAAGCTTACCTTTATTTTTTATTTTTTTTATTTTTTTTCACAGTTGCAATAATGGTCCTAAAATATCTTTATTTTACAAGGCCTGTTTTGTATGTCTAAATGATAGACGTTAATAATACTTTAAATTGTAAACCGATATTTGCTATTTTGAGTGATATATCGGTCTGCCTTAACGTTACTTGCTTTCATATAATACTATATAATCAGTTTATGTTGGTTTTGTTGTAAATCATTGTACGAAAGTCTAAAACAATGACAAGAATCTTAGTGAAAGCCATTTAAATACACGTGTACGTTTAATTAAAAATACACTTTCTCGATCAGCCTCAATCAACAACTATATAAGATGATAGTGATATATTTTTACATTTGTTGCTTCAATTGCTTCAGTTGTTGCTAATGTACTCTCTTTTTCCTTTTCTTTTTAATGTTATTGTTGGTATTCTTTCTTTCTTTCATTTTCTTTAGTCTTATCCAGAATTGCTTGTAAATTATTTCCTTTGTCTGAAATTTTGATTATAATTCATACTATTGCGTTTTCAATTATACTGTGTGATTTGAAGATATTGATTTATACTATTGCGTTTTGCGTGATTTGAAGATATTGATTCATCTTGCATATTTTTTAATATGTGTCTGCCGTTACTTCATTTTTGTATTAATTAATTTTATATATTTATATGCTTGCAAAAGGCGATAGACTAATATACAGTAAAGATTCTTCATCTTTAAACTTAGAATGATTAATTAATTTAAATTAGCCTAATTACACTAATCATGCAGGATTACAATTAACATTTTCTCATCAATTATATTACATATAATTATCTAAGAAAATAATGTTGCATCATATGTGTGTTGAGAATGACACTATAGAGTAATCTCATCTGTGTGTGTGAGTGTGTGTGTGTGTGTGTCTGTCTCTGTCTGTCTCTCGCTCTCAGCTCATTAACGAGGAATCATTTCTACGTTTAAATGTCATAACCGACCCATATAACTCCTAACTGCCTTAATTACTTTCACATGATCTTAGTATCGTAGGTTTCCCTTCGGTAAAGAGATAGTCTTGTACAAAGGCATTGAAATCAGCAAAATAATTGTAAACAATAGTTGTAAAAACGTTGTCATTCATCAGTCCTTCTATCTATTCATCTGTGCATACATCTTTATCAATATCAAAAGTTATATTTCCATTTACATCTATTTCAATATCAAAAGTTATATTTCCATTTACATCTGTATCAATATCAAAAGTTATATTTCCATTTACATCTGTTTCAATATCAAAAGTTATATTTCCATTTACATCTGTTTCGATATCAAAAGTTATATTTCCATTTACATCTGTATCGATATCAAAAGTTATATTTCCATTTACATCTGTATCGATATCAAAAGTTATATTTCCATTTACATCTGTATCGATATCAAAAGTTATATTTCTATTTACATCTGTATCGATATCAAAAGTTATATTTCCATTTACATCTGTATCAATATCAAAAGTTATATTTCCATTTACATCTGTATCGATATCAAAAGTTATATTTCCATTTACATCTGTATCAATATCAAAAGTTATATTTCCATTTACATCTGTATCTATATCAAAAGTTATATTTCCATTTACATCTGTATCGATATCAAAAGTTATATTTCCATTTACATCTGTATCAATATCAAAAGTTGTATTTCCATTTACATCTGTATCGACATATATAGGTAACTTGCGATTCGTGGTAATTTCAAGATAAAATTAGTTTTTTTGGCAGAAAGCACCGTACCGTAGTTGCTGCTTCCCGGTTTCTCCATCGTTTTCAAGTAGTAGTAGTAGTAGTTGTTGTTGTTGTTGTTGTTATTGTTGTATGATTTAACGGGACGTCAGCACAACACCGGCAATATGGTTCCGCTAAAAGAAAGGTTTAAAAATGCAAATATATAAAGACTTGTACAAAAATAAATCTAAGCAGATAAAGACTTCCAAATAAACACAAACATGAAGTACTAGAAAAAAAATGTTAAAAGCTAAAGCTATTAAAAACCTATAAAATATCTATCAAATTCAAAGATGATTATGAGTGTGGTCGCTAATTAAACAATTTATGGCATTATATTTAATCCAGAATTTTTACCCTAAAACCATTTTACAGTATGTCGTAGAGTGTAACACGTATGAGTGATATTGAATATAGAAAAGAAACAAGTCATGTAAGTTAAGTCAATGACAACATGAACGATTCATGTAGAAAACTATTTTAAATAAGTTAATATTTGAAACCAACTTGTTGTTGTTTGTAGATTTAAACATTTTTTTATGGCAGCTCAGTACAGTGTTAACATATTTTAAGACCTGTTCATCCTAATGGAGAGAGAGAGAGAGAGAGAGAGAGAGAGAGAGTATAAACATGCATAAAGGCAGATATATTTCTTTCATGGGGAAAGAAAGCTTTTCACAGTGGCGATGCCAATTTTATCGGCACTATGACTTTATACGTTTTTCTCACATTGATACATTAAAATATCTCATTATAAAATATATAATAAAATATATTATTGGGTCATTGAACATACAAACATTCTCCTCAGCTTACGGAAAGCAAAGGTCAACTGGCAATGCATTCAGTACAGAAAACACAAGAAACTCATTTCATTTGCATACTGTATAAATAGAAGGATAAACTTTGACTTGTAAAATGAAATCTATCGATCAAACGTACCATGACGATTTTCGATTAAACTCTTCCTACTATTAAAATTGTAATATTATAGTCAGAAGTACTATGGTTATTAATACAAATGTCAAAGAAATAAAGTCATAATTGACCAAGACTGTATTTTGTTGTCTTTGTTATATACACCAACGTATTCCACTCCTTTACAATTTATTTAATGCATATTTTATCACTAAGCAGTCTACTCTTGAGTCACGGAACATATACAAATGTACTCATCTTCAGGAAAGCCACGGTCACCTGGTTATGCTTCAAATACAGAAAATATGAACACATATCGAAATGATTTCAACTGCATATTATTAAATATAATTATAAAAATTGTGATCGTCCTAAATTAGTCCAGAATTTTTAAATCAGTCATAATCCTAACAGCACCCAATAAGGCAGTCCTTTAGACAAACGCACCCTGGCTTGTATAAAACGATCATTATGGTGATAATCTCAGGCTACTGCGAATGATTCATTTGTAATCGTCTTAACTTGTACGAGGATATAGTTCAATTATATTATAAAGAAGATCTAATAAAGCCAAATACCTCGACTAATGCACAGGGTAAACATGTTGATGCGAAATTTGAATGACCTAACCTTTACAGTGCCGGGATAGCTCTTGTTAGGTGTCCGCGGAGTTAACATTTGAATGTGTGCATCAGTTGCATTTTTGTTGATTATGTTATTAATGTTACCACAGTTAATCAGAGTCCGTTACATGCAACTTTTAAAGGGGATTTAACCAGTGGCGTTGCGAGGGAGGGGGTGTAGAAGGGGGCGAGGGGGGGGGGCGAAGGGGGCGGTGGTCCCGGGCGGCACTTTCTAGGGGGCGGCAATTTGGTGAGAGTACCGTATATATCATAAATAATACGAATGGAGTGGAGGCGTAATTTTGGTAGTTGGCCCTGGGTGGCACTTTGCCTCGCTACGCCACTGGATTTAACTGATACTGAGGCCGACCAAACTTCCACATATTTCAGCAAATCATTGAATGTCAGGCCTTCTTGCAAACGTGCGACGGAAATTAGATTTTAATTTTGTTTATGAAATACGGTTATAATTCACCAAATTGCAGTTTGCTGTTATTTTGCACACTGCCATATTCTACTATAAAGCGA
Source organism: Margaritifera margaritifera (assembly GCA_029931535.1). Taxonomy (NCBI): domain Eukaryota; kingdom Metazoa; phylum Mollusca; class Bivalvia; order Unionida; family Margaritiferidae; genus Margaritifera; species Margaritifera margaritifera. Next base: position 2,332,321 of record JAQPZY010001620.1, read on the forward strand.
TTGATTTTTTGTATGCATACATTATAGGTGTATAAACAAGTCATTCGTCGTTTCTGACCAAACATAATAGAGCAGGTCTTGGAGAGTTCAGTTCTAATACATTCTGAATATAACGAATCATCCGATTGGTTGATCGTCAAAACTTGTGGCAGTAAATTCAACGATAAACTGTTGGAAATGTTAACAATGTTGTGCTGTCGTGACGCTAATACTCACATAATTGCCAACAAAACATTTACTATAATTTCCTGACAACATTTTCCAAAATTTGCTAGAATGTGCATAAGTCTGTCTCAAATTGAGTTTTACCGGCAATGTATTTCCCAATTTACCGGGAATGTATTCCCCAATATTTCCCCAATTTACCGGAAATGTATTCCCTAATTTACCAACAATGTATTCCCCAATTTCGACCCAACCTAATTAAAGCGTCAAAAACTTGTTCACTCCTAATAAAGGATTAATCACTAGAACAAACAACACAGACCCAGATCTACCGGCGCATTATGCGACGACAGATGTGGTCTGTTTTGTTTGCACTTGGATCCGACTTATACGCGAGTAACGATGGCACCTTGTGAATACGATATTTGTCCTTCTGGATCCTTTCATTTCAATGATGAATGAAACCCTTTCTCTCAATTATTTTTGTTCTAGGGCTAAATCATAATTTTCATGTTAACATTGATATACACGATTTTCTGATATTCATTTTCAAAAATTTCTAAAATGAATGTAGTTTATAATTTAGTGGTGAAGTATAAAGCAGAGGACAGCAAATGTTTTCATCCACAAAGTAAGAAGACCTACTCATATGAATTATATACCGGCATATGTATATTATAGACATCAACTCAACTATGACTAATTCTTCACTTGTCTTTCTATGGTACACACAATTATTTTTACTGTAACATCTCTAAGTCTGACACTGTTTCACCTTTGATATAAATGCAATGCAGTTTTACGAATAAAATTTGCTAAAATCAAAACAAAGCGCCCTTAAATTATATTTCTTTCAGATTTTTTAAAAAAAATGCATGCCGTACAAGGGTATGTAAGAAAATTATTTAGATGTCGTGATTCCTCTGACATTTAAAGGAGATGACGGCGTCTGTTTGTGCGTAGATTCGAATCACGCATTTATAGCTTTTTACAAAGTACTTATAATGGTCATATTGACCTTTATTGGCGATAATAAATTAAGTAATCTACTTAGGATAATCATCTGTTTTTGCTGTTATGAATAATCACAGGATTTAGATTGTTGCCGACCCCACCCCAGGGCATATAATAATTGGGTCTACTTCTTGCTTACTTTAAATAGCACATAAATTGGTCATGATAAAGTAAGTGCTTATTTCAATAAGACAGCATGCAGGCGCTTTTAGGAACATGAATACAAACTGAGCGATTCTTTTCGGCGCTTTCTGATAAGGATTTAGTAAAGTTAACAAACCTTTGAATAACCCTAACTCTCCAAACATTTGGGGCTCCGTTAGATCTTCAGCATACGACGGTCTGGCAAAATGCTTCACTAACTTACCAATAGAAGGCGATTCAGTAAATATTTGTAAAAGCGAAGCTGCACATACATTTTTCGTTATCTCAAACATTATCTAGACATACTTTCTGCAATCATTAAAGCCAAAACTATATTGTAAGCTTAAAAGGATATAAATCACCATCACTTCGTAAACAGACGCCTATGCAAAAGGCGTCATATCATCATGATAATGACGTTTAACGTAACCTCATCACATCAGCCAATCAAATCGCTTTACCAAATTTTGGGAATGCCTCGTTCTGGTGTTACAAGGAAAACACAGTTTCAACTCCAGGGTTTCCCACATTTGTATAGGGTTAGAAATTTAAAGAGAGTGTATTCTCTGGATTTTCCCTACTGGCTATGCCTGTTATAAAAATAAAAAAAAATAAATAAAAAAATTATAAAAAAAACCACCAATATATATATCTTAGGAAAGGTGTAAATAACCTTACATTTTGTTTATTTTGATAGGTAGGGGTTGATTTGGATTTGATGCTGGACTTAACGTATAATGCTAATCACTCAAAGGATTGCTTTGCATTGCCATTATCACTTTCTGAACTTCAGGTGTAAATTATATACAAAAACAATTTGAGACAATAACTTTTTATATAGTTTTTTATATTTAAAAAAGTTGATAAGTGCACTTCCAGAAAATAGTAATTCCTACACTGAACATTCATTTCTATAGTTTAAGAACGGACTAAATTAGTGTGACTTGTGATTCAAGTTCATATTCTGAGCACATAGGAGCGGTGATTTGTATAAGTTGTCTTATTAAAACAGCAAATGGCAAACAGCAACAAGTGTTTTAAAAAAATAACTGTCAGCTTAAGTAGGTGAAAGACATTTAGGTGTGTGATAACTCTCCCTACATTGTGAGAGCTGTAGAGCAAGCAACTTTGCCTTGTACTGTAGCATCATTTACTGGTGCTCCAAAACCTCGGAGCTAAACCTTCGCTTTTTACCAGATGCTCGTTTGGCCTAAGATCTCATAGAGCCACGCAAGAGACCTTGAAATTGTATAAGACTGTTTATTGTTTATGCTCATGTACGAAGAGCTAACGGAAAAGACTGGTCCCCTCACGTTATTTCGGCAGACGCTAAAACACAGGACGGTGGGATGGGATGAGTTTGACTTGAACACGGGCTTGGTTTTTAGTTTTACGGCACAGCAACACAAGCAGGTTGTTTAGTGCCGAGGTAATCGGAGTAAAATGCTTTGCCCAATGACGCACCACGGAAGCCGACCTTGATTTAGTCAATAGTAGGATTCGAACCCGCACGCTTTCGGTTCCTAGTCCAGCACGCTAACTACTGAGCAAACAGCGGTCCCTGTCTCTATTAGTTGCCTATTATGAAAATAAACTCGATAGTTTTTAAATGATCGTATTTCCTCTTTTAGTGTGTATTTTTACTTTTAGTTAGAGGAAGTTAAGAGAGACCGCATAATCAATTGCGGAATTTTTAATTTAAAAAGTAAAACATAACAGCTGTTACACATAGCGCTCTTGAATTTCTTTTGCGTCACTGATCCTGGTAGAGGAAGGGGTCTAATGAAAGAGCACACATGAGACAGGCTGACGCTGTGGTTTATTTTCCTTGTATGAACGATTCAATTTCTTTCCCTTATATTACCAGGAAATGAAATACTTTGCAAAGACTAATCGCAAAAGACTTTTCCTAAGACGGATAAGAATATCTTTGTAAGTACAGGTACTATACTTTTCATTATCCTAAAAGTTCTTATTTTGCGAAGAATCTATTCGGAACCTGCTTGTCTCATTTGGTATTTGATTTTATTTTAATCAAATTTGACTTGTTTTTGTGTAGAACTTTGTACTGGAATAATCAGTTGCATATATACTGCCCCTCCCCCCAACCCAATCCCTCCCCCCACAAAAACGCATTAATCTTTTAAAATCAAAAGTTTTAATTCATTCTCGCACTTTCCAAAAAGTAAATAGCGTAATAAATTTGTCGTCACTTGCAAGTCTTTTTGAAAGCTCATTTTCGAAAATTTTCAAGACGTCAAAATTTCCCTCTTAAAAAATCGGGTTATATCTGCATAGAACATTTTGTAACAAGTGAAAATTTTGGTAGATTAAATAAATTTTCCAAAATGATTATTTTCTTATTTAGGTCAGTATAGTTATAATGTTACAATCTATGGGTTTATACAATAATAATAATAATAATAATAATAATAATAATAATAATAATAATAATAATAATAATAATAATAATAATAATAAAAATAATAATAATGTTAACAAATTAAAAAAGAAAAAAAATGAAAAAAAATGAATAAATAAATTAAGAATTATTCAAAGAAAAGCTCCCATCATCTCAAATTATTTAATTTAGCTTCAGTAACTAAACATTCTACTATTCCTTCACACTTTTGGGTATGTATACACACAATCGCTATTTAAGCTTCTCTTCAACTCTGATGAAGATTACAATTAAATATACATACCAAAAGAAAGCTAAGTTATCGCAATGTGACCGCTATGAAAATGATATTCATAATTACTCACTCGATTTCTAAATTACAAATAGTATATTCCTGTGTATAACGGCCACCCAAGTTCAAGCAAGTTAGACCCATATCTGATAGCGTATAATGCCGACATATTTGTATCTTCATATTACGTTTAATCATTCATATAACGAATAAAGCAGACCCAGGCGCAGAGATCGTTACACTTGAGATTTTGTGTCAGCCACTTTTGCAACGTCACTTTTGATTGGCTGTGAGTGTAAAGTTATTCTCAATCTCAGTTTTATGATTTCCAGGCCAGATTTACCGGCTCATACTATGACGGCAGATTTGGGTCTATCTTGTTCGCGGGGACTCCGGGTGGCCGAGTGGTCTAAAGCGCTCGCCTAACATCTTACCTCTGTCCGCGTGGGTTCGAGTCTCGGCTCAACCAACGTGGGTATCTGAGAAAGCTCGTCAGTAGCTTCCCGTTGGTCGGTGGTTCTTCCCGGGGGTATTCTCGCGTTCTATCATGTGTTGAAAAATGGCGTTAAACCCACAACACACACACACACACACACACAACATGTTGTTCGCAGTTGGCTACATGTTATCTATGGGTAGGTACAGTTGGCTACATGTTATCTATGGGTAGGTACAGTATATCATAAAGTGCATTATCCTAAAATGTGTTATCTATGGGTAGGTACAGTATATCATAAGTGCAGTATGGGTATCCAAAATGTGTTTACCTGAAAACTGTTTATCTTAGCCATCGCCAATAATGCTTAAATTAAAATTCCAGAATGATTCTCTGTCCTATCTGTCCCATAGGTAAATTAATGTTTCAATTCCAAACTTCGCTCATATAGATCCTAGAGCTCTCTCTCTCTCTCTCTCTCTCTCTCTCTCTCTCTCTCTCTCTCTCTCTCTCTGAATTTACTTTTCATTTCCTGGCTATTCATTTCCGAACACATGACCAGTCAAGTAACAAAAGACGGACTATATCTTGAGATTAGCAGCTGTTATTTTATATGAAGTTGATCAAACAATGGAGTGTGAATTGACAAGATTTTGTTGTTTTTAAAATCTTTTCAAAATGGAACTTTGTTTTCTTTCATATAATTGATTTGATTTGATTTTATATTGGAGATGGCTGTATGAAATTCAGAACAATCCTTCATGTCTACATAACGTGAAAAAGTATATCGGCAAAATATTATATTGGAACCTTTTTTAAATTTTTTTTTTTACAAAAAATAAGAGAGAACATTGACTTAAAGAGGTTTTTAAGAGTTCTTTCTTTTCTCACAGTTTGACTATGCTTTGGTTTTTTTTTGTTATTATTATCAAAATAACAAGAGGATAAATATACGATTGTGTATCAGATATGTTTTCTTTTAAACCTGCCTTACCCTCTATATGTAAAGTTTTGGATGTTGCGGAGAATAAAAATTCCCTGTAACAATATCAACCTTAAAACGAGCACTTTTATCTTCTGCGTCAATTTAACGAATACCTTGCATTCTGTTGTTCTGTTAGTCCCAACAACAACAAAATTGAAGAAAAAAAATTGGAAAAAAAAATATATTAATAATAATAATAATAATAAAAACAAATCTGAAATAAATTTATGTTTCTTTGATCGAAACTAAATAAAATAATCCCTATAATTTAAAACAGACACGTGACAAAGTCAAATACTTAGTTATACTACTATATTTCATGCAAAAAAAAAATGCAATTTTCAAATTTCTTGTTAAACGCGGTTTTGAACCTACTTATATAAGAATTATGAAAAGCAAACGACCAGGCTCCATTTCTGGTCTAATAAATGTAAAATACTCTTCAGACCTAGGGAAGTTTTTAGAAATATCATTTTGGCATAAAGCACTTTATTGCAGACGATGGTTAACCAATAAGCAATGGAACAATGATGGTTATTACCAGGAAGAATCAGTTGAATAAGCACTCATGCCAATTCCCTGTTATCTAATCTTTGTTTGTCTTGATCCAACATAAGTATGGTTGGGTTTAATCTAAATATACTTTCATGGAATGCCACAGGTATTACGTCAAGTGCTTTTTATCTTAGTCAGGTACTATCAGAACAACATACTGATATATGTGGCATTTCCGAACATTGGTTATTTCAGGAAGAACTTAGGTTCTTAGACTCGGTCGATGCTAACTATTTGTCTACTGCCACCGTTGACCGGGATATGATTTGGCCTTTACGCAGAATCCGTGGAAAGGGTGGTGTGGCCATCTTGTGGCATACTAAATACAATACTGACATTAATCTTTTAGAGATAGATGATGATTGCATAGTTCGCATCAGATTAAGATTAACTTATAATACTTTTGTATATTTCATTCAAATCTACTTACCATGTTATGGATATACTTCTGTAATCTACTCTGATTATATAGAAAAACTGCACGGTCTTTACAATCTGTATTCAGAGCATGGTACTACTATCCTTATGAGTGATTTTAACTCCAATTCATGTTCGTACACAAAGGAAACGAGAAGTAAAATGTTGCATTCTCTTTTGGTTCGCAAAAATTTATTTTCTTTGAGCACTGTTGACTTTTGCAAAGGTCCCAGCTACTCATATGTTTCATATTCTGGTACAAGTAAGACTCTAATTGATCACATCATTTTTGATACTTCAAAAAGATAGATATGGTCAAAGAGGCAATGATAATTGATAATGATGCTTTAAATTTTTCAAATCACAGACCTATATTTGGATCTTTTGAATTTCAGTTTTACAAGATGTGTGATTAAAACTTATATCGTTTGAAGTACAATTGGACAAAAGCTGACCCTAGCAAACGATGTGAATATGCGCAAGAATTAGACCAATTGTAAGAATGCTACAAGACGTTTCTTCCAATAAACAAGAAGCAAACTGATTTATTGCATAGCAAAATAGTTCATGCTATAGCTCTTGCGAGCAGAAATACGCTCCCAATTTAAAAATTCAAACCCTTCTTAAAGCCCTACTGGAATAAATGATATGAAGGTATTGCATAAAACCATGATTAAAAGCAGGCAAGAGTGGGTTTAAAATGCAACAGCTAATGATCGAAAAGATATATTTTTCGCCCGTTACAAAAATGCGAAAACAACCTTTCGAAAACTTTACAGAAAATGTGTGTCAGATTATTTTCAGCAAGAAAATGATGACATTGATGAGTTTGCAGAGGTCGATCAAAACCAATTTTGGAGAACCATCAATTTACGAAAACAGAAATCTAAAAGTCCGTTTGAAATGCAGTTTAGCGATATTGTTTATCGTGATACTGCAGATATTGTCGATCAGTGGGCATCCTACTTTGAAACTTTGTATTCGCCTCTGAAGTTAGACAGTACGTATAAGGATTTCCACAAGGAAGTAAGTGAAATCGTCGGAACATTGAAGGAGTCCTCCTGTAGTGGAGAGTCAGATTACATAACATATGATGAGCTTTCATCTGTACTTTCTGATGCTGAATCTAGTAAGGCAGGTAGAGTAGATAATATAAATTATGAACATCTTAAGTACGGTGGAACTACACTTAGGTCAGCCGTGGTTACTCTTTACAACTCTATGTTGATATTTGTGCATGTTCCTGATCAACTAAAAGAAGATCTGATAGTATCGCTTTTTAAGGGAGGGAATAAAACAAAAAGTTATCCGAATAATTATCGGGCTATAACGCTTCTACCAGTTATTTGTAATTTAAAAAAAAAAAGATTTTATTAAATAGGATACAAAATATTCTTAAGTTTTCTGAGTTTTCAATTAATCCTCTACGGGGGGGGGGGGGGGGCTTTCAGAAGGGTCTGGGTTGTAACATGACCTCCCTTTTAGTCCATGAACTAGTTGTTACGCTAATGAAAATCAAATCAAGTTGTATGCAGCTTTTCTTGAGACAGAGAAAGCTTTTGACAACGTATGACATGATGATTTATTTTACAAATTATATAGTATTGGTATCAATCCTAGAATATGGAAAGTGAAAGTGAAAGTGATTGTCAGCTTATACTCAAATATGTATAGCAGAGTTATTCATTCCAAACGAATTTCTCGAAGATTTCCTGTTTTAAAAGGAACACGCCAAAGTGCGATATTATCCCCGTGGCTTTACATTGTGTTTATAAATGAACTTCTTGATGTTTTATCAACGTGGAAGCATGGTTTTGTATTTTTTTTTTAAACTCTTGCCCGTGTCCTACTGTAGCAGGTGATATGCTTCTTTAAAGTCTTTCGAAGTCAGGCTTGGATCAGTTACTGATTAAATGTAATGAGCACTTCATTAAGTAGAGTTTTGGATATAATTCCAAGAAAACTAACATTATAGTATTCAACGAAAGCTCATCTGACTACAAAAGAAACCACAGGCAATGGTTCTTGGGTTTTAAGAGTGTTCAAGAAACAGAGTCATGTAGACATTTAGGTGTCAACGTGTCAAAGTATAGCAGAATAGATAATAAAAAAGAGGCTAAAGAATTTGTAAGTTCGTTATTCAGTTTTATTGATATTGGATTCAATAAGAATGGATTTAATCCGCTCACAGCTAAGATTTTATATGAAAATATTGCAATACCACAAGCGTTGTATGGTTGTGAAACTTGGTTTAACCAAAGCCCTTAGAATATGCTTGTACTAGAGGGAGGCCATCGATTTAGCGCTAAGCATGTACAAGGTATCTCTCGATATACACTAACTGACGTTGCGTTAAGCCTGTTAGGTATTTTACCAATTGAAGCTTACATCGATATAAAAAAAACTAATTTTCTTTGAGCAACTGTGCAGGCTGTCTGCCGTTTATTTTGCAAAACAAGTATTTTTACTCCGTCTCTCTAGCTATCAGATCCCAAGATTGCAAGTTAACAAAGTGGCCTAATTCCAGAAACGTATAAACTGCTGGATACATTTAATCTAACAGACGTTAAAGCTCGTACATTCTTCTAGGTCGATTCCCGGTTAATAAATCTGAAGTCCGTCTGTTATATGAAAATGCTTTGAAATGTAGACTTCATGAAGATATTCCTCTTAGTCGATTTCAGAAGTTATTGCTTATAGGCAGTTTGATTCCCTCTGTAATATGGGAAGTAGGAAAAAGATTTCCAGGATCTCTTGAGTCATGTCGGCTCGTTGCCAATATTGTGACTAATTTTTTTTCATCTCAGGAAGAAACTGCGTGTACTCGTTATAAAACTGTCTGCACTTCAGTCGTTGATCATTTTCTATCAGTATGTAGTTTTCTTACACAAGACCGTGACAAGTTTTGGTATCATATTATTGATAAATGTGGGGTGCATGTTTACATGCACTTAGATTCAATGTCCAATATTGATTTGGTGAATACTCTCGTAGGAATGATGACCCATGATTTGTTACGTCTTTTAAGCAATGAACAACTGACATATTTTCATCTCATATATATTTTGAACTGTTGCTTCCATGTGGAGAAAATATACAGCAAACTTTTGACTTATCGATGCTGATAATAAGCGTATTCTTAGTTAAAGCTATCAGTAACCCTATAATTTAGTGTATTAACACCATATATTCTGTGCAGTTCATCATTGGTAATATTTACATCATCGCAATGGAAAACGATCCCAATACTTGTATATGAAGAAAGCAATGACAGGATTTGATTAAGAATATTGTAATAAGTATATTGTGTTTATCTCTAATGTTAAGGAGATTTGCTGTTACTTCCGTGTGTGTTGCTAACTGTTTAAGGTTTAGTAATGCTAATCATTTAATTAAGTTTCTGAAATTTATTATCATTTCGCTGTAGCAGGAAATCTTCCAAGCTACTTTGCAACTGTGCCAGTTGTGTTAACTTAAATGGTAATCCCACTGTTATAATGTATAGAAAAACAAATGCTGAAAACAAATTATGACCCGACGATATATCAAGTTAATTTTCCTTAGTTCTCATGGTGAATGTTCACCATATATGTATTTACTCACGCATTATCATTTGTAAATGTATGTTATTTCTAACCTTGAAGTACTGTTACTTTCCATTTTGGCTGTATTCTTTATTCTGTTGAATGTACTGTTCGTAATATACGGAGGAAATAAAGATCTCTCTCTCTCTCTCTCTCTCTCTCTCTCTCTCTCTCTCTCTCTCTCTCTCTCTCTCTCTCTCTCTCTCTTTGAATTTACTTTTCATTATTTGGCTATTCATTTCCGAACACATGACTAGTCAAGTAACAAAAGACGAACTATATCTTGGGATTAGCAGCTGTTATTTTATATGAAGTTGATCACTAAGTGGAGTGTGAATTTACAAGATTTTTTAAAGATCTTTTCAAAATTGAACTTTGTTTTCTCTCATATAATTGATTTTATTTAATTTTATATTGGAGATGGCTGTATGAAATTCAGAATATTACTTCATGTCTACATAAAGTGAAAAAGTATATCGGCAAAATAATATGTCAGAACTTTTTATAATTTAAAAAAAATAAAAAATAAGAGAAGACATTGACTTAAGGAGGTTTTTAGGAGTTCTTTCTTTTATCACAGTTTGACTCTGCTTCAGGTTTATTTTGGTTACTATTATCAAAATAAAAAGAGGATATTGGAAAATATACGATTGTGTATCAAATATTTTTTTCTTTTAAACCTGCCTTAACCTCTATATGTAAAGTTTTGGATGCTGCGGAGAATAAATATTTCCAGTAACAATATCAACATTAAAACGAGCACTTTTATCTGCTGCATCAATTTAACGAAACCATTGCGTTCTGTTAATGCAAAAATAAAATTTAAAAAAAAAATTAAAAAATAAATTAAAAAAATAACAAAAATAAAATATAAAAAATTAAAACAAAACAGAAATAAATTTATATTTCTTTGATCGAACCTAAACAATAAAATAATCGCTATAATTTAAAACAGACACGTGACAAAATACATAATTCATGCAAATAAATGTTCTACATTAATATAATGAATAGGGTTATACTAAATTTCGTACAAATCATTGTTCTACATTAATATAATGAATAGGGTTATACTATATTTCATGGAAATAAATGTTCTACATTAATATAATGAATAGGGTTATACTAAATTTCGTACAAATCATTGTTCTACATCAATATAATGAATAGGGTTATACTATATTTCATGCAAATAAATGTTCTACATTAATATAATGAATAGGGTTATACTAAATTTCGTACAAATCATTGTTCTACATCAATATAATGAATAGGGTTATACTAAATTTCGCACAAATCAATGTCCTACATTAATATAATGAATAGGGTTATGCTAAATTTCGTACAAATCATTGTTCTACATCAATATAATGAATAGGGTTCTACTTAATTTCGTACAAATCACTGTTCTACATCAATATAATGAATCGGGTTATACTATATTTCGTACAAATCATTGTTCTACATCAATATAATGAATAGGGTTATACTAAATTTCGTACAAATCATTGTTCTACATTAATATAATGAATAGGGTTATACTAAATTTCGCACAAATCATTGTTCTAAATCAATATAATGAATAGGGTTATACTTAATTTCGTACAAATCATTGCTCTACATCAATATAATGAATCGGGTTATACTAAATTTCGTACAAATCTTTGTTCTGCATTAATATAATGAATAGGGTTATACTATATTTCGTACAAATCATTGTTCTGCATTAATATAATGAATCGGGTTATACTATATTTCGTACAAATCATTGTTCTACATCAATATAATGAATAGGGTTATACTATATTTCGTACAAATCATTGTTCTACATTAATATAATGAATAGGGTTATACTAAATTTCGCACAAATCATTGTTCTAAATCAATATAATGAATAGGGTTATACTTAATTTCGTACAAATCATTGCTCTACATCAATATAATGAATCGGGTTATACTAAATTTCGTACAAATCTTTGTTCTGCATTAATATAATGAATAGGGTTATACTATATTTCGTACAAATCATTGTTCTGCATTAATATAATGAATCGGGTTATACTATATTTCGTACAAATCATTGTTCTACATCAATATAATGAATAGGGTTATACTATATTTCGTACAAATCATTGTTCTACATTAATATAATGATATATATAATAGGGTTAAAAAGAATGACATATTTGACATTCATATAATTTATACTCATATGACATGACATTTATAGATAATGGTACAGACTATAACCATTCAGTTACAAGTCTTTTTGTTTAACACGAATTTTCTTTGGACTTAATACCGCCAGCAGATATTGACGAAAAAAGTGAAAAAAAAAATGGAAAGCGCTATAAGAATTTCAATTGACAATGGTTTAATGAAAAATCCAGAATTATTTTCATTCCTATCTGTCCTAGCTGCAAGTTATTTTCTCACTTTCAAATTCAGTTTCCACTGATATAGATCCTAGACTGATCTCTCTCTCTCTCTCTCTCTCTCTCTCTCTCTCTCTCTCTCTCTCTCTCTCTCTCTCTCTCTCTCTCTCTCTCTCTCTCTCTCTCATTATTTCCAAACACAGGACCATTGAACGTTCTCTCTCTCTCTCATTTTTTCCAAACACATGACCAGCCAAGTAACAAAAAGCCAAATTCATAACTGTGATTAAAACTGTCATTTTATATGAAGTTTATCAATAAGTGGAGTATGAATGTACTTGGTTTTGTTGATTTTAAAATCTGTTCAGAATGAAACTGTTATTTCATTTCATTGATTTGATCTGATTTTTATTGGAGATAGCGGTATGAAATTCAGAATATCATTTTATGTCTATATTACGTGAAAAGTTCATTAGCAGAAATAATATTTAGGAACTTCTTTTTTTATTTTATTTTTACAAACTGTAAGAGACGATATTGACTTAAAAAGGTTTTTAAAAGTACTTTCTTTTATCATATTTTGACTATACTTTATTTCTCACGAAAGCATATATATATATATATATATATATATATATATATATATATATATATATATATATATACATATATATCAAAGCTGGATTCGTAGTGGAAGCGACATGCAAGAATGCAAGATCATTCGAAAGCTAAACATACAAATACGTCAAAATAAAACATAAATTAATTGATTAATTAATTATATAAAATACAAATAATAATTTAACACAAAAAACAAATAAAAAACAAACAAAACAAATAAAATAAAATAACATAGTGACTGAAATCCGACCAATGTTTCTGTATTCAAAACATTGCGTATAAAATAAATCTATATATTCAAGTCAGACAAAAAATTAATCAATGAGGCGCCATTCCTAATTTGGTGTTGATTAATATAGAAGTTTTCAGGTACACGTCATAAAACAAGCTGGTTTTATACAGAAATTGTCTGTGGTATTAGATGCAAGACTTTTTTTCCCTCAGCTATTAACATTTCTACAAGGCATAGAACTTTTCATTAGCAAGGAAACAAAATGCATCGTATCAATTCACTTCTCTTATTCATTTATGTCAGATTTCATATACTCTACGGGCAAAGAGAAATTAACGGCGCGTTCTTAATATCGCATTTTCAGTTCAAAGACAGATTGCTACACACATATCAAATTATTCACAAATGAAATATTGATTCGAATATATTTGTAATCGTCTTAAATGAGATGAGGATAATTGTTATTCCGAGTTAAACCCGTCAGTAACACGAACTTTTGTCAATGTTTATTATGAATACATTGTGGGCATGCTGATGCTAATGTCGTTCCTACATTGCCATAGTAGATGCTGTAGTCTGATAACTGTGTTAATGTCATATCGCTCACCTGCTGCTTTCGCAGCCTGTGTATTTATAATATCAAAAAGGAACTTGATGTATAGCGAAACCTGTACATACATACATACATTCATACATACATACATACATACATACATACATACATACATACATACATACATACATACATACATACATACATACATACATACATACATACATACATACATACATACATACATACATACATACATACACATGCATGCATGCATACATACATACATATATACATGCATGCATGCATGCATACATACATACATACATACACACATACATACATACATACATACATACATACATACATACATACATACATACATACATACATACATACATACATACATACATACATACATACATGCATACATACATTCATACATACATACATACATACATACATACATACATACATACATACATACATACCTACCTACCTACCTACCTACGTACGTACGTACATACATACATACATACATACATACATACATACATACATACATACATACATACATACATACATACATACATACATACATACATACATTCGTACGTACGTACGTACATACATTCGTACATACATACATACATACATACATACATACATACATACATACATACATTCATACATACATGCATGCATGCATGCATGCATACATACATACATACATACATACATTCATACAACATACATACGTACATACGTACGTACATACATACATGCGTACGTGCATACATACATACATACATACATACATACATACATACATACATACATACATACATACATACATACATACATACATACATACATACATACATACATACATACATACATACATACATACATACATACAAACAAACAAACATACGTACGTGCATATATACATACATACATGCATACATGCATACATGCATACATACATACATACATACATACATACATACATACATACATACATACATACATACATACATACATGCATACAATGTATTTTAGCGAGTGAACATTAGTTCATAACTCAAGATTTACTGATAAAAAATATCTTAGATGAACTAATTTAATAGTAATCCCAACACATATTTATAGCTAAAAGGTGAATAATTGTATGGGATCATCTTTCATGAGAAAGTTTACATGTATCAGTCTGATATCAATGTATGTACATGAGAGTGGATATTTTGAGAGTTAAATAAGTACACGTGTAATATGTTAGAGAATGTTTGGTCAAGCAAAATATTCTGTATGATTAAACTACAATTCATGTTAAAGAGTTATATAAATTACATATTTAATGGTGTATTCACACATTCATTGTTAAAATAGTTCTCATTTTACTGATCTACGAATTACATCAGCATGCGTTAAGTTGCAACTTGTTCGGAAAGACTGACGAGGCACAAGCTGTAACTTGTTAGGAAACACTGACGAGGCACAAGCTGTAACTTGTTAAGAAACACTGACGAGGCACAAGCTGTAACTTGTTAGGAAACACTGATAACGCACAAGCTGTAACTTGTTAGGAAACACTGACGAGGCACAAGCTGCAACTTGTTAGGAAACACTGACGAGGCACAAGCTGTAACTTGTTAGGAAACACTGACGAGGCACAAGCTGTAACTTGTTAGGAAACACTGACGAGGTATTGTTATTAGGTTCTGAGCCAGAATCTTATTCAACAAGTCAATCAATTTTCCGAAAAATGATAAACGAAAAAGGAAAAAGGTTTACCTTTAAAAAATAACGTGTGAAATTTAACATTCAGAACAAGACTGTAAAATCGCCCAACATTCGGTGAAATTTTCCCCACACTCTTTGAGATATCAGAGGTATTATTATTATTATTCTTATTCTTCTTCTTCTTCTTCTTCTTCTTATTATTATTATTATTATTATTATTATTATTATTATTATTATTATACGAGGGCAACTCAATGCATAATTTTAACATGTCGGCTACACTGGGCTAGATCAAGGTTTCCGATAGGTGAAAACATTTGGCTTATCTGATTCTCAAATTCTGTTATCGCAGGACTGTATTTACTATCAAAGTCAAAAACCTAAACTGATAAAAATCTAGTCAATCACCCACTCGAATGAGTCCGATAGCAGTTTTTCATTGGTTGAATGCCAGTGACGACATCACATTATACTTTTGGATAAGAAAACTAATATAACCTTGAGGTCTTTATAAAAATTCTTATATTTATTTACATTTATATATGGATATAGGTAGTTAATTCTCCCCTCTCATCCCCCCCCCCCCCACACACACATCGCTAAACAGGCGTCCTTGATATCCGAAACATGAGATTAACGCAAGTGTTTCATCACAGTGTTCTTCAAAGACAAATGTAAATTAAAATGGTTTCTCAGTAAGTAGATCCTTCTCACATTTTAATTTCTGAGCTAGATTTCCACGCTCTTAAATGTAATAAAATAAATAAATAAATAAATAAATTTTTTAAAAATAAAAAAATAAATAAATAAATAAATAAATAAATAAATAAATAAATAAATAAATAAATAAAAAAATAAATAAATAAATAAATAAATAAATGTTTGCAGGAAACTTCGGTTGATTTTAGGAATGTATAATATTTATATATATGAATTCCATTAAAGCGACCAAGTTCATCTAAGAGCTCACACAATGATAGAACTAATTTCTTATCGTCCATAATTTGCATACTTTCTTATTTATGTACCTATTCTTTTTTAATTTCTTTAATCGCGTCATTGACTTGTAACACTTTAAAACTAGATTGTTTATGAGAATTTTTACCACTGCATTTTCTCACACCTTCATCTGCAAACTGTACATAGCAATTCCAAGCAGAAATATATATATATATATATATATATATATATATATATATATATATATATATATATATATATATATATATATATATATATATTATAGACCATAATGTACTTATTCTAGTTAATGCCATTGCAACATGTATAATCATATAATATGTTTCATATTCGGCAAGAAACCTTGTGTTTAAGAATAGTAAATGCATTATCGAAATTTCTATACTTTGCACAAGGTCAGAAAATATTTTTTAAAAATGTATCAATAATTAATAATTAAGTTACGTTGTAAGACTAATATAATTAATTATTAATTGATCTTTACATTCAAAGTAAATGTAAAGGTAATTTGTGATGTTTTCTTACATTAAATGATATGTGTATTATAGTTAATACTCAGTGTAACTATATTACTTATCCTCTGCAGTAAGACATGTTTGCATCTTCTTGTCCGTAGCTATAAATTGTTTTTGCTATTTAATGCTAAATAAAGTTTGTGTTCTGTTCTGTTTTTAAAAAGTCTGAAATAAAGAGTATTATTTCACTTCTACTTTGTACACTATTTACCACAAGTCAGCAATCTTTACCTTTAGTTCTCCAAACACCGTTAAGTCCCCATAATGACTAGATTTAGAGAATCAATGGATAATAGATTTGATAATCGCTATAGAGTAATCTTCACCCTGTGTTCATTTATTTGTCCTTACATTTAAACTCCAAACTAATAATGTCACCTTTATGATTTAATTCCCTCTATATATCCTAGATAAGATTATCTAGATTAAATATATGATTAACGACAATATATATGTGTGAAGTGACTTAATCGTCTACATTCATTCTGGTGAGAGAAAATGCAATAAACAGTTTACCTTTTAAAATTCACAGGAAGTTAAGGTAAAACATATAAAATCAAAACTTCCGTTATAACGGCGTTTTGAATAGAAATTGCTAAATTTCAATCGAGAAGAACTAAAAGGTACATTACATTCATTACATTTAGTTTATCCTAAGCGTTTAAACAAAATTGTTTTTATGGTTGAAGAGCAAAGGTCTCAATTACCAGTAATATGATAACAATTCATTGGTCGATCTTAATCATTGAACTTTAAAGTGGTCTTATCTAAATGAAATAAATACAAATCAACCTTAGCTCATTATTGATAATAATCTGATATACGATACTATATTTTACAATATGTTCTTAGTATGAGACTCCTAACAATGAACCGTTTATGGTTTATACATAATATTGTAGCAACTAATAATGCTAGTAATAGCACAAATAAGATGACGAAAGAAGTAAGAAGAAAAAGAAAATATGACAGACACACAGAGGAGACATTTAATCTAGGGAAAACAAATTGTTAGCCTTACTCTTCACATGTAAAGTTTTGGATGGTGCGGAAAATAAAACAACACTATTATCAGTTTCAAACAACTTAAAGAAAGGCATATTTTCCCTGCCCTGCGTTCTGTTATTACCAAAATATAATTAAAACAAAATCAGAAATAAATTTATATTTCTTTGACCTAACCAATAAAATAATCAATAAAATTTAGCAAAAACACGTGACAAAGTAAAATACATAGATATACTACTATATTTCATACAAATCACTGTTCTACATTAATATAATGAATAGTGTTATACTACTATATTTCATACAAATCACTGTTCTACATTAATATAATGAATAGTGTTATACTACTATATTTCATCCAAAATCACTGTTCTACATTAATATAATGAATAGTGTTATACTACTATATTTCATACAAATCACTGTTCTACATTAATATAATGAATAGTGTTATACTACTATATTTCATCCAAAATCACTGTTCTACATTAATATAATGAATAGTGTTATACTACTATATTTCATACAAATCACTGTTCTACATTAATATAATGAATAGTGTTATACTACTATATTTCATCCAAAATCACTGTTCTACATTAATATAATGAATAGTGTTATACTACTATATTTCATCCAAAATCACTGTTCTACATTAATATAATGAATAGTGTTATACTACTATATTTCATACAAATCACTGTTCTACATTAATATAATGAATAGTGTTATACTACTATATTTCATACAAATCACTGTTCTACATTAATATAATGAATAGTGTTATACTACTATATTTCATACAAATCACTGTTCTACATTAATATAATGAATAGTGTTATACTACTATATTTCATACAAATCACTGTTCTACATTAATATAATGAATAGTGTTATACTACTATATTTTCATACAAATCACTGTTCTACATTAATATAATGAATAGTGTTATACTACTATATTTCATACAAATCACTGTTCTACATTAATATAATGAATAGTGTTATACTACTATATTTCATACAAATCACTGTTCTACATTAATATAATGAATAGTGTTATACTACTATATTTCATACAAATCACTGTTCTACATTAATATAATGAATAGTGTTATACTACTATATTTCATACAAATGACTGTTCTACATTAATATAATGAATAGTGTTATACTACTATATTTCATACAAATCACTGTTCTACATTAATATAATGAATAGTGTTATACTACTATATTTCATCCAAAATCACTGTTCTACATTAATATAATGAATAGTGTTATACTACTATATTTCATACAAATCACTGTTCTACATTAATATAATGAATAGTGTTATACTACTATATTTCATACAAATCACTGTTCTACATTAATATAATGAATAGTGTTATACTACTATATTTCATACAAATCACTGTTCTACATTAATATAATGAATAGTGTTATACTACTATATTTCATACAAATCACTGTTCTACATTAATATAATGAATAGTGTTATACTACTATATTTCATACAAATCACTGTTCTACATTAATATAATGAATAGTGTTATACTACTATATTTCATACAAATCACTGTTCTACATTAATATAATGAATAGTGTTATACTACTATATTTCATACAAATGACTGTTCGACATTAATATAATGAATAGTGTTATACTACTATATTTCATACAAATGACTGTTCGACATTAATATAATGAATAGTGTTATACTACTATATTTCATACAAATCACTGTTCTACATTAATATAATGAATAGTGTTATACTACTATATTTCATACAAATGACTGTTCGACATTAATATAATGAATAGTGTTATACTACTATATTTCATACAAATGACTGTTCGACATTAATATAATGAATAGTGTTATACTACTATATTTCGTACAAATCACTGTTCTACATTAATATAATGAATAGTGTTATACTAATATATTTAGCACAAAATATTGTTCTACATTGATATAGAATAGGTCAACAAGAATTACAGATTTGACATGCATATAATTTATACTCATATGACCTGAAATTTATAGATAATGATACACACATATATGTATTTATGTACATATTTCATACGCCACTCATACAGGTTTTCAAACCGCACGTGACAACTTAATACAAAAAATCTGCAAATAATTCATTGCAATAAAGTCATACTTGTAAAGTTTGCTATATGAAGTGTGAATTTAAAAGAGAGAAAAAATGAAGAAAGAAAGGATGAACAAATTACACGTAAAATGATAATTTAACAAGATAAATAGTTTAATTTGACATAATAACAATTTCGCAGCAGTTACCTTCTCTCCACCCCGCACATTAACACCGTAAATACCTGTGTATTACATCCACCTAAATACCTTTGTATTACATTAACACCGTAAATACCTGTTTATTACATCCACCTAAATACCTGTGTATTCCACTAACACCGTAAATACCTGTTTATTACATCCACCTAACTACAAATACAGCAGAGTAAGATCTGTCGTCACATAATACACCTGCATATCAGAGTTTAAACTATTTGGTTGAAATCATAAGTAAATCCAGTCGAGTAAATTCTGGTATGTTAACACGTCTTGCAACTACATATATTGGTTAATGCTGTTTGCGACTGGAAGCGTCTTACGTTTGGGCAGGAGTGTACTGGGTAAGCAACTCGGCCCTGGACTTATCTGCCGGGACAGGCCCGGGGTTTTGCTCACACCAGTAAAACACCGGTAAAAACGGATTTTTTGGCGGCGGCCCACCGGGATTTGTCCCGGTATGCCCAATGGCCAGTACACCACTGCGTTTGGGAAAATACGATTTCATGGAAGGATGCTTCATGGATAACTTTTCAGGGGAAAGTTCTTTTGCACACACATTTTCTCTGTACTAAATTCCATGAGCAATTATTGAAGAAAAAAGTGTAAACAAGAAAGCGCTAAAAGAAGTACAAAATTCTTATATACGGATATACTGAGAACTAATAAAGCACACCAATCTTATATTTTGTATGATTTAAATAACGTGGTATGCTTACAAATTAATTATTTATTTAGAATCTATTGTGGACGCTTCTTAGGTTTCTTAAATTATGTGAATGAATGGAAATTGGAAATTAGGTTGCTAGCTATACATGCTAAACGGGAAATATAACCGTAAGGAATTCACTTTTAGCATCAAAATATAAATTAATTCTTCACATTGTTATAAAAATAAAATAGAATACTCAGTTAATATATTGTATCACGTTGAATTCGGTGTCATATGGCTATTATAATTTCAATTTTAAAAAAAACCAACATCTAAATGATTTTATTCAAACTCTTTGTCTATAGTTTACTACAGTTCTGGAAAAAATAGAAACAAATATATCCTAAGCTGAAGCTGGTAGCGAACTCGTTTACAGGATCAGCAAAATCCGAAATACACCAATAAAATTATAGCTTCGGCCATCAGAGAAAAAAGGGTTTTAATCTTGAAAGTATGTACTATTCCCCACGTCAAGCAGGAGTTTTAGTAGCAAATTAAGACTATTTGCCTGTAGCATTGACGTCATATGACGATGTGCACTATAATAATCGCCATTTGGTATATGAAGACAAGTTACATTTTTTCTAAAGTTTTCTCGCCTGTAAATCCCTTCAGTTCAAATGGCACATGACCATTAAAGCCAATCCCGTTCTCAAGAAGTCAATTGCCCTGAAAATACACAATCAAAGGTTTAATTGAGTGAGTCGATTTAACAGCTTATTACTCTGATAAACAGGGCAATAATATTGTAATATTTCCGCTTGTGTTAAACCTTTAAACGGTTTCGCTTTCTTTGAAAAAACATTTTAACATAGTGTTATACCCCTCTTGATATTATTATTATATCTGCAGTCTTATCTGTGGTCAATTGCATTTTGTTTCGTAGAGACCGGTCAGTCATCACGGCGGCCACTGTTCGCGGATGTCCAGCCTTGATTCAGACCTAACGGGTTGAACACAATAGTCATCATTTTAGGGACAATCTAATTTCTCGTAATATTCTACCATGCCTGGTAAATAAGTAGGAGTGGCGACCTTGCTAAGGAAAAGCCGATGCCAATCTAAGATAATCTGGACTGATTCGTTTCTTTATCATCCCTCAGCAAACAATATCTCTCTGCTTTCCTGTATAGAGATCTGGTTGGGTGTATGATTCGATCTTTTCTGTTTCCACTTAACCTTTGTGTTCACGGACAGTTTTGGCTATTGTTGAAATTCATATCTGCGTAGCTAATTGTTGCAATTTTATATTGTGAACTGACAATTTAAGTTTAATCTAATAAATCGATCAGTAGTAATCATTTGGGGGCGGGGTTAGACAAGGATCTCCCCTTTCACCAATCTTATTATCCGTGTGATAACGAGCAATTGATCCATTAAGTTTTGGATTGGTGTACGGTTAATCCGTTAGACAGTCGTTAAACCTTGATTATTACTGTCTATGACATGGGGCGCCGTAAAACTACTCCCCACCCCGGGTAGTGTCTGTATGAATAGCACTATCGCGGACAATGGAAAGGCGATTTATCTGCCATTATTACTTTTGACACTTTATCCAGTACAAAAACCCCTTGCAGATCCACTTATCCTTCATTCGTTAGCTAGGTAGTATATAGTTACATTATGAGACACTAACGGAGATACTAGGATTATAAAACTATCATTGTATTAGTTCTATATGGAGACATTATACTTCACTTTGAACCACAGTTATTTGTAGCAGTTCCAGAACCAATTTGCAAAAACATTATTTTAGAGCTTTGACTGAATGGTGCATTTTTACATGTTTTGATTTAAACTAATCATTTCTATAAACTCGAGACTTTTTAATCTAAACTTCAACAAAAAATGCAGGAAACAAGACCTGAAGTGAACAGATCAAATTCTATGGAGGAGAAGAAACAGAACAACTTATCGTTCTCAATAAGCCGAATTCTCGGTGATGATAGAGAGAAAAAAGTAAATAGAACAGAGGAGTTGGAAACTAGGAGTGATTTTATTAGTCCAAATCAACCCCAGTATTGCGCAATTCAAGGAATGGTATCAACCATACATCATTATGGACAGGTGTTCCAAAGTTCAGACGGACAACATAACAGAACGATAGGTAAAAGTCTTCTTTCGTCTTTCTTCGTTCATTCAGTCCTTTAATTCTCCAATCTTTTTAAATTTTTTACTTTTTTTCTATACCGCACCATTTTCCTTTTGATATTTTAGATACATAATGTTCTCACTGGATATAGAATAATAGTATCACATTATTTTCCACCATTATTATTGCTGTAAATCTTCCATGATCATCTTCGTTTTCTATATCACACATTGTTAAAGTTGCAGTGTCAATATACTAATGCAGCTGATTCGATTGGTGAAGCTAACAAAGTTTATTCTTTTACTACGACCACTGCTACTACTACTACTACCGATGATGATGATGCCGCTGCTGTTGATGTTGTTGCTACAACAACATCCAATACTACTACTACTACTCCTACTACCGCTGCTGGTGCTTCTATTACTGCAACTATAATTTGATGTTGTTGCAGCTTAAACGAGTATAACCGTCATTGCTATTTCTACAGCCGATGCTGATACTCCTGTTTTAAGAGAAAGACATATAGAAACAAAAATATGATGTACATCCCTGTGACCACTAATCATTCCGAAAAAAACAAAACCCCACTGCCATTAGCAACACCTTTCCCTACTTGTATTACTTGGAATCTGAAAAAAATGGGTACAAAATCGATTTTTATTGCTAAATTGTTGAAGATGTATGTTATAATTTGCGTTAAAAAGAAAAGGCAAATTGTAAAAATAAAGATCAGTCCGCTTTTTTTAAGTGTCAAAACTTTACCCAGTCGAAGCTGCCCCCCCCCCCCATATATTGAAAATTTTAGTTATTTATTTAATATTAAAAAGTCTAAATGGACAGCTTTACTCACAAATGATGTCATAATTTCACCGAGGAGGATTCTTAAGTGGTATTGAAGAAAAATGATAATTGAGACTCTTCATTTAATACGGAAGTTTGACTCAAGCCTGACAAGTTGCATCGTTTCATCAATAAGTGCATTATTGTTTTTTTTTTTTTTTTTTTTTTTTTGCTTTTTTTTAAAACACTTCAATCTTTTTATTTGAAAGTGTTGAAAGTGGAACTATTTTTTGGCTGAGTTTACTAATGCTTTAATTTAATTTAGTCCCAGATCTTGATTCTATTAGATTATTACATTTTTGTAAACAGTGGCGTAACTGCAAATTGTGCTCCCCCCCCCCCCCAACATTTAGAGTGGGCCCCATCATATTACTGTAAAGCGAGATTTTGTCCCCTCCTTGCGCGGGCGGTAGTTACGTAGTTACGCCACTGTTCCTAAACATAGTATATCATTAAATTCTTAATATCAAGAAGTTGTTTTAGAAAATCAAACTATTTAAAATTGTATAATTTTCTTTTCTGACCAATATCAAATTAAGACAGAATTCTATTCATATATTATGTTTACATTCTATTTGAAACTCCATGCCACTTTTTCTCAGTCTTATCAGGCATGTACGCTTGAAAAAAAAATCTAAAATGTATTTTTTGTTGTTGATTTTTTTATTTTTTTTTACATTTTGCTTTCTGTTTGTCACATATCTTGTGTGCTCAAAACCCCAAACCGTAAAAATACATGTATTGTAAATGGGCCGGACATAGTGAGCCCATGACATTGATCCACACAACGAGAATATCTTGAATGTGTGTCTAGAAAGTATAGGCATGTTTTACATACATTTCCTAAAATAAATCTTCATAGTCGGCATACAGTTCTTGTTCATCGCTAGTTTACTAATTTTGGTTTTTACTTTATCTTGTACAGATTTTCCATTTTCCTATCCCATGACAAACCCATTGGTTCCTTTGGAAAACAGTCTCAACAGATTCTGCAGCTTGAACAGTCCCCCGGTGAGGGAGAACCGTCCCAACTGCACATGCGCAAAGAAAGAGTCACCAGATTCCCACAGCAATTTCTGTACAAGATGTGTAAATTCCAGAAATCAAAAAGATGCAAGGGAGAATACTGAAGAATTAGGCGAAACATCAAAAGACTCATCTGAAACGTTCTACCCGAAAACCTCGTCTAGTGATATGAAAATGAAGAGAAAGAAATCGCGGACTGTATTTTCTAGAAGTCAAGTGTATCAGCTTGAAAGCGCTTTTGATATAAAAAGATATTTGTCAAGTGCAGAGAGATCTGGTTTAGCAGCGAGGCTGAATCTCTCAGAGACTCAAGTTAAAATCTGGTTTCAAAATAGAAGAAACAAATGGAAGCGACAAATAAACGGGGAAATGGACGAAATATCACCCTCCTCCTTCCCACAAATTCACGGAACGCTGCTCTCGCCAACATTTCTTTCTCCAACTTTTAATAGTTTTCACGTGCCAGATTCCAGGGAGGAGCTATTGAGAGGGGGCGTGGTAGCGCCTGTGCTATACTCTCATCCATACGCCAATGAAATGATACCCAGGTATTGAAAACCATGAAAGGCGAATATGAATATTTTGGAATGCTGACATTTTATATAACAAATGTATATTTACATGCATCGACTACTTTGATTTTTGGTGAATATGTGCAGATTCAATAGATCGATAGATGCTGATAAATTGACGAAAGAGCTATCACACAGGACCAATGAATGCTTCTAGTAAACTATACAAAAATTCTTCCAATTGTTTTAAAATATATCTGTTAAATTTGAAAAAATATAAGATTATAATATTAATTTATATAATAATAAAATATACTAAGTCTAACGTTGCAGAATTGTTGTTTTTGATATACTCGTGTTTCTTCTACAGCCCAGTAACTGTTCTACTTTATATATATATATATATCTGTGAACGTGTGAAACACAAATCATATGTCTGCACAGGATCCATCGAAATCACGTTAGTCATATACAAAACAAACTGACAATACATAATCCAAAACTAGTACAAACTAGATTAAGCACTTTCCGAACCAATGGGTCCCTTTGTTAAAAGCAAACACTCACGAAAGCAAAAACATACAACACAACAATTAACACCATAAAAATACGAAATCAAGGAGAATCTCTCTCTCGCTCTCTCTCTCTCTCTCTCTCTCTCTCTCTCTCTCTTGCTGTCTCTCTCTCTCTCTCTCTCTCTCTCTCTCTCTCTCTCTCTCTCTCTCTCTCTCTCTCTCTCTCTCATACCTAGCCCTAGGCTATGTTGATAAACCGGTGAGAGGGATTTTTAAGTATATTTATGGGAGGGATTACAAATGCAGAGGATTCGTTGGGTTATCTACCCCTACCCAAAAATGTGTGTCGTCTTATATTGCAAAAATATTATTTGTCAAAAGGAAGAACGATAACGGTCTAAATATAATTATGTGAGCACAAATATAGGTCTGTTGTAAATCTGAAATTATGTGATATAAACTAATGGAAATTATGTGATATAAACTAATGGAAAGAAGAAGACCACGTTTAGTGATGTGGATTCGTCCTCGCTGTTATATATATTGCTAATAACATGTTGAAATTTATTCACAAGATTTTTAGATATTAATTTTGAGAAATTGGATGACAAATGAATTTGAGAATTTTCAGACAAGATGAAGGGTTAGACCCAAGTAAACAAAATTTTTTCACATATCGGAAACAGGAGTCTAGCCAAGTGTAGCCCATATGTTAAAATTACTGTCATCAGATAGTATTAAGTTTCCAACAGACCATACGGTAGTAAACAAAAACAAAGAGTTTTAAAATAGTCATAGCCAGGTGAAATATTTTGGAAACAGCAATATTTTGTATACATTTTCCATCATAAATAGTGCAAATACTTGCAAAACTTCAAAGACACGATTACCACTGCGATAGGCAACAGGCATAATAAGGTATACCCTACTTAATGCGACAAGTTTTATTTTCCAAAAATTGTCAAATTTATTTTGTTCTATTACTTCAAAAAAATTATTTGATGTGAACAAATTACAATTTGAAGTACTATAAATGTAATTAAATTCCGGAGACTTTTCTTTAAGTTTTCAAGGTGAGTGATAAGATTGAGAGAGAGAGAGAGAGAGAGAGAGAGAGAGAGAGAGAGAGAGAGAGAGAGAGAGAGAGAGAGAGAGTGAGAGAGAGAGAATAATAGACCGTTTACGAGCAAAAGTTTCAGCAATCAGACTTTTTGTGTTTTGTCGTGATACCAACCTCTTTGTACTCAGTCACTATTCACCTCTAAAACAAGCACTTTATTTAGTGACTATTCACTGCTAAAACATGGCCTTTATTTCTTTTTACCTTTGATGCAGTAGACCGTATCAGCGTTTCTATGCAAAGAGTTGCCATGTTGGACAACATCTGGGAGAATACATATTAATGGAACGTGATTAATGAATGTCTTTTTGAGTATCATCCATTATGGTTTGCACTTTAAACATAGTTAAAGTACCGGTTCCTCCTAATTTTCTTTTTTATCACGACCGAGTGCCTTCGTATATTATCTTAAACACTTACACTATATGGAAAATATTATGTTAAAGTTTTAATATTGGTACCCCCCCCCCCCCCCCAAAAAAAAAAAAAAACGAAAACTTTAACAAAATGACTGATATGATGGTGAATTTGAGTTTAAATTCAAACTTCGATACTTTTGATATTTTTGGAAAATTCTCGAAATGAAATGTTGGGTCGAAATACCAGCGTCTTTTGGGATGCCCGTTAAGTTAGGGCATGTCCTACGTAACTGGCAGTTCTCTTTTACTTGGCAACTACTCCGTATGGCAGTGGCGTACTATGTGTAAATGGCGCCCGGGGCGACGATGATGGCCCAAAGGGCCAGAATACGAGACCCGAATTTGTATCAGCTGTTTTGTCGCCCCAATACCTCTGACGCTCGGGCCAACCGCCCCGTCCGCCCCCCCCCCCTCTCCCCGTTAGTAAGCTACTGCTGTATGACATGTAATGTGTGTAAGATTTATTGTTTGGTATATGATTTAGAAATATGAAACTTCCATGATTTTCAAGTGGTACAAATTAAACTTATTTTATTGCCTAAGTTTGTAAGCCCATGGTGAAAAGAATACTTTTAAAAAATTACCACTGCAACTGACAATTCAAGGGCATGTAACCTATCCGTGTTAGATCTTCGTGATACGAAAGCTAAGAACAAACTATTTGTTCCACAGGGAGGTCAAAATATAATTTACTGCAAATTTAAATTCCAGAAACATGGCAATATTTGTGCAACATCAATGCAGAACATACTGCTTCATTAAAGGAACAAAAATATACAAACAATTTCTTTGTATAAGTCGGCAAAGTTTTATTATGATAATTCTAGTAATCCGAGGACATGCTATTCGTATGTGGGGAAAGTGTGTGTATGTGTGTGTGTGTGTGTGTGTGTGTGAGTGAGAGAGAGAGAGAGAGAGAGAGAGAGAGAGAGAGAGAGAGAGAGAGAGAGAGAGAGAGGGAGAGAGAGAGTACCAGACATTTAGAATCATAAAAAAAAACGATTTCTTTTTTTCTGAAGAAATATCAACTGTAAGGTTTGAGCTTGAGACTACACTTGTCACCCACAAACATTTGCTTGCAGGGGAAGTCGAGTCTGATGTGATTTAAAATGGAAGAAAACAAAGAACTATTTATCGATACTATTTACATAAAAATGTATCCCCATCGCCAGATTTCTGCGATGAATGTTTACTAATGTACCTATTACGTATGTATGAATGTATGTATATGCACGTATGCATGTCCGAACGTACGTATGTATGTATGTATGTATGCATGCATGCATGCATGCATGCATGTATGTATGTATGTATGTATGTATGTATGTATGTATGTATGTATGTATGTATGTATGTATGTATGTATGTATGTATGTATGTATGTATGTATGTATGTATGTATGTATGTATGTATGTATGTATGTATGTATGTACGTATGTATGTCACTGTTAAATTTTAGAGAAATTGATCCACCCTCTATATTTGTGTAATGCATATTTACGAATCTGTCTACCTTTTTCTGTGTCAATCTCTCTATCCGTTTGTCTGCCCGTATGCATATTTACGAATCTGTCTACCTTTTTCTGTATCAATCTTTCTATCCGTTTGTCTGCCCGTATGCATATTTACGAATCTGTCTACCTTTTTCTGTATCAATCTTTCTATCCGTTTGGCTGCCCGTATGCATGTATATATGTATGTGTGTCACTGGCCTCACATTAGTTAGTTATTGATTGTTTTCAATTAATCATGTAACTGCTTTTACACGTTCTGACATTATTGTACAAAATTCCATACTTTGTGATATCAAGCAATATTGCAATAAGATAGTCTCGTGTATCAGATTTACATGTGTAGAAAACGACTTTTAACAGTTGCCATTTTCAGTCATAGATATGCAACAATAACTAAAAGCAAACTAACATGACACTAATCATAAATAAACATGCGTATAAAAAGAGCTTTTCTGAACTCAAGATAACAGGTTTGATCTAAAAGCAGCTGAAAGTTTTATTCACTCTTTTGCCTTGTTTTTCCCCACTTCAAAGCAAACGTGGAGTCTTCATAAATTACAAATCTCCATCCCTAAATAATTAGCTGTACAAATTTATTGTAACAACTTCCCCGATTTTTTCCCTCATTCATAATTCCAACAAGACGGGTCAGAGCTGTGTATTTCTTCTTTAGCCGTGTATAGTTTATTTTCTTTGTTGAAAACACTGTGTGTGGTGTGCTTCCCTTCTCTCTTCCTCCTTGCGTTAACAGATGAATGAGTGCGGTGTTTTTGTAGCAAATTTCCAACGTAGGGTTAATGAATTTATTTCTGGTGTATACTGCGATAATATTTTGAAATTAGGGTGGATCCATTGACTTTTAATTTGAGGAGGGTGGGGAAAGGGGAATCACGTCGACCACTCTCACTCATGTAGAGAGTCAGACTATGTCGAGAAAACCGTGATATTGATCTCTCAGGTTGTGCATGAGGGGTAGCACGAAAGTAGAGAACGCTGTGTGTTGTCCAGTTAAAATGGACATTTCTCTTTTTAGGTATACACTTTCAAATATTTAAGAAAGTGATTCTACCCGCTAAACATTAGAATTTATCTTATCTCGAAAAAAAGCTGTTCTAAATGTGAACATTTGGCACTATTATTTCTTGTGAAGTAAATTCATATCTGACAGAATATGCACGGGAGGAACAGACATGTATACATAACATCTAAACTCTCATAGCACATACATGAGAGAGATTTGTGCCAGTGAGGATGGGCCCATGCAGTTTGAAATGTTAGTGGAATGTCTCTCTCATCAATATGTTCATCGTTGCGTTGGCTTTCCCTGACTATCGGCATCAGTCCCCATGAATTCTCAGCGGCGCTAAGAATTTATTTGTCTGCATATAAAAAAATAAATAAATAAATAAATAAATAAATAAATAAATAAATAAATAAATAAATAAATAAATAAATAAATGTATGAAGTACATAGAACATGAATTGAATGCAATATCTTCTGTGTAATTTTTCAAATTTTCCCAATAAAAAAGATATCAATAAATACGGGGAAAAAGATTGAAATCCTCATCGTAGTGATAAGTTAAACAGATGTTAATGACTATTTTATAATACCTTTCACCATTAAGAGATAATGACTTCCAGTGTAAACTCAGATAATTTTCAAGATGAAATCAAAAGGTAATATTGACAGATATTAATAGCTGAAATGGTCCTAGCTAATCAATACCTTTCATTAGACGAATCCTACAGGTATTTAAATTTTAAATGAACGAGACTTTTAACAATGTGACCATATTGCATGCAATTGGTAATAACAGCTCAAATGAAGAGTTAAATTGTCCTATCACTAAACAGAAAGAAATGCCGTTTCGAAATTCAAAAGAAATAAAACAGTGGGTTTAGATAAAAAATTAAATGAGTAGATAAATAAATAAACACTTGCGATTTAATGATAAATATTTATGTTAATTTATTCAGTACCTGAACAATGGCTTACATATATTATAAAAGATCCAGGTACTTATGAGCTGTTAATTTTTTTTAAAAATCACTTCTATTTTGAGTACTAGATTAACAGGATATGTTGTAGACAGTAGACTTATAACTGAATCACAAGCAGGCTTCAACAAAGGCTACTCACCAAGCGATACTATTTTCATTATGTATATTTGGTAGACTCACTTCTCTCTCTCTCTCAAAATAATAATTACAAAAATGCTCTGTGCTTTTATTGATTTTCGGAATTTGGTACACATTTATTCTATGCAAAATTGACAGAAAATGTCTAAACGTAATAATAAATATAACCCCGTGTAACTTGGATACAAGCTATTATATTTTTCCATGGGTAAAATTGGTGTTAGACAAGGGGAAAACCTTTCCCCATTCTTATTTGCTGTGTTTCTTAATGATCTAGAATCTTTACTCGTCCAGTATTTAAATGATAAGCCGTGTCAAGAGTTGAACATTTATGTTAAATTGTTGTTATTATTGTATGCCGATGACATTGTTATCAGTCTCCCTTACCGGCTTACAAAATGCATTAGACAATTGTTATCAATGTCGCACGTTATAGAATCTTGAAGTAAAAATGTAGGGATGGAAGAGTTCATGTTCACAGAGGTCAAAGGTCAAAGGTAAAAAAATTTGCTATTTCTTCTAACACTAGTATATGGAAGAGAGCGAATCTGCTTTATCATCATTTGTTTCCTTAATGTTGTTACAAATGAATGAAAAGAAACATTTTTGCTATATTTTTCTTTCACTTAATAAAACTGTTTAAATTTAAGTTGACTTTACTCCTGTGTTCTAAGACTTCTAAATTCCCCATAACTGAAGTCATTGCACACAAAGTACTGCCACAAGGCATATTGTGTAAGCAAGAGCAAAATAGGCATAATTAGCTTATGTTCATGCATAGCATCAATGTTAATATACCATTTTGTTGAGAAAAGCATACATGATTATTGAGAAAGAGAAAAGCAATTGCACACATTTTCATATTTGTTTTAAGGTGGCACTCTACAGTTTCGTATATTGCATAGGGTTAGATTTTTAAAGAAAAAGAATGAACCAGGTTTCCTCACTGGTTATCCTGGCTATTTAAAAAAGACCTTGTATATCTTAGGTATTGTTAAAAGAACTTTTAATTCCCTTTATTTTGGCGTATGATTGATGGGTGCAATTTGGGTTATAGAGTATAAACCTTGGTCTTACTTAAGATGTGCACCTCTCAAAAAAACTGCTAGCTCCGCTTGTTCATTTTCTCTTCCT
This sequence comes from Margaritifera margaritifera, assembly GCA_029931535.1. NCBI lineage: Eukaryota > Metazoa > Mollusca > Bivalvia > Unionida > Margaritiferidae > Margaritifera > Margaritifera margaritifera. The sequence goes on from JAQPZY010001620.1 coordinate 2,364,699, forward strand.
GGACTTCAAAGGTAAATAAAAAAATATATATATAACAAAATAATAAATAAAACAAACAAACAAAAGAGCCGATAACTTTTTTTACTTTTATATATTTTGTAATTCATTCATTGTATTTTCAGAGGCTGGTATTGCCTACTTTTGGCAAAATTCGTTTCCCGATTTTAATAACTGCTGAAAATAGTGAACTTTTGACTAATTCAGGCTGATTTTTCGAGTATTTTGCCAATTAAGTACAAGTATATGCAAAGTGCTATAAATAAGAAAACATTATCTTCAATATAGTACAAGTATATACATAATGGCATAATGGTTTCGTTTTGTTGGGTTTAACGCCATTTTTCAGCACATGATAGGCTATACATGGCGGCCAGTATATCTGGAGGGGGAAGAGCCATGGAAGACCCCGAGAAGAACCACCTACCGACGGGAAGCTCACTTAAACCCAGGAAAATGATCCAAATTCAGAAGAAGAAAAAAAATGATTGAATTTTAAAGTTTAGGAAAATGAAAACTTTTTTAAAGTTTTCTGATAAATAGACATATTCGGCCTTTAAATACGAAAAATGACCGACAAATGTAAAAAAATTTTTTTATATGAGAACGAGGCACACATTACTCATTGTCTGGTATGGATGTTATACATTACGGAAGTTATATTTTTTAAAAATAATATCAGCAATAATTTTTATTTCTCTTCGAATCATTTGAAGAAAACTCATAATGTATTGAGGATTTTAGCTTTCTGACATGGACAACTATGCGAGAATGCCACGAATAAACCGTTTTTATTTGAAAATTGCATCATTTAAGTTATGTATTTAAATGTAACAGCTTAACGCCAAGTAGTTGAATATGTTTTAAGCGAAATCCGATCAAAATAATTTTATAGAATGCATAATTTTACTTTGTAAATATTTATACGTAGTCCATGAATATTTTCTGTGTTCTTAATTAGTTATGGTGAAATTGTTAAGCAACCAACATAAAAATGTTATGGATGTTATAGGTTATTCAGCGACAAAAATAAAACTGAACAAAAATTTTAAAAACATACATAGTGAATGTATAGGATGTTTATGAGATTCAAATATGGTATTACATCGCAAAACATCAAATAGACATATAAGTTATGCAATTTAACTATGCTTTTTTAAAGCTGAAGTGCGTGTAGTTGCTGATGCGACAGACAGAAAATGCAAATATTTGCAACTTTTTATTTATCTGCATATAGAAAATATAAATAAAGTATACATTTTATTGTATTGAAAAATATTCATAAATAACATACCTTTCATTTAAAAGTTAATTTATGACAATATATTCAATCACTTTTTTTCTGTGCAAATCAAAACCATCAGCGACAGAATAAAACCTTACTTGGATCATTTTTCTTGGATTGGGTGAGCTAATGGCAAGCTTTCTCATATACCCACGTTGGTCGAACCGAGACTCGAACCAACGCAGACACAGGTGAGATGTAAGTAATCTGTAAAGGCGAGCGCCACCTGGGGCCCCGCATAATGGTATAAACGAAAAAGCAGAATCTTAAACAACCAGAATAATAATGCGATCGATACCAACATTCATCATCATCAGTAGTAATAGTTGGGGAATATTAGCGCAGTGTAATTTTTGCATCAAACAACTCGTGTAAGGATACAACACCACTCAAACAAACATAAAAAAATTACATGCGCATTAGCGCAGCATAATTTTTTTAAATATGAAAGAAATTTGCTACACATCAACAAAAATGGTACAAAACTACATTGTATCGAATTCAACAGTTTTTAAGGAGGTCATAGAAATATTTCCTGAGTTCAACAGGAAATCAACAGTGTCCGTATCAACAGATATTGCCTATCTGTTTCCAAGTTTTGACGGGATACAGATGTGGTCAAAACTTTTTCAGTTACAAAATAATATTCAAGAGAATAAAAGTAATAATTTGCTGATTTAAAACGTTAAAAGATATACTCCAATGTTTTAGAAAAGATACAATTTTATAGATTACATTTAATAATTATACAGTTTGATAGATTATATTTAATAATTATACCAGAGATAAATAGCATCCCCTCTGATAGCAAGTTGGTTAATACAGCACAGTATGAGGAAGGAATAAATTACATATTTTACATTTTTACAAGATCAGTCTACATCGAGCCGACACACACACACACACACACACACACACACACACACACACACACACACACGCACATATATATATATATATATTTTTTTTTTAAATATGGAAATCAAAGTTCGATTTAAAACAGCATATGCTGACTCAGTATAGGAAGTAGCTATTTATAATTCAACCAGAGGAATGGCAAAAGTGGACACACATCTGAAATCCTTGATACGTTTGAAAGAAAGTTGCAAGTTCTTAAAGATAACAATTCCTGTTTTAGACGATCGTCCTGTTGGCTTCTTTATAGCACCTAAAGACAATTTATCAGGTACAAATTATTCTCCTGATGCTTTTATTTAAATAAATAAAAAAAACTACTACTACTACTACTGCTACTACTACTACTAATGACTTAATACAGAGCTTAATCTTTAAAAGCTCTAAGCACTTTACAATATTAGTTAATACATAAGGATATATATATATATATATATATATATATATATATATATATATATATATATATATATATATATATATATATATATATATATAACAAAATTACAAAACAACACCACACCAAACAAAGCATGGTGAAAATATTAATGGTAAAGAAACATTGTTAAGTCTTGTTAAGTCTGTTCTTGCAGCTGAAATGGGTGAGTTCTTAGAGCACTCTTCAGTGAGAATGAGATCATGATGTCATTGTGTTTAAGTACAAAAGTCAATTCGTTCCAGGTAGCTGTGCCCTGATATGCAAAAGAACTTTGTCCGTAATACTTGGCTTTAACGGTGGGAATAATGAGAATACAACTGCCAGAACAAGCGCGTAAGTTTCTAGAAGGGGTGTACACATAGGTGAGGTCAGACAGGTATTTCTGACAGTTGGCTGTCAGAGACATGTAGCAGAGAGAAGAGATTTTTTGTTTGATTCTGGAGCGAACGGGCGGCCAGTGGAGGGTACTCATCAAGGGAATGAGTGCTCGGTTCTTGGTACTCTAAGGACGATCCGAGCAGCAGTATTTTGAACTTTTTGAAGTTTCTCTAGTATGTATTGAGACGAACCAGACAGAAGAGAATTATAACAGTCAAGTCTAGAAAGTACTAAGGAACACACAAGTGTTTTAGGGGCATCAACAGAAAGAACGTTGCGAATGGAGCTGATGTGTCTCAGCTCCAGATATGTAGATTTGCATGTGTTCATGCCGTGTTGGTGCAATGCGAGCGAACTGTCAAAAGTGACATCTAGGTTTCGTACTGATTGTGTGAATTTAATGTTGATGTTGCTGATACTTCTTGTTTGAGGTAAAGGATAGGAACAAGAAAGTCTTTGTGTGATGATTAGAATGGCTTCGGTATTATCATCATTCATCTGCGGCATGTTACATGTCATTCATGACTTCACATCAGAAATGCACTTCTCTACGCCTCGGATGGTAGCATCAACTTCAGTTGAGTGACTATATTTATGTATTTGAGTGTCATCAGCATACAATTGGTGAGACATCGGACGACGATTTATAACACTTGAAAGGGGCTGAGTGTACAAAATGAAGAGAACGGGTCCAAGAACAGAATGCTGTGGAACGCCAAAACAAAGATCTACTGGACTGGAATGTTTTCCATTTACGGACACAATGTGTGTCCTTTCGGCAAAGTATGACTTGAACCTTAGTAAGGCTGTACCATGAATACAAATTTCTTACTGGAGACGGTGAAGTAATATATCATGGTCTATTGTGTCAAATGCTGCATATAAATCGAGTAGGGTGAGCGCTTAAATCACTCCAGCTTCCTACGCAGAGAGAAGGCCATTAACTACTTTCAAATAGGCAGTTTCGGTACTGTGACAAGGTCAATATGCAGACTGAAAATTACTAAAAGACTATTTAAATTCAGATGAGATGAAAGACTATTTAAATTCAGATGAGATGAAAATGACTGACATGGAACAGAACTGAAGACATATTTACTACGATCATGAAAGTTCAGTTGTTTACACAAATATTAATCAATTGCGGGGACAAATTAAACTGGATAAAATACAATAAAATACACCTAACTGAAAGAATTTTTAATCTAATAATCTACCGATGCATTGCAAAAGCAAGGTTGAAAAAAATTTTCCTATGAAAGATTTTATGTAAGGCACGCGGATGACCATTGGCAGATGGACATTGTTGACATGCGAGCATATGAAAATTACAGCAATGGATATAAATAAATTTTGACAGTGATCGACATTTTCTCTAAATACGCTTGCGCTCAAAAAGTATGGTATGTTTTACGAGCATCGGTTATCTCTGTAGACTGTATGACATACCAGATGACATATAAAGTCGAAAAGGTTTTAAAAACAAATCGGATGAAAGTATGTAGTAGTGAAATGAAAAGAATATGTTGAATCTCTTAACAACTGGGAACCAGCTGAAAAGAGTATGACATTAAAAAAATGGAGAAAGCACAATACATAGATACAAGTATGAATAACATGAAAACTTTTCAGTTTTTAAACAATAGCGAGTTTCTAGAATGTGACAATATGTTGAAAAAATAACGCATTACGGCTTCAAGGAGTGAATAGATGTACAATATCTAAATTTGTTTTGATCAGAAAATTTGAGTGAAAAAAGAAAGTACATCCAAAAATATCACAGGTAATCAACAAAGAGGTACACATGGAAATTGTGCTAAGGCACGATAATATTGAGATTACTGAAGAAAAAAAAAAAAAAAAAAGAACAAACATTCCAAAATATGAAGCTGATTTCAAGTACATGTAAAATTATCGGAAAGGAAAATACAAATGTAAAGAAAAGCTTGTCCATTAGATTTTGAAGAATATATCGGTAAAAAAAATCATATAAATGTTGATGCAATCCTGAAGATTTTTAGACGTCTCTCGAGTTTTACACAAAGAAGGTATATGAATGGTGTCCACTACATGATCAACTATGTATTTTTTTCTGGCTAATAGTTTTACCATGTACAATTTTAACACATCTGTAAAACATTTTGTTACAAAGAATTACGACAAAATTAACCAAAATCAGTTGATATGGGAAGAGTTTTGTAGCACATGGACGAACTATAATCTAATACAACTTTCCCAGCGCGTAGATATAAGATTTTTGAAGCTGCACTTTTTCAGAACATTCAGTTGACATTTGGTAGTAAATAAATTTAAAGTACACAATAAATGTTACAATCAATATTTGAGACACATTTAGTTGTAGCATGTTTGAAATGCAACAGAGAACAACTGATGAAGGAAATGGTCAAACGAAATACAAAATACCATAAATGCAAATATTGTGCAACATCAACAAGAATAAATGGTTATTTCAGTGGAGGAAACAAACAGATTAGAGACAAAAATCAACAAAGAGTTGTATGTGAATGTGACCCCCTCCTTCCAGTAAACAAAACAAAGCAATGGTAAATAGAGACTCAATGTATTTGCACACAAAAATTAATTTCCCTTTAATTTTTGTGAACTTAAATAATGGATTTAACCAGGCTTTCTAACAGACACAGACACCATACTGCTTTTGTAGATCCTAGAGACATGGCGACAATATTGGAGGACTCTAGTTCTAATATAATATACTCTACATCTAACGTGATCGTGCCTCCGTCATCATCTCCGGTGAGAGTTCTCCTGAAGGACGATTGGCACGCGCTGTCTTGGATGATGGGCTTCAGATTAAAAGAAACCCAACAGACTAGTACAGAATCATACCACTGTCGAGCGATTCGATTTAATACAATAAATTGGTTAATTCACTTTAACCAATTTAACATAAAAAATGCATTTAGTAGATACAAATTTACTAGAATAAAACTCAAGCACTATCAAATTTATAAGTGTAGTTATCAACAAATGTACCATGACATAAACAATGATTTATATTGATCTAATGGTTGGGTCCAAGATCAAGCTTATGCGCTCCCTCGTCACGTCCATATTCCTATATGCATGTGAGACATGGATCCTAACAGCAGAATTAGAGAGAAGAATCCATGCCTTAGAGATGAGATGTTATCAAAGGATCCTGAAAATCTCATACTTACTGGTAGACCACATCTCCAATGCGGAGGTGCGCACTAAAATCCAAGGTGCAATTGGACCTTATGAAGATCTGCTCACCACTGTAAAGAAACGCAAACTAAGATGGTATGGTCACCTTTCACGCTCAACTGGCCTGTCAAAGACAATCCTACAGGGCACAGTGAGAGGAAAGAGAAAACGAGGCAGACAGAAGAAGAGATGGGAATTCAATATCAAAGAGTGGACAGGCATGGACTTCCCAAAGAGCAGTGGAGAACAGGGCAAAATGGAGAGAGATTGTCACAAAGTCATCAGTGGTGCCCCTACGACCAGCAAGGTTACAGGAGAAATGAAAAAATGAAAATGAATGGTTGTAGGAGTTGCTGTTGTTTAATTTTTGAAATAGTTTATGGACCTGTAATTCAGCTATTTTGACGATCTTTCTTCCGAAGACATCATCTCTGGTGAAGAACTTTGCTAATTTTGTTAGAATACTTCGTTTAAACCGCTATTCAAAATTGTAAATAACAAATCCACTAATGTCAAAATAAGCAAAATAAAATGTTTAGCTGGAAAGAAACATCGTGTTTTTCAACAGCCATATTATCACACTACCAATAATACCAGGCAAAGGTGATGCTGCTTTTATGATTCAGTCAAAGATCTAATTACCAATTGTTATTAAGCCCTTTTTAAATGTCTTCGAAGGAATGATCTTTGCCTCCTGGTGGAGCATTATCGCCTCTTGTTCTTCCTCCAGCTTATAATGAACATTTAAAAAAAATGTGCTATAGACAGATCATCAGTTCATTTAGTTATACCTATTGTGATCGATGGTTATATCAGTTGTTGTTACACCCTTTTCTGTTAATAGTTGTTTCAGACTTTCACCTAATGGTAATTTTTCGTTAACTCTAAAAAGTTTTTCAATGTTTTCTCTGAAAACTCTATCCACTTGTGTTAGATGTCCAACTAACTGCGCTTTTTCACTTTCAACACTTTTGAAATGTTCTTTCAATAGAGAGCCGTGGTGGCTCAGTGGTTAGCATGCCGGACTCACGACCGAAAGGGTGTGGGTTCGAATCCTACCATCGGACAAGCCTGGATCAGCTACCTTGGTGTGTCCTTGGGCAAGGCACTTTACTCCAATTGCCTCGGCACTAAATAACCTACTTGAGTTGCTGTGCCGTAAAGCACCAAACCAAACCAAACCAAGTCTGTCAATAGAGCGTTTTTGCTTGGGTGTCTGTCTTTGCTGGTGTCTTTTTTTAACTCATCAATCTATTTTTCATAAATTGCAACATCAGATCTCATAGATCCTATTTTGAATCGACAACTTCCACTACATTTACATACACTTTAATTCTCTTTCCTCTTTTGTATAAATAATAAAATCAATAATATTTTGAGTGTAGGAGGAATCTTTCACTTTCATTTTGCATTCTACCATGTTAATCATCTAATCAAGTATCTGCATCTCTTACCTGTTCATCATTTTAATGGTTGTCTTTGAACAACAGTAGGTCCTAACGTATATTTATATCGAGTCCCCTCAATAAGTAACAGCAATTTTGTAACTTGTTTTATCCAGTCTATTGTAACAAACAACTCCTTTCTAGTTTGGTCTGGTATAGTGCTGGGCGCATTTCATCGAGATCTGAACTGTACTAACATCTGGTTTTACATAATAGGGTGTACATTTTTTCTCATTTTAGCTGTAAGACGCTAGGTATGATTGGTTGTTATGGGTTTAACGCCATTTTTCAGCACATGACAGGCTATATATGGTGGCCAGTATATCTGATGGAGGAAGAACCTGGGAAATCTCGGGAAGAACCACCGACCCACGGGAAGCTACTGGCAAGCTTTCTCATATAACCACATTGGCCGAGCCCAAGACTCGAACCCACGCGGACAGAGGTGAGATGGCAGTGATCGGTAAAGGTGAGCGCCTTAAACCACTCGGCCACCCGGGGTCCCTGTTAGGTATGAACTATACAACTACTTTAATTTGCTACTTTTGATATTTTGGTGATATTTCTCACTACAGGATAGTAACTTGTGAAAAAATGTACGTAATGAACAAGATAGAAGGAAAATATAAATATTTTCCATTTCTATATAACTGATTTGCGATCTTAAAATCTATGTCATTTATTTGCGCAGTACAAGAATAATGTTGGGAAAATACCTTTGTTTTCCTATAGTTAATTACTTTTTCAATATTCGTCTTCCTAAGTTGCAAGCATAGTTTATAGCGAATGTATTTAGATATATGGTAATAATTATTTCATATTTTTGCATTCTCAGATGTGAGTTTGTTGATTTTTGAATGTGAAAAGAATGTGCTACTTGAGATATGACCTTTGTCCCATATAATAAGGTACCTTGATTTCTATGATATGTAAAAGCATACGTATTTGATATATCAGTTTGTATATTTCTCTTCGAAATATATATCATAAAGGATGTACATATATTACAATGGAATTATTTTATGTTGTTCAACTTTGGATACACTTAATAGGCTTTCAGTCTGGATATTATTATCTGGGCCTAATGTTCTGTCCATGTGCATGTCTGTCTGTCTGCTTATTGTATACATGCAGTAGTACAGATATACATATATGAGTTTATGCTTTATTGGACTGCCCCACTCTTGTTATGTATAGCTGACTGTTCATACCTGTAATTTATCTTCCTTATTCTACCTGTCTGCCATTACCTCTGCCCACCTTGTGTATTGGTTTTATTTTCTCATTAACTCTCTGTCTGAATTATTAATGAATACAAGTCATATTAATTATTTCTAAGTAAATGTATGTGCAAATGGATTTATGTGTACATGCAAAATAAATAATGTGTTGATGACTGAATTTTGATGTTATTTGTACTGAAAGTATTTTTAGTTGTATTTTCACGGTGACATTTCTTCATGATGCATATATTATACTGCGCAACCGCCATATGCACAATAAACCCACTTTTAACACATAGTTTGACTTGCCTGTTTCTATGAGCCTGAGTCTAGTCCTGAAAGAGAAGTCGAGAAATTGGTGTGAAAGTCTGGAATCTCCAATTGGTTTATGATCTCCGAAATCATTAGCAAGATTTACACTTTCGTCGAATGCAGGTTCATTATCTACAATACAATCATTGTCATCTTTATATGCAGGATTTTCAGTTCAATACTTAAGACCATCACCACCACATAATGCCATTTTTGTGACGAAAACCACGATAAAGTCTACACTTTTGGTGCATCCCATTTGTCCAGCAATAAAAGCTATGCGTAACATTTCCCCATTTATTTAAATAGGAAATATTGTGCGCCGAATACTGTGCTTTAGCTAACCTTCAGTATACGTGCAAAGCATGATATCTGATAAATGGACAAAGCACAACTGGAAAAAAAATTAGGATCTGTCAAAGACAAAAAAAAAAAAAAAAAAAAGCAATAGCCCCCATTTCTACTGAAACTGAAGAATACAAATAGGAATTAAAAATGACTATCATAAATGGATTATACAAAGAGATAACTGGTAAAAATTTATCTGAAAAATAATTAGACAAGATCAGTGAAATCTTTGTCAATGCTGGAGCTGCTAAAATGTCCAAATCATTGCCAGATGCTATAATTTATTCTGTGACATCACTGATTAGCAAAGTTATCCCAATCGGCAACTTAGACAGATTATAAAAGGAAGTTAGAGATGTTTGCATGACATAAAATGATATAAAATGGATATTTGTCGTTTAAATTGGGATTACCTCCATCTTCACAAACGATAGAGGCTCTGTAAAAGAGAGCAGCAAAGCACAGACTGCAGAGTCCGTGTTTGGTACAACACAAAAAAATGCTAATAAATAAAGGTTTTACTGGTTTCATTGTTTTTAATGTACTTGTACCTCTGACAAGCACTGATATGACAACTCTAATTTTAAAAGTGTGACATATATTATTTTTATACAATAAAGTCAATAATAAAAAACAGAAAGCAAGACTAGAAAAAACTTTTCAAAAATGTACTAAATGATAAAGATTGTTATTCTAAATGATTGAACTTTTCCAAAATGCTCTTGTCTTTCTTTCCTTGATGGCATTTTATCATATTTATATTTGTACTTACTTGGGATCATATACGTTGCGTTTGACCAGTGGAAACATTTTCCTTGTTGATCTGGATCTGATTGATCAAACAATGAAAATAATATATGATCAACAAAATTATCTAACACATTCAGGTTCAGTGAAGTTTAGCCATATACGATCTAAGTCCATAGATGGAACACCTAACCTTTTCAAAGTTGTATCTCAATTTAAGCTTAGCTTCAGAGATTGTAAAATTATATTTCTTCTTGTTTTAATTAGCCTAAAATTTTCATCTTTGTCTCATGTATTCTTTGTAGTGCTGTCGGTTTCTCTATTTAATTTTTTCCGTACTTTTGTGTATGCTTTTTTAGAAGTTTTACAATAATTAGGATTCTTGACATTTTAGACATACGTATCCACTGATTTTTTTTTTAGCCAGTTAAATTTCATGTTATTTTTCACATTTCAAAGTAATATTAGAATATAACTTGCATTTAACATTTGGTCCAATTAAATTTATATTGATCTCATCTTCCAGAATTCCTTGCAAATGGATTATGAAAATGAAAAACAAAGACAAAGTTACTCTGATAAGGTTACTTTAAAAAAAAAGAAAGATCCAAGTAGAGTTGAACTTGGCAGACAACTTGGAAAACATTCACAGGATTAAAAAAAATGCAAAGCTGAACATATAAAGAAAGAACAAGAAGTCTCGAAAACATCACAAGTTGCACCTTCATTGCACAGCACACTGCGGGAAACAAATTATATACGTTAGTTTAAAGAGCACAATCTATTATTTGATAGGTGGTGTAGTAGCTATTTTAAGTATCTTGTTCATTTGGTCTAAAACCAAAATCGTGTCTGTTTTTAAATCTGACGAAATGACACACATACAAAACAATGTTTGAGACCAAGAAACTGAACACCACGGAAGAACAAAAGGTCAAGATTTTGTTTTCCATCCAGATCTCTGAAATGCTGTAACTTTTCAGGTAATAAATAATATAATTCTAACCATACATGACTTAAATCTACTCTCATGGTTGCTTTTGAAGAAACTGTTTATGATGTCAACAGGCTCACCCTCAAACATTGATATTATAGAAGTTGCAAAACTAATTATTCCATTTTCACTTATTCAGTTCACTATCGACTACATTGATAGCAAATGAAGTTTTATCAGAAAAAAGTGTTAATGCTGTAGAGTCAAAATTAGAATAAATAGTCAGCTTTAATTTTTATTGACTAATATATAGCATAGGTCTTACCTGTGGACAAATGTTGATTGAAACAAAAAGCATCATCGACACAATTTATCATGCAATATTAAACTCTGCTTTTATGGTAGCCTACAATATGCTTTTGAAAACATATTAAGAATTACAATTGGCCCACCGTCAAGCATAGTTATTGAAGAAATCGCAAAGCCAATCATTCCGATTTCTTTAGCCGGTTTACAATTGACCACCTGATTGCACATGGACTTTTACCTGAAATATTGGTACTCAATAAATATGTAAGTAAGCATCTGTGAAGGAGAATGAATATCTCAGGACCAAAGGGTATGTAAATTTCTGACATCACTGCACAAACAAAGTCGGATGAATTCCCCGAGAAAGAAATCTAATTTACCAATCTGATTGACAATATAAAATGGTATGCTATTATTTTTATCGCAGAGAATATATTTTTGTTGTTGGGCAATACAATATTTCAGATAAAACCAATATATTCTACCACATAACTGACAAAAATGAAACAAGGATTGTTTTAAATCTTGATGGCTCTTAGAAGCTTGAGATGTACATATATAAAGTTGAACAAGGAATGGCTGTAAATGGCGACAATGAAGACGGTGTTAATGTTGAACGACTTAAAAGTTAAAATCACTGCCAGTAACAATTACACAGTGTTTATTACCAATTACAATGTTAAATTGCTGGGATTCAATAGCCAGAGAACTATACAGGCAAATATTAAATCTAATCCTATTTGTGGGTTTTTGAAACCTAAAAATGTATAAATTTTCCTCACTTGGATTAATAACACCACAAATTACTCTGATGGCTATTATTCATGTTTGCTAGAGTCTCTGCCAGTTACAAATGTTTTCTATGGCGACTATATTTCATAAAATGTTAATGGTCATTGGAAGTAATTACAAATGAGTACCATAATACCAATTATTAGATTAATGATAATTGGATTTGATACGGCACATAAAAGATGAATATTGTAGTCCTGGAGAACACTTATAAGAATACATGTAAAATGCGTTGTGTTGCTGAATGAATGACATAAGGGAGTTAACCCAGCATTGAATAAATGTTCATTGACATTATCCATCTCATCTCTATTTAATATATTTAGAGGTTGTTTTTTTTGTTCAATTGTAATAATTTCAATACAAACTTTCTCTCCATCCTGGATGGGTAACTTCAGAAGTTTAATTGTCCAGTATAGCTGTGCTTTTACAAACCCAATTTGTAAAACTTTTCTAGCGATGATTTTCTTCAAATATGGTTAAGTGTCATTGAAAAATTCATGCAAATATTGATTGTTACCACAATAAAATCTGTACTCATTCAAAGATGAATCTCAAAGTTTTCTTTGGTAATAATTCTGTTTAAATTCTGTCTATTCATCCATTTGAATTCTGATCTAGTTGGAAGGAATATTAAAGGTGGTTGTGATTTTTTTAAAATTTGTTTTGGTATTAGCATATCAATTATTGAAGTGTTCATTTTGATTTATTTAGTAGAAATATTTCACTATATTTAACTGTTTTGCATGTCTTTAAAATTTAAACTTTGACCTTTGTCATAAACTTTTTTAAAAATACCCACCTTGCTCTCTGTAGATTATTCCCCTTGGGGTAGTTATATAGAAACCGACCCACTTACGATCCCCAGCGGAAAGTCACTTTCTTACAGCAGATGTTTATCTCATTACTGTGATTGGATTTTGTGCTTCCTAAAATTTTGAATTTTCTTGTAATAAGGTTCTTTTTACCTGTGACTTCCTAGTAAGCATGTTACATACACATAGTGACCGAGTCACACAGCTCACGTGTGTAAGCAGCACAATGCATATTTGACACATTTTATTAGTGGCACACTTTGTATTTTTTGCAAAAGTTTTGAACTTTTTCCAAATCTCAGAGTTGTATTTTTTTAATACTTTTTTTACTGCAGTGTGTATGTGATCTGCTTTTATTATGTAGTGACCGTTACCGATCAGGTGGTTCTCAATTATACAGAAGAACTAAATTTCATCCCTGGCAAGAACCAAACCACAAGCCATATCAATGTGTAATCACGTGTTTTGAGATTAGACCAAGAAGATGACAATAACACTGTCAAAGAATAAAACTGAAAATAAGATGAAGACAGACTGTGATGATAATGGTGACAATGATCACAATGAAGTATAAAAATAAAGTCACAAGAGTACCAAGACTTTGATTTTGATGTATGTGTATATGTATATGTATGTGTACATGTACATGTGTGTATATGTATGCATGTATGTATGTGTAACAGAGTTATTTTAAGCTAATCTAATTGTGCAACCTCACACTGATGATAAGAATAAAATTGTCAACAAAAATAGATAACTTACCAAGAACCTATGTACAGTAGTTTTCATTCTGTAATATAGATGCCGTTTCTGTAATCAACGAGTACAGATCTAACGTATGTGTTGGAGATACATAAGCAAGTAAAGCAAGCTTATAGTATTAAAATGTAATTATTATGTTGACTTACAACTGTCACATCGAGTAGCGGTAGCATGGATTGCTGAAAAGTAAAAGGGGTGTAACTCTTACAGGTGTATTGCACCTTTTTGATGCATGAAACTATAGAGTACAGTTGTGGTTAAGGTATCTGAAAGATGAAATGCACACACGCTGATAAAATATAAAGTTAATTTTAAACTACGAGTTTAACAGTACCAAAGATATCATGTGCAGTAGATGCTGTTGGGATTTACCATTTTCTGTAAGGTTACAAGATACATGCAATAATTTACGAAAGCACTCACTGAACAAAATTGTCAGATATATTCCTTGGGGTTAAGTACATAGAAAAAAGCACGGATTGCAAATTCTACAATAGGTTTACATTATTCACCTTTCAAGTTTTTCATATCATCATGTTGTACCATGCAAACATATATAATTTGGATTTATTTTAAAGAGCATATGTAAGTTACTGGATAAAAAAAAGATTTAAGACTTCTAAAAATTATTTTATTTTATTTGCAACTGACACAAATATGATTACCATCTTCAAAAAATGACATCATTTATAAAGATTTAACAAACAAGTGATTAAATATATGATATATTCTGTTGCAGTGGATAAAACAAAATTATGAAAAGACGAGTTGCTTCAATAAGCTGAACAACATATATAACACATCATCATCTTATCAATATGGACACGTTCAACAAAATGTCTTGCTGAATTTTATCTATCTTTATATAGACTCTTTATGTTTTTAACCAAATGACCAGTAATTCAGTTTTGAAGCAAGAAGAAGAAAGGAAGAGGATTGGGTCTCTACAATTTCAAATTCAATACATGAGAATGAAAGAGAGAAAAATATGATAAAGACAGACAAAAGAAAGGAAAAGAAAAGAACAGATACAATTTTGACATTTATCACATGATTACTGTGTTATTTGGATTAATATATCCATATCATAATTTTCCTATATATAACACATATAATAACACCTCATGATGTCATAAATAATGTCATGACATCATGTAAGGCAAAGATGTAATGACCGAGGCATTGAAATGTATTTCAAAGTCATTTTGTAACTCTTTTCTGTGATTTTGTAAGATGAAATCAGTAGGTTTGATCATCAGATAAATAAAACCTTAAATATGTGCTCATTTTAAATTAAAATTATGAAACTTGTTGAATAATTTGAATCTTTTTCTCATCAAGTCTTGCAAAAGATATAAATTATTCAAATCATTTAATAAATTTCATATGAAATAAGAACTCATGTAATATCATCTATTTTCTGCAATTTACAATAACTTTTATGGAAATTCAAAGCTTCTGTTATAAGAGTTCAACTATGATGGAATTGCTGTAAATTTTAACATGGTGCATCTGTTGTAAAAAATCAGGTAAATTTTGTCGTAGCTCCATAAGCAGATAAATCCTGTTTGAACTCTACCACGTACACTAGGTTTATTTGAATGACTTGTAAGAATTAAATTTGTACATTTTGAGAGTGGGGGGAGAAGTAAATATTAGTAATTGTCAGGAAGTTTTTGTCTGGAACAAACCTCTTAGGGACCGAGCACACACTTTCTAGAGTTCAACAGTCAACGAGGTTTAATATAACTATATACATTCTAGCAGGTCCTTTTATTATATATATATATATATATATATATATATATACCGTATATACTCATGTATAAGCCAATACCAACTGCAAACTGCATAGACCCAGATCTGCCATTGCATTATGCGCTGGCAGATCAGGGTTTATGTTATTTGCATTTGGATCTGGATTATACGCAAGTATATTCGGTATATCTTGGGCAGTTTTCTGATGAACTGCACCATGCTTTGTCATGTTTATTTCCTGTATAATGTTTCCTCAACAAAAACAGTCCCCTGAAGATTCAGTGCAATTGGAAAGATTGTTTTATATATATATATATATATATATATATATATATATATATATATATATATATATATATATATATATATATATATATATATATATATATATATATATATAAACTTTTGAATTATGCGCCGGCAGATCAGGGTCTATGTTGTTTGCATTTGGACCCGGCTAATACGCGAGTATATATGGTATATCTTGGGCAGCTTCTGACTAGCTGCACCATGCTTTGTCATGTTTATTTCCTGTAAAATGTTTTCTCAACAAAAACAATCCCCTGAAGATTCAGTGCAATTGGAAAGATTGTTATATATATATATATATATATATATATATATATATATATATATATATATATATATATATATATATATATATATATATAAACATTTGATTCATGTTGCATAAATAGCAAGCGATTTCCATTTTGAGGTATTATAATACAGTAATCATGCATTCATCATGTTGCTCAGCATATAAGAATGCTTTCATAGGATGACAGAATTGCTATGAATGTGAGGTTGGAGATGATGAAAAAAACATGAAATATACATGATCACCCATACATCTCAGACATTCACAACAAAGAAAACCTAAATTGCATTCCTAAATTGCATTCCTAGTGGTAGTTAGTGCTGAGATTCAGAAACAACAGTGCAAGGTTAAATATACAATATTTTCTTTGCACACTATTATCATAGGGCATTACAGTTTAATTGTACAAAGTGGAACCATTTCACAAAGGTACACAAGTCTTGTTTGGAATGATCTAATAACTACAACACATAAATGGCATCCTATCCTTAAATAATAATAATACTTTCCTTCATTGGGGGGAATGATATAAAAAGTTGTATTTTATGTCCATTCATAAAATCCACATTCTTCTAGCCTATATAATTAATTAGGCAAGAGAGACAGTTTCAACAGACAATTTGGCAAAAACAAAGCTCCTGCATACAAATATTTGACTGTGCTTGATCCAGTAAAGAATACATGTCAGTGTGCCCCGCTTTCAAGTTACCTTTTCAATATGAGTACACGTTAAACTCAAAATTTTAGTACAGACAGATGAAGAGATATTTTAAAAACATGATCAGTAACACTGATTAGCCTCGTCTACAATATTGGACGTCTTTTGCTGGTTAAATACAAACAGCTGCAATGCTTTGTGAAAGTGGGGCCTGGCTGATATACAAAAACCGTACAATAGTAGTGAAATACTAATGATTTTGAGGGTAAAACTTTCCTGAATTAAAGCCATGAGATTGTCAGATACCCAGCACAACCTGGAAAAAAATAGATTAAAAAAACTAGAGTAACTTTGATAGCCCACCATCACAAATCCCCACTCTTTTCACTGTGTATTCCAAAACACATGCCCAAGCCTCACCCTAAGGTCATAACACTAAATGTGTTACATATATGATGCATCTTTCTGCTGCGACTACATGCATTAAATTTGCTTAAGAAATATTCGAATATCTTTTTGTAATTGAAATTTTTGCACATTTGATATTTAACCCCCTCTATGTGACCCCGGGAGTGGGAGCAAAAATAATGTCCCTCGCACAGATGGTTATTATAGGGGCAACATGGCTATAGAGTATCATGAATTTCCACACAGAGGTTTAGGAACTGTGGTAATGGACAGATGACTGGACATACTGAGGGTAGCACAACATCTCCATGCTTGACCCTACAGCACTGGGATAATAAATAAATATATAAATAATAAATATATAAATAAATATATATCCCAACATCAAGTACTTATTTATATACATGTACATCCTGTCAGAAAGGGCTGTTGCTCCTGTGTGTGTCCACCCAAAGACAGTTTATTTTACATCTGTTAATTCACTCATTGTATACATGTTAACAACCAGCCTTTAAAGTTGGTTCATATATATATATATATATATATATATATATATATATATATATATATATCCCATCATCCAACAGTCATCACACACTTTCATCACAGTTGCAAACAAAAGAATGACAACATATGACAATAAAATGCACTTAAAATCTGATAGGTCTTTTTCCTTTGGTTATTTCTCATTCGTTGCCTATGTATTTGTATTACTGACTAGTTGCTGTTGTTGGTAATAATAATAATAAGATTAGTAATAACGATAATAATTATATCATTGTTCTTCTGTTTCTTCTTATCCTTCTTTCGCTGGGGCAAATGCTATCGATCAAGTGGTATCATGAAATAACACTGAAAACTTTATGAAAAAATGCATCTTCCTATTGAAGGATCACACACTAAGACAAATAAGCAAACAACAAGTATAAATTTAAGATAAACTGTAAATTAAACATCTTTGTTAATAATCCTCTTTATAACCAAGGAGGAACATATATTATGCAATAATTTACAAAGTTACGGTCATAAATAGAATTCAGTTGAGCACAAAAAACAAGAAATGTGTATGCTCACAAATTTGTGTCATATACAGAAAATTTGACTTCATATCATTCAATTATGCTGCCATGTGGGCCGACAAGAAATAAGAGCATTTTAACTAACTTCATCCTCTATCTACACACCAGCATACACACACCGCATGTAGAGCGCATAACAGACTACGCACAGCATAGATCACAATCTGTCACAGAGGAACTGCAGCAATTGCTGCATGGAATCAATTACGTTGGTTACTTTTTCTCTGCTCCGTGCAGCATTTTTTTGATAGAAGCTGATAAAAAAAATAGCACTTAATGTGTGCTAACTTTCTGATCTGCAAGCAACAAAAGTATTGCTAAGAATCAAGAATAAGAAAAAACTGTGCAGAATCCTGCGCAGAAACTGCTTCCATATGGCAACTGCTGCAGACCCTCTAATGAACCAGTAGATCTGGTTTGATGCTGACAGTTCAACTTAAGATTTGTAGTAAGCAGAGTAAACCCAGATTTACCCACACATCACGTGATCGCAGATCTGGATCTGTGCTGTTTGTAGTTGGTATTTATGATAAACATTTGAATATGGTACACACATTGGAATGACATCTAAATAAGTATGTCACGCACACACTTTTATATTTGTTATGGTATGATCTCTAGACACCTTATTTCTGCAGGAAACAACACATTCTTTCAAAAGGTCAGGATTCTGCCTTGGACCCAAAAGACACAACCTAATAACAGACAATCTATGGGACTTAATATTGAGCTTAAAATGAACATGCTCAAAAGTGTATTTAAACTATACAAATTAGATGCAACCATGTTTCACTTAACATAACTCAAATAGAACAGAGTAGCAGACTAATTACAAGCCCTAACTGTATTGGTAGATAAAAACTAATACCACTGAAAGTAAACAATAAAAAAAATACAAATTCTATCTAAAATCGTGACTCAAAAGCTTTGACAAAACAAGAAACACAACATAAAATTTTGGCATTCAAATTAAAAACTAAACAAACTAAGAGCTTCCAAAGTCTGCAATAATGAATATTTTGGATTTCTGAATGAATAATCTGGCAAAATTGAAATCAACTGACTGACCAAATGTAGATCAAATTAACAGAAACATTAATTAAAAACAAAAAATTATGCAAAATGCTTTGTCCTAACTGTTCTGCTGGTACATACCAAATGTTATCATTGGAGCTTAAAAAAATAGGTCACTTTGACCTACATTGATCTTAGTGAATGGACCTACTCAAGATGAGTGCACCAAAAATATTTTACATCTGCACATGCAAAAGTGTTCAAGACATACAAAAATGGAAAATCTTTAAACGTAAAGCTTAACATTATGGCTGCCTCCACTGACGCCAGAGAAATGATACCTATTTTTTTAAATATATAATTTAAAAGTGAGACAATATAAATAAGCAAACAAACTGCAAATGAATGGACACAAATAAGACTTAATAATTAATGTTTTCTGTCTTTTCTATCAGACTAACTCACAAATATTGTTTCAAATGCAAAACAGGAATCGTCAATGATTCAATCTTTTAAAATCACTACATAAACCAAAGCATCTCTGAGTGATCACTAAGCAAGACTACTACATCTAGTCACTTTAACATTTAATATCTCCGGTGAATACATACATCTCAGACAATCTGTATTTTTTCCATCCTCTTTGTGTACTTCTAATTAAACCTTGTCAAAAGCCAGTTTAAGTTGACTTAAGGACATAACATTCTAATTTTCCCTTGGAAAAAGCACAACCTGCATTCTTGCAGAGGACCTCAAGGGAAGTAACTTGTCTGCTTTTACACTGCAGAATAGAAAAAGCACAAAAAGTGCTATCAGTTATAAAAAAAAAAAACAACATGACAAAATATCATGAAAAACACCAGAGGGATGAGCCCCTTTGTATTGTTGGTTCAACTAAAAAAAAATTAAGAAATTTATGAATGTTTAAGAAATAAAAGACCCTTAAAATAACCTGAACACAAATTGTAGTGTAACAAGCCATTTTTACCCAACAAATAAATGTTAGCAGCAGAAAAAACATTATATCAATATAATGAAACAACTTACAAAATGTGATACAATATAAGTCCACCAAGAGCCTTCATTCTATTGTCCAATTAGATCATAACATTTTTGTATCGCCAATCATTTTGGTGGGAAATGAAATGAATGGTCATATCAAATCACTTGGTAACATAAAATAATACAGCTATAAATGTCATGAAATCCTTTCATATATTCCAAAATCTACATATTCTTCAAACTTTTGTGTTTCATAATACTGGAATATTGTGTAAAGTACCAATATTAATAGGTTCTTAATGAAAACTAAATTCTTATCACACAGTTATGATCCATGCATTTTTAATCCTAAAATAAAAACCTTACTCTGAAATAAATATTTTATATTTTTATACGAGTGATCTGCAACTTATGAACCAAGTTTACTACATTGTTTAAAAAGAACAAAAGGTCCATTTTTTTATACTTTTTTACATTAGATCTAACTCTGACAATTCTACCAAAATTCTTGCACATACTTCAGATAAATAAGCATGAAGTTTCAAAAAAGTAAATGTGACCATCTTTTTTTTTACAAATGCATTGTTATCAAAATATTATATGTATGTCATGGTGAACTTTATTCTGAGCCTTACTGATCTACTTTTGATTTTTGGTAATCCATGTATATGTATGAATTATTTACAAATGAGAAATTGTTATCAAAATGAAAGAGGATTTCCAAAATCAAAGAAATGCTTGACCTTTCTGATACTGATGTAACAAATTTTTTTTTATCATAAAAGAAAAGTCAATCTTGTTTGAAATGTTATGGGTGTGTAATTCTGAAAAATACTTAACTGTACTCTGGATGCATGGAAAAGTCGTAGATCATAGACAAGTTATATTCAGGGGAAACAATTCTCTTCACTTGTTTTTCAAGTCCAACTGCAAACAACATAGACCCAGATATGCCATCACTTAATTAACCAGCAGATCAGGGTCTATGTTGTTTGCTCCGCTGATTACTCCTAACAGACTGCATAGACCCAGATCTGCCAGCGCATTATGTGATGCCAGATCTGGGTCTGTGTAGTCTGCAGCTGCGCTCAACTTATAAGTGAGTACATATGGTATATCTATCAGTGCAAATTAGTAATTAAAAGTGCTCCCTAATAAAAAACATTAAATATTATACTGATTTACAAAACAGAAGAATAATAGTATGAAATCGGCAAAGCCCGAGATGACTGCAGCTGACTGACTTCTTTTGCTATCATGTCTAAGCAGACTGACATCATGCATTACTGTATGGAGATGTATCACAATACAACAAGTGAGTATTCTTAGTCTATGCAAAATAAAATATGCTACATTGCATAGTATATATCTTGATATTTTCGATAATTGTCCACTTTTAGAAGTAATATAAAACATTTTTCTATTTATTCCAAAACTATCTAACTGGATTATAACTTGTTACATATTACTGCTTTGTTAAAGAGTAGAGACTGAAATTAGTCTATTGATTGGAGATCTGCTTTTTCCCCAACACTAAACTCTCTGCCAACTTCACCCCAATCCTCCAATTGGCAAATTTGTTTCAAAGCATATACTATCAAAGCATATACTATGGACAAGTAAATGTTTTAGTAAATTATATTTCTCTGAGAATACTTACCCAATCACATTAAGCACCACTACCTCTCAAATCCAGCAATCCTAGAAACATTAAAATTTTGTCATTCCTGTCTATAAAACATAGAAAAAGGGAAGAAACTCTCACCCATTACCTCCCCTTACCACATCTAGATGGCTACCATTTATCAGTTTAAGCCGAGTGATACATCAACAAAGATTCTTGAATTTGCAGGGAGGTGTGGAAGGATTTAATAGTAATGTGATCAGGTAAGTATTCTTGGAGAAACAAGGTTTACTAAAACATTTAGTTTTCTATTGAATACATTCCCGGATCACATTAACGTTAGGAGAATAGGTAGAAGGAGGAGGATATGCATGAGCATCCAACTTGTACCATCAGCATTCTTCGAGGAAAGACTGTCTGAACTCCTTATAAGAAGCATAAACCATTCTCCTAATATGAAGGCAGCACAACTGACAGTCATGTAACATGTGATAACAACATTAAGATAAAGAGAAAAGAGTGACATTTCTTTACTGAAGAAAAAACTTTGGGCAAATCCAGTGAATGCACTAAACTCAGGCCCATGAAGTTGTGCCAGCCTTAAATGGGTCTGGTGGTCATCTTGGTTGTAGCCACAATTCTCATATCTGTGATGCTAGATCTTGAAGACAAAAACTTGAGAAGGTTGACTGTGCATGACAGCCACATGTTTCTATTATATCCTGCACTGAAATGTTGCATTTGAATGCGAGACTCACCGAGATTACTCTGATCTCATTAGCAGATATCCTCATGAGGTGTATGTAATCCTTTGTCAATTCAGAATATGCTGAGCACATTACCCACTTCAGCCACAATGTGAGGGTTTGAGGTGTTATATCCTCTTCTCCTACATTAACTGGAAGAAAACAACGTTGTCAGGGACCCATGGATCTTCTCTGTGCATTTCAAGAATTGCTTGAGTACACATAGGGTCATACATCACTGCTCCTTTCAACATGCTGATGGAGGAAAGAGAGAGCGGATGACCAACTTTTGATTGCCCACAGATGGCAACTGGTTCTTAGATATGAAATTTGGTTGTGTCATTAGGACCATGAAAAAATCTGATCAGGAGATAATTAAGGTCGATTTAAAGGGCGTGCAGATCACTCATCCTGCATGCCATAGTTAATGCTAACAGAAAGCATGTCTTGTAAGATAGCAGCTACAGTGAGGTTCTGGCTAAGGGCTCAAACTTATCTGAGTTGAGCCAAGTCAAAACCCATGAAAGATTCCACTTAGGAAATAAAGGGAGTGATTTTGGCATATTCAGGTCTAAGTTGGCCAGCAAGTCTGACAGGTCCTTGTCATGGCCTATATTCACTCTATCATAATGTCGGAAGATTATGCATGTTAAGTGGAGTGACTCTGTGTCCAATGAAATGTTGCATTAACCGACCCAGCAGTCCAATCTTCTCAATGTACCGCAGAGACTGTTACTCCAGTGATTGGGCCACATCTACTGCATGGAGGACAGTCGGCTGCCGTGAAGAGTCATGGACTGGGTCCCATACAGATGGAAGAGATGGAGAGGTGGTTAGAAGATGACATGGATGTGGACTATGACCAGAGATTTACAAGAAATAAACATTACCTGGAGAGAGGTTGAGATCAATTGTCAAACAGAGACAGCTGGTGTGCTGCTGTAGGTTGAGTTACACAGTTTAAAAGTTGCTGTCAACGAGGAGGTCCTGAACAAGGAGGTGACATAGTTGATCATCTTCGTAAATACCAATGGGATGAGATTGAGGCGAAAAGGCAAAGCTCCTAATTGGTCAATTATTTCATGGAAGGTGAATCGAAGGACCTTGCATGAAGTTGGATAGATAGGGACATAAAAATGTGCATTGGTCAGATAGAGACTGATTACAATCTCCTCCCTCTTTACAGAATGGCAAACTGATTGTGAAGTCTGGTGCCAACTAAAAGATTATCTGTTGGTGGTGGGGTTAGTAAGACACTGGCAGTTGTTGGTAGGCTTGGGGAAAGAGAGACTTTGTTTCCTTTCCCCTTTAATAAATTGCCTCCTTGACTGAAAAGTCTGTGGTCATCTGAAACCAGGTTGTAAATGAGCTAGCTGTTGTTGAGTGTGATGTGGTCGATTATCCATCTGCCTATGATCATTTCTCTGTTGTGGCAGAGAATGTTGAGGCTGAAAAGATGGAGGAGATAAGGAGAGCTGGAGGGGCACCTCTTGCACTGCCTGCTTCTGCATCCTCTATACAGCCACCAAACAACAGAGAGCGTAAAGCCAAAGAGTGATGAGGCTTCAGAGACAATGAACACAGAAAATTATTCCATTTGTATTAGCTGTAAGGGCATTGACCATAGAATAATGTGCTGCCCTGTTTATGATTTCGGCTATGTGGGTTGTTGATTCCCAAGTATGCTCATTGCTGGATTTTTAGGGCAAGTGAAATCACCAACGATGCCAAGTCCAGCACTGATGAATTTGCCACCATATTCCACACAAACTTTGAAGTTACATCCAACACCCAGCACTTGGCCTTGTTGAACAGCGGAGTGGACATTTGTACCTCCACAGTGATCTTATCAGAATGTTGACACTTTATGTGTCCAAGTGTGTTCAGGAGCAACATGCTGAATACGATACAGGCAGCAGACTTTCTGAGAAAAAGGCCTTAGAATTACTTGGGTCCCAGAGACAACCAGAAATCTCATCAATTTTCACTGACTGTGCGAGAAGATGAAGGGAAAAATGTTCTTCCTTGTCCACAACATCTTACAAAACCTTGACTTTATAGTTCTGAGGAGGCAGTCAGCATTCAGACGGTGTCAAGATCTGATAAATTTCCTCTCTGCAGCCTTAAAACTGAATTCCGTCTTCTCCATGGTAATATCAGAGTTATGCAGCCTGTCAAGGTTTTCTCCGCACTCACTGTGGGCATTGACCTCATACTGCAAAGCTTCCATGTCTGCATACAGCATACCAAGCAGCATGGAAGTAGCAATACCATTGGCCCTAGGTGTTGGCTGTTATTTCTCTACCGGATATGCCAATAATGTTAGGCTTGCTGGCTGTGCTGAAGGATAGCCAACCAATGCTGAATGTCCTGACTAGCTAGAAGACTGTAAGGAAGGCTAAAAGGCCAGCTCAGTGTTCAGCTGGATGACCAACTGTTCTGCAAAATGGACAGCTCAGTGTTCAGCTGGATGGCCAACTGTTCTGCAAAATGGACAGCTCAGTGTTCAGTTGGATGGCCAACTGTTCTGCAAAATGGACAGATCAGTGTTCAGCTGGATGGCCAACTGTTCTGCAAAATGGAGAGATCAGTTACACCAGTCCCAATAAGGTTCGTTACAATGGGAGAGACGGCTGGTATGCGTCATGACTCACTGAAGGGACTGGTTTCCAATCGCCTGGTATGCACAGACCACCAGAAGGCTGGACTTGAAGGTCAACAACTGGGACAGTGGTGTGAGGTTATGATGGATGGCAAGGAAAATCAACCAGATTAGTTCTGTACCCCATGATACAGGCCCTGTGGCACTTGTGACTCCAGGAACATATGAGAGTGGTGTAACATGGATACATCCATCACCACCAAGTTATGCCTAGATGTAACAGTAGGTGCTGGCCTTTTCCATGGAATATTTGAAGGGGAAGGAGCAACTGGAATGTTCCCAACTATACTCACAAAAGACAACAATTTCAGGTGTATGCTTAAGACATTGCCCTCCAATGATTTTGATTTCATCTTTCTATCTCTCGCCAAAGATTCTTCCTCAGGACTGAGGGCCAAGTCCCCTCTGACCAGGAACCACAAACACTACAGGATTCTGTTGAAATACACTTAGTACAAGCAAGGCAAGTTACATGATCATCCTCGTTAACCTTGAACTTCTTGCATTTAGAGTATTTAGTTGCCATTGTGTTCTGGAAAAACACTAAATGACAAAAAATGGGATATAGCAACTCAAAAATTTTGATAAATAACAACAGCACCTGTAAAAAATCAAATAAATAAAAATTCAACCAGTGTCTGCGGTACAAAGTACAGCCTGCATGTATGGTACCGATATCGCAGTCGACTTAATAGGTCAGAAAAGTCTACAAAGTAAGAAAAATATGAAAAACAATTCACCAAAAATCACAAATAAGGTTACAAGTCCTTTGCAGAAACCTTAAAACAAATACTACACCACTTGAAACAAATACTTTACCACACTTATTGAAGTGTGGATATATTTAAGATTTTGAAGGATTGATATAGGCAGCACGGGATGATGATGATCATACCAAAGTGAAAGCTGAAACTGGTAAACAACTGGTAGCAACCTAGTGGTGGTAAGGAGAGGTAATGGGTAGCTTCTTTGCTTTGTCTTTATGTTATATATACCTCTCCCTCAACAACTTGCACACAACGGGGTCCAACAACATGAACCGCACTATAAGTGAGGGCATGGGATACCAAGGGACCTCAAAAAAATTAAGAAGGGGATAATGGGGCTGTATAATGGCTGAATACTCATTTTATAATTGCATTGGGAATAATTGTCAATAAGGAGTTTTTTTCAAATACAGTTGTTCGCTTTTTTGTATAAATTACCTTTATTTTCAAGATACCCAACCTCTGAAAGATCGTTAACAACATTAGCACAAGTGGTTTCAACAACGTGTGTACACGAAACATTGTGTATTATTTCACTGCTTTTTGTTGTTGTTGATTTACAACAAAACAAGATTCCTTTTTTTTAAAAACTAGGGACATTTATTTTGTGAAACAACCATCAACATTGAAACTTGATTTATTTATTGTTCTATTATTAAAATATGGATGCTGTGATTTCATTGCATGTAATTGTGAAACTTATTCTAATCCTTGAGGAAATCTCTAAGTGCCAATTTAGAAACTTTAAGTTCAATACAAACTCTGGAACTCGCTTCTCCATAATGAACCATATTTGTGAAACAAAGCTTTTTATTCACCAAGTACTCATTTCACTTGGTCAGCTTATTATCTTTGACAACATTTGTGAATGAGTAAGCTAATTTAAGGTAGTTTAATTATATTACTTACATAATATTTCTAACAGTGTTCGATTGATCAATTGAAATGAGTTGACCTGACACGTCCACGACTGCTAGCTCTTGTGCACACTGGATTTGCACGCCTTTCAACTTTTCTTTTATTCTACCCCCTTTATTTGATTTGGTATAAAAGACATAATTAACGTGACAATACAAAGCAGGTCTGCTTTTAATCGAGTGTAACAACACAACAAATACTTCTGCAAGTCAGAGATTAAAACACGGTCGGCACATAGCTGTGGCAGTTGAATGAAATTTTTCATGAATACAAGAGGGCATGTTGCATTTATGATGATTATACTTAAACCGAATTAAAAGATAGAAATAAAACACAAATTCACTTTACGAAACTTGGTATTTATTTATTAAAGTGTTGCCACCAGTAGGCATTAGTGACATTTTCATTGCTCGAAATTTTGTCTAACATTGTTATTTACAGTGTTCTGATAATGTTGTTTGGAAAGAAAACTGTATAAAATATATAACTTCTTATTAAAAATTGAGAATTTCATGATGTTGATTCAAATTTCCGGTACTAACCACTGTTTCATTTACCAATTTTGATCGCGATTTTTTTCATGTTCAACAAAAAGGGGCCAAATGTTTTGGAATTTTCTAGTAAAAAAAATGGGATCCACACCTGACCCTGCATTATAAGTGGGTTTGCAAGTTATCTGGGCACGAATCATTGAGGGAGTGGTGTAGATTAGAAAGACAATATTTGCATCTTTCCTGGATTGCTGGATTCGATAAGTAGTGGAGCTATTTTCTAATGTTAATATGATTGGGGAATGCATTTGATGGAGGAATCTGTGTACTAAGATAAGCTCCCGTCATTATTAAGCCACATTTGATCCTTATTTACTTTATTTGAATGATTCATGTCTAAACCATAAACTCCTTCAATAATACATACACCTGTGCAAGTGGAATGTACATCCATCATTAGCAACCAACTCACCTATCACATAATAAAAATTATATATTTGTATAATAATTGTTTACACAGATAAACTATAATGACAAAGAGAAGAGAGATGACATTTTTCTGACCATTATGTAGCATATCTACTAGTGTATAATGTACATCCTCTGCAAACAGCATACAAAACAGTAAAAAACGTTTTTTTTCTAAATCATATAGAAATAATGGCATTGATTCTGATCTAATGATGCATAATGCGATGGTAGATCTTGGTCCATGCTGTTCCATATTGGTTGCTCATTATAAACATGTATGTCCAATAATTCCTAAAGTTGTATAGATATATAAAAGACCTTATTACAAACAAAATTAATTGAAACTAATGCTTAAACAGAGACCACCAGTAATGTAAAGCATTTGATATTATCTAGCTTTCAAAATATCAGAATACAGGGATTCCACACTCTGTTTGGTCAGGAATGTACCATTTTATTTCATATAAGCATGTGCTAGCCATGCAAAAAATCATACAACTTGATATATCTATACAAACTCAAAATATAAGATTTAGAGTACCGTATATACTCGCATAAAATCCCATACCAACTGCAAACTGCATAGATCCAGATCTGCCATTGCATAATGCGCTGGCAGATCTGGGTCTATGCAGTTTGTAAGGACTAATCAGTAGAACAAAAAACATAGACCCTGATCTGCCAGAACATTATGCAGTGGCAGATCAGGGTCTATGTTGTTTGCATTTGGACACGACTTATATGCAAGTATATATGGTACATAGGGATACATGAAGCTATACGACTCTTTTGAATAGCCAGCGCATGCTTCTATGAAGTAAAATTGTATGTTGTGACCAAATAATGCATCAAATCCCTGTGTGACAGAAACAGAAGCAAATCTATCTGAGACTGGACAATTTTTGTTCAAGCATACTTGAGACAAAAGAGCAAGTACAAAGATTCTCAAATTTTTGCACAAGTTTACATTTTTATCAAATTATTTTTAAAATAATGCTTGGCAACATATCTACCTATTCTAAAAATGCATATCACAAGATGAATTATAGTAGCACAGATTTCTCAAAAAACTACAAATCTTAATTACAAAAAAGGAAATAATCCTTCTGGGGACAATGGAAAAAATAAGATTACAATATCATCACAATTTGGAAGATTGTGAAATTTCAACATACATGTATCACAATGTATGAATTAACTGCTTCAAAGATAATATTTGTTCAAACTATATATATATATATATATATATATATATATATATATATATATATATATATATATATATATGAGAAGAAATATAAATGTACAGACACTGTGAGTGTGAAGTGTGAACACCCATGGTTACTTTAACAGTAAAAATTGTTCGCCTTGTGATTAATCCCTAGAGAAAAGTAGCCTTATGGGTTGGACTGGAAGAAATATTTATGAATCTGGGAATTGTAGGTTCAAGCCCACACAGTGGTGATATTATTTGTTTCTCCCACATGCCTTATTTAACAAGAAATGTGCTTATGAAACATGGATGCCCCACCACAGTGCCTGAAATGACCTAAACACAAACCTTAATTGAGGTGTAATGGACAGACAATGGTAACACTACATGCCCCTACAACTCTTGTGCTGGGGCATAAAAACTGAGTCTCATTATTAACACGAACCATAACAGGTTCTCACAGACCTGCATTATTGCAGGTAAAGATTGCAACTAATTTACAAAACAATCTCCAGATGAGATTATACAACATTTTCAGATACATTTAGGTTCTATTTTACCTAAAAACATTTTGGACTAAAACAGTAGATTAATTATCAAGCTATATTTTCAACTCAAACATAATCTTCAAACATTGTGACCAAAATCAGAGATCTTTATCAAATAAACTATATCATGATTACATGTAAACATGACTGATTGAAAAGTAAATAATGTCATATAGTTGGCTATGACATGGCAAACAATGCAATATTCAATTAAATATATCCAAATTCAATGAATTCATTTTTATTCAATATTTTGTTCTTGTATGCAATATGTAGTTTATATTCCATACTTTCCATTATATTCATCATATTCATTATTTATATGCAATAAATTCTACTCATAATATATTTAATTGAAATTCAACTCTTTTTATTACATTTAATATTCACTGAGCATGTTCAATTAAACATATTAATTTAAAATTCTTAATATCAATAGAATTTACTAAAGTTAAATATATTTATTTAGAATATTGCAATGTGTGACACACCATAATTGATGAATATATATAATACTGACTAGAATTCAGTATAGTAAAATATAAAAATCATGCATGGTTGGAAAAGTTCAAACTTTTTGCTTGGACACAAAGCAACATTTTGAACCCAAAGTGAAGCCAGAGGATTCAGATTTGTTCCCCAATGTTCCAGCTATTATTTGAAGTTCGCTATCCATGTATTGTCATTTATATTACATAATCAATCAAGTGATTGATAATTGTACATGAAAACCTCCTCAAACAGAGTTTTCTCAGAATGCAAAGCAGCCTGGAGTAGAGTGTTAAAAGATTTACAAATGTACAGTTTAGGAGAAAGAGTTTGATAGAAACTATTTTCCAAGATCTTGTCTAACTTTTCACATCTTACACAACTATATGCAGTCAGGTAAAATGTTGGCAGAACATATTGCTAATTAAAATTACATATCAGTTATAGTAAATAACATAACAATTATTATTATTATTATATCACAAGTATTTTGTTTCATTTGGTCTTAATGCTATGATATAAATTTACAAGCACTGTACATTTTCAATCTTATTAATACTTCACAAAATACAAAAAGTAAAATTATGCATAGTATGATGGTATGCCTTTTAAGTTTCTTCAAGCATGTCATCAACTGAATGTGTTTTACAGAGTTGGATCTCAGTGTGTAAAGAACAGAAAGATCAAATTTCTTCTGCTTGTTGTGACATAGCTATTGCATCACAGTGTCTTTCTTCGTGTAATTATAAAGAATGTGAAAGTTAAACACTGTGGGATGCCGCAAATGTAGCTTGTCTGTGGAACTACAAAACAATTTAGAATGTTTTGAAATTATTGGTTCAACAGACTGCTTCTTGAACAAAGGGGGGATAATTCAGGTAGAAAGTAGTTATCAATGATGTTAATATAATACTGGAATAAGATAATATTAACTTTTTTTGCACATCTACATTGTTTTTTCCCCCAATAGCTTTTAAATTGAATAGTACCATTCTTATGACTGGGTACTTATTATTGCTTGAGATCATTTACACACTCTCTGCTTTTTTTTCAAGAAATATCTAAAAAAAAACTATTTCTTGTTTTTTTTTTTCAAAATAAGTTTTTAATCGCATCATGATGACAAAACAGTTAATGAAGTAGCATGTGACACTGAGAAATAAAACTTTGGGTCATTTTGGTGTATGTCAATGGCAGGTTATTTTTTTCGAAAACTTTGAAAGAAGCGTGACAGCTTTCCATTTCCATGGCTAAGACTTGGGCTGGGTGGGGGAGGTTTTGTCTCTGGAATGTCTACTCGGTATGTGGAATGATTCGAGGGTGATTCCGGGGATGCTGATGATAGGGGTACGGTCTCCTCAAGGTCGGCAAGATTACTTGAAGCTGTGCGGCTCCTGGTTATCTTGGAACAAAATTTACGAGCAAGTGTCACGTTTTGGTTACTTGAGCTTGACTGGTTGAGAGGTGCTTTTAATCGAATACTCCTCCTTTTGTTATCTGACTGTAATAGGCAAAGATTGCAAAGTAAAAATAAAAAGTGCAAGACTTTCCATGCACATAGAGATTCACGTTTTAAAGACAGATGATAAAGACAGTTTTAACTCACAAAGAATTTCAAGCTAAAATGTATATATAATTTTCAGTTGCAAAGAATTCTGAGCTATACGAAAGTAAATCATGGGACGTTATTATTATGTAACTCCAAAGTATGTTAAGGTTACTGACACAACTGTATTTCAATGCTACAACCCAATGTTAAAATTAAGCACTGCTGCATAAAACTCGAGTTTCATGGCAAAGTATTACAGTCAAAAAAGTGAAAGATAGGAATTTCAGTATGATAGAACATATAAATATAGGTACTACACCTTTCCTAAAATAGATGCTGACACACAGGCAAAATTATTTTCATCAAATAGAACTCAAAGTACCATATATACTCACATATAAGCCGATACCAACCGCAAACTCTATAGACCCAGATTTGCCGGCGCATAATGCACCGGCAGATCTGGGTCTATGCAGTTTGTAAGGACTAATCAGGAGAACAAACAACATAGACCCTGTTCTGCCAGCACATTATGTGACAGCAGATCAGGGTCTATGTTGTTTGCATTTGGACCAAGCTTATACCCGGGTATATAAGGTATGTTAGAACCAGATACATGCCCATACCAGAGGGATGCCCCTGCAAATATGATGCAATTGAAATGCAAAGTTGTAAGTCCAACAAGGACTTTAACTCTGAATAATATTATTGGAAAATGTTGAAAATCAAAGTTGACCTAGATCTTCTTAATGTAAAGTCTTATACCAAATTTGACTTCATGAAGTTAATGTAAAGTCTTATACCAAATTTGACTTCATGAAGTTAATGTAAAGTCTTATACCAAATTTGATTTCATGAAGTTAATGTAAAGTCTTATACCAAACTTGACTTCATGAAGTTAATGTAAAGTCTTATACCAAACTTGACTTCATGAAGTTAATGTAAAGTCTTATACCAAACTTGACTTCATGAAATTAATGTAAAATCTTTTACCAAATTTGACTTCATGAAGTTAATGTAAAGTCTTATACCAAATTTGACTTCATGAAGTTAATGTAAAGTCTTTTACCAAATTTGACTTCATGAAGTTAATGTAAAGTCTTATACCAAATTTGACTTCATGAAGTTAATGTAAAATCTTATACCAAATTTGACTTCATGAAGTTAATGTAAAGTCTTATACCAAATTTGACTTCATGAAGTTCTTCAAAATATATTGAGCAGACACAAAATTTGTTATGGGATGTGACATGACTGGTTGTGATGGGATGGGATAGACATGGATAGCACATCATGCCTCCACACAGATATCAGGACATACAAAATACTGATGTATAATGCTATTCCCAGATGGAAGATGCTGACTTACATGAACTGACATCATATCCTGATCAAAGTCCACCATATCTCGGTCCACTAGGACAAACCTCCCTGTGGTTTTCCATTCTACCTGAGCCTGGTATACATTCTCATCTGCTGCCAGGATCCGCCGGTATATTCGTTCCACACTGTCTCGTTTGCCCTTGGCTCCGCTCAACTGACTGTCCAACCCAAAGTCAAGTTCCTCCACCAAGAAGAAGTTACGAGGGTCTTCTTTATCAGAACGATGTGCCTTCATCATCGCCTGCAAAACAACAAAACTATATCAGAGGAAATCAAAATCAACCAGCAATGTGTCCATATACCACAGATGCCCCTGACAATGTAGTTCAATTTAGAAAACCTTGCTTAAGCATACAAAAAGGCAAAGTTCTAAGTCAAACAGGGGCCATAACTCAATCAAATAGGATAGAAAAATAGTGAAAATCAAATTTAATACAGAACTCCAGCTCATACTCATACCAAATTTGGTTTCAATCCATGAGGGAAGTTGACCTAAATCTTCTAAACATAAAGCCTCATGCCAAATTTGGTTTCAATTCATTTTGTCTTTCAAAAGTTATTGAATAGACATGAAATTAGTGAGGTTTAGGACATATGCTATGGATAGACATGTGTAACACTATATGTTTCCTCAATTATTATATAATGGGGGAATAAATTAAATAATGCAGATTGAATGTTCTCACAGGTTGTCGACTTAAAGTTCACTGACTTTTGCCTGATAAGAACTGTTTTGTTTCCTGACCATATTTTTCATGCCGAATAGAACATATATCAGTGACTGCGTACTATTATAATAAATAACAGAGACAATATGAATTTTAACTGACTGCCAGCCTCCCCTACAGGCAACACAAACCACCGTGTGTTGAAAATAAACATGTTTGAAAAGTAGCTAAATGACATTACTGCTGTACATGCAAGATTTCGGAACGGATATTTACAAATTATATGCACTAGTTATATTACAGAATCTATTGTCTAAACAAGCGATGTTGGAAGACAACATAGCTCAACTATTCCCAATGACTTAATATGAAAAACAGCAAAAACCAATCGCATGAGAAATTATATTAGCATACAATTTCTTATCACCAACATTGTTTACAGAATATAAGCATCTATACCTGGCTAATTCTTAATTTTCATGAAAATAAAGTGTACATTCCCCAAACTATTATCTACTATATATAGATGGACCTATCAACAGGTGAACAGACAAATGAGCAATGTATCAAAAAAAGTGCAGATA
Source organism: Margaritifera margaritifera (assembly GCA_029931535.1). Classification (NCBI taxonomy): domain Eukaryota; kingdom Metazoa; phylum Mollusca; class Bivalvia; order Unionida; family Margaritiferidae; genus Margaritifera; species Margaritifera margaritifera. Next base: position 2,399,240 of record JAQPZY010001620.1, read on the forward strand.
TAAAATATATGTTAATTTTACTTATCTTGACCAAGGATCAAGAATATTTACCTCTCTGTATGAGTGTCACTTCTGCCTGACCACCGCAGTTTTATGGTAGTTCTTTCATAATCACTAGACCATAGGCTATAATGATTCATTAAGCCATAATGCCCTAACTAAGTGATGGCGGAAAAACATTGCTCATGGTTCTTGAATGTTCAAACTTTGACAGCTCTAGGGCTAATATTTACCAAGCTATTTAAACACCAAGCTATTTAAACACCAAGCTATTTAAACACCAAGCTATTTAAACACCAAGCTATTTAAACAAAATAACAAGAGTACTGCGAATGGCACATTATACGCTCCATGTTTAATAGTCCTCTATGTTGGTACTAGTAGGGCATCACTGACTCTGTAGATTATTGAACAACAGGTCTCAATGACCTCGACATTTGGTCAAGGTATGCAGTCTTGAACTAACCTTAATGTGCAGAAACCATTATTTTGTTATGAGACCTGCCATGACCATGACCTCTGACCTTTAGACTCCATAATATATAGTTTTTTTTTATTACCCTAAGTGCAAACCATCAACAAAAGTTTGGTCAAGGAACTTTGTCCTAGAACAAAGGTTATTCTGCAAAAACAATTTTTCTGAGTCACAATGACAGAGACCTTTGACCATTGGACCTCAAAATCAATAGACCTTTTCCATACCTTAAGTGCATGCCCTCCACAAACTTTGGTCATGGTACATGGTCTAGGACTAAAGTTATTATGGGAAAAAACATTTTTGACCATTGGACCCAAAAATCAATAGGCTTCTTTCTTACCCAATGTGTAAGTCATACACAAATCTGGTGAAGGTACATGGTCCATAATTAAAATGTTGGTGCAGAAACAAATTTCCTTCTTTCTGTGGCAGTAACCTTGACCTTTGACCCCCAACAATTGATGTGCTTCTTCCTTATCCCAAGTGCAAGCCATCAACAAAGCTTGGTCCTGGTAAGTGATGTACAACTAAAGTTATTATGCAAAAAACATTTTTCTTCTTTTAGTAACAGTGACCTTGACCTTTGACCCCAAAATCAATATGCTTCTTTCTTACCTAAAGTGTAAGTCATCCACAAACTTTGGTGAAGGTATATGTTCCAAAACTGAAATGTTTGTGCAGAAACAATTTGTCTTCTTTCAGTGACAGTGATCTTGATATATGATCTTTTGACCTCAAAATCAATAGGCTCCTGTGAAGGAGATTCTGACCTAACAACAACTTGCCCTAAAACTTTAATCAAAGTGGGACATGGACACCGATGCCAGGGTGACTACATAAGCTGTCCTTATGTTTCAAATAGTGGAATAAAAATCTATGCAGAAACTCTTCATCTCTTGGACACAATGTGGTTTAGCTAACTTATATTTATCTTAATACCGAAAACATCAAAAGTATTACAGGCATGTCAACCATGTTCTTTAAGACTAAAACTCCCTTACTACAAACTGGCCTTGACTTACCATATGTACTTGCATATAATCTGATACCAACTGCAAACTGCACAGACCCAGATCTGCCATCGCATAATGCACCGGCAGAACTGGGTCTATGCAGTTTGTAAGGACTAATCAGTAATACAAACAACATAGACCCTGATCTGCCAGCGCATTATGCAATGGCAGATCACGGTGTATGTTGTTTGCATTTGGACCCAGGTTATACATGAGTATATATGGTACATTTAAAATTATAACATTTTCCAACTCAATCAAAAATTATTGAACTTTTTCAATTTTTCACACAAATCTTTTTCCCAACCCATTTCCTGTCCACGAGAACCCTGTTATTGACCAGGTTTTCTCATATTCCATACCTAAATTTTTTAGAAAACTATCTTGCTCAAAATAATGTACTCTTTAAAATGTCAATTTCTGATAAGGGGCCCAAATGGACCTGAAACTACAAATCTGGTGCACAGTTATCATGGTTACAGTGAATACAATAGGTCAAGAAATCTGGCTTAGAGGATCTCAATGCCAGGATGATCGCCATCAAATCTGGTTTTAATTCAATGGTGCGCAATTTTGTGGAAAAAGCTACTTGAGTATTATTCTATATTTGGTAACGATGACAGTGGCCACACTTTATGGCAGACTGACATAATTTTACAAATATTTAATTCCAGTAATGGTATAAATTTTGTATATATTGATTAATGGATTTTAGCAAATTCTTTTAAAATTTTGCCATTTTCAGTTACAAGGTATACTTGATGGCAAGATTAGTCTCCATTTCATTCATCTGAAAAGCCTTTGATCCCATGATGCTACCTGGCATGATTGATTAAAATTGGTCAAATCATTGTTGTAAAGTTGAAAACAGCAAGTGCTGACAGAGGTCCAAGGCTTGATAGACAATACACACATAGTACCACACTGTTAGCTTACTTACCTTATGGTCAGGTGAGCTAAAAATGGTTGCTGTCATCCATGTAGCTCAATGCAGATTCAAACACTACTAATGGATGCCATCAATAATGATAATAAACATCATTTTTTATGTAATTATTCTTGGATTCCTAAATTATTGTACACCTGCTTTTATTCCTGATGTTAAATAATCTTGCAGCGATTCAATTTCTTGCATTTATATTTGTTTGTATTACTAAAAATGTGTATTTGCAGCTATTTAATATTGTGGATGCAATCATCCCATAAACTGAATGAAAGTAAACAGAGTGCACATGATGTAGGTATATAGTAAACCTATGATATGACAGCTAACCTGTGTGATGATGTCCTGAGCAGTGCTTGAAGTGGGAGCCTTGAAAACAGTGTATGGCTGATCAGGGGACACATTGTACACACAGACCAGGAACATGTTCTCATCACGATCCCAGTCTCCTGTCGAGCTGTCAGTTGACACTTTCTTCTGAAAATTGACACAATACTGTGAATTCATTTCATTTTCAATTGTATAAATTTCCATGTTTTTTTTAAAAATGACATTTTTGTTGGTATGTGTACCATATATACTTCTGTATAAGTCAGATCCAACTGCAAAACCCAGATTTGCTATTGCATAATATGCTGTCAGATCTGGTTCTATTAAGATTGTTAGAACTAATTACACCACTCCGTCGATAACTGCCGCCTGGATAACTCGCAAACCTGCTTATAACACAGGGTCAGGTGTGGATCCCATTTGTTTTTACTAGAAAATACAAATAAAAATTGGCCCCAAATTTGTTGAATGTGAAAAAAATCTTGATCAAAACTGGTAAATGAAACCTTGATATATCGCTCATTTTATTGTTGAAAACTGTGGTTAGTACCCAGAAATTTGAATCAACGTCATGAAATTCTCAACTTTTAATAAAAAGTCATATATTCTGAACAAATTTTCTTTCCAAACAACATTAACAGTACACTGTAAATAACAATATTCGACGAAATTTTGATCAATGAAAATGTCACTAATGCCTACTGGTGACAACACTTTAAAATATAAATACCAATTAAATAAGTTTTGTCAAGTGAAATTTGTGTTTTAGTTCTATCCTGTAATTTGGTTTCAGTGTAATCATCATAAATGCAATATGCACTCTTGTATTCAAACTTGAAAAATAGCCTTCAACCATCACAGCTATGTCCGCAAGCATTTTTGTGAGAAGTGATTAAGTGCCGACCATTTTTTGATCTCCTACTTGCGGAAGTATTTGTTGTGTTGTTACACTCAATTAATAGCAGACCTGCTTTGTATTATCAGGTTAATTATATCTTTTGTATCAAATCAAATCAAGGGATAGAATAAAAGAAAAGTTAAAAGGCGTGCAATCCTACCTGTGTAAGAGCTAGCATTCACAGACGTGTGTCAGGTCATCTCATTTCAATTGATCAATCGAACACTGTTATAATTGTTATAATTATTATGTAAGTAATATAATTAAACTACCTTTAATTAGCCTACTCATTCACAAATGTGATCAAAGATAGTAAGGTAACCAAGCAAAATGAGTACTTGGTGAATAAAAAGCTTTGTTTCACAGATATGGTTCATTATGGAGAAGCAAGTTCCAGAGTTTGTAGCAAACTTCAAATTTCTAAATTGCCACTCAGAGATTTCCTCAAGGATGAGAATAAGTTTCACCATTACTTGCAATGAAATCACCGCGTAAATATTTTATTAATGGAACAATAAATAAATCGAGTTTCGACGGCGATGGTTGTTTCGCTAAATAAATGTTCCAAGTTTTTATAAAAAACGAATTTTATTTTGTTGTGAATCAACAACAACAAAAAGCAGTGATGTAATACACAATGTTTTCACTTAAAGCTGTGTTGTTGAAACTGCTTGGACTAATGTTAATGATCTTTCAGCAGTTGGGTATCTTGAAAATAAAGGTAATTTATACAAAAAAGCAAACAACTACATTAGAAAAAAAGCTCTTAATTGACAATTATTTCCAATGCAATTATAAAACGAGTATTCAACCATTAAACAGCCCCGTTAGCCTCCTCCTCCCTTCGCAGTTTTCTCGATGTCCAGCAGGGACGGTAGCCGATTCTTAATTTGTATGAGGTCATTCAGTGCAGTCTATGTTTTTGGACCCCGTTGTGTTTGAGTTATTAAGGGAGAGGTGTAGTAGAACTAACAATATTGCCTGAGATCTGCTGGCACATTATATGTTGGCAGATCAGGGTCCGCTTTTTTGCAGTTGGACCTAACTTGTACACAAGTATATATGGTACTTAAATATGTGGATTGGGGAAGGAGTTCTTTCTGTTTCCAAAACAGAATACAGACAAACTGCAAAACACCCCCTACCCCCCAACATAGTGTGTTCACAGTAAACTGTGAAACCCCTATTTATTTTTTGTAAATTATTTGTTTTAAAAACAGATGGACCATACTTGTGACATGGCAGATGCAACATACTTGTGACAAGGCAGATGCAGCACACTTGTGACAAGGCAGATGCAGCATACTTGTGACAAGGTAGATGCAACATATTTGTGACAAGGTAGATGCAACATACTTGTGACAAAGCAGATGTAACATACTTGTGACAAGACAGATGCAACATACTTGTGACAAGGCAGATGTAACATACTTGTGAGAAGGCAGATGTAACATACTTGTGACAAGACAGATGCAACATACTTGTGACAAGGCAGATGTTGCCATTAGGCATATAGAGAAAACCACTGGACTTGGTAGGACAAGCACTAACTATTGCACATGCTGCAACTATGATTGAACCAGGACTGCATATGTGCAAACTGAATGCATTAACAATATTCTATCTTATTTGCAAATTATTATCAACATTAACAAATTATTTATAAGGAAGTTTAAAATTTGTCAATTCACTTGGTTCTTCATTACATATGAATCTGATACCAAGTTCGCCGGGAAAAAAGTTTGCAGACGAATATTTTTATTTGTGCTCAACATAGGAAGACATGCATTAAAAAATCTAATGAAGCACATGATGACAAATGGAGTAGTTCCAAGGTCCCACGGAAATAAGGGCAAGAAACCTCCAAACGCACTCCATTTTCCCGATGTGAAATGTGTGGTGATGTACATATCAATTATGCAGATAAGTTTGGTATGCCTCTGCCTGCTGCAACAAGGGGATGAGACAATGAACCATTCATATATTTATCAGCAAAGTTAAATTAGGTATTTGTTACTGTGACCAAAAAATCATACAGAATATTTATTAAAAGATCCAAAATTAGCTGTTTTTTATTATGCCGACGCCAATGATGATATGAAAGTTGGAAGTGTGTTTTGCAAATTAAATTTTTATTCCAATTTTCTTTCTTGTATAATCTGTAAAACGTTTTCCACTTTCACATACATGCACAAGCTAGCACGACTGTGGATGGTTTCTTTATAAATTGTTTAATATTTAGCCATGTCTAAATAGAAGTTTATATACATTATTACAGGAGAAAATAAGGACCAGTTCATAATAGAATACTTTGTTTGGAAACTATGTTTAAATGTTTTTAAAATTTAGCTTTGTCTCACAAGAAGCTAAAATGCATTAATTACAGGACAAAATATGAATCAGTTTGTGATTGGATACTTTTTATGGAGAGTTATGACCGGTCAGCATCATGAAATCAAATACCTGATGCAGATACCTGGTCATACTTGGTGTGTTATTGATGCAGGATTTGCCAACATTAAGAAACTTTTTTGCTGAACAGACTGTGATACATTTGGACCATTGTTGGAGATAGTAGACAAGTTGTCCTCCACCAACGAGGTAGTACTCTATCACCAAGCTGATGGAGATGCTACCTGGCAGTGGAGAGACTGGAAGGGATATCTTGCCCAGTTCTTCAAGCCCCTGCGAGGCATACGGTACTCTGTTTATTAAATTTTATGTCAGCTTTTTACATTAACACAATTTTTCATAATACCTCACCCCAATATAAAGATGGTGATATTATTCACAATGAAGGATCAAAACGCTTTTTAATTATTCTAAGGTGAATGTTATTGGATAGAATAAAGGTTTAAATTAATTTGCCTGTGCTTTCATCCAAAATTTTGTTTAGTTTATTCGTTTCATTTTTCTCAACGATTGAAGAAAATAAGTATATATGAAATGTGACATTAGTATGTAGTCATGGGCTCTTTATGTGGGTGTGTGTGTTTATAGAGGACACCAGTGTTTTTGAGTAGTTGCTGATACACCTGGTATAGTGTTTGTGAAGAAAGCCTCAGATCAGGATGAGATCCCAATCAATATTATGAAGATGCCGGGACTGACGATCGAGATTGGCAAGCGTAGATCTGATGCAGAGTGCATGACTGAGTATACATTGTCAAGAGTATTTGTATAAGAATGTGAGGGGATTTGTCAGGCCCTGCTATCAGGACATCACATGTCCAAGGCCCTCAGAGGAGCGAGTCGCTTTATGTTATTCTTTAGCATACTTTTAGTGACACTATGTTATAATAATGAAATATAATTTTGGCATCACCATATATTTATTGTTGTCATTTGATTATGTTAATTTGAAAACAAAATTAAGTTTCACAGAAGAATATGTCACAACTCCAATATCTTATCCAATCCTGACTGAACACAGTTAAAAGATATACCTGTCGATAATAAAGGCTGCATCATAAATATTGAACCCAGTTAACTAAACCTTTTTAGTATTAAATAACTAAACATCATTTGACAGCATGAAATAAACTTTAATGAGAAATTGTAAATGGCTTTATTTATGTAACCAGTTAAACTATTATGTTACAGTTTGTGCAACGTTACCTTAACATCATGATGTTGCATTGTGAAAGCGGTATGGATACCCTCTCAAGCCAGAGGATGAAAAAACTAACACATTATGATGGTAAAATTGATATTATTATATATATAACATTACTCTATCAGAAAATGCAAAAAGGTAAATATCGAAATTTTATGTCACAAGGCTGGTTTTCCCATGAACCGGCTCATATATATATATATACATATATATATATATATATAAAATTAAAATATGAACTCTATTCAGTGACAATTTAGCTATTTAGCTTAATTTTGTTAGTTATTAATCTAAATTACTGAGAAAGAGAGAGAGAGAGAAAGACAGGGAAGCACTTGCTGATAGACATTATTACTAAAATTTACACACCTTCTGTTCTTTTGATAACATTGTAGTCACCCAAGCTCGGCTACTTGGGTCCTGAAAAGATGACAGGATATGCTGTGCAAAAAATTCAGTTTTTAATAGTGTTTGTTATATAGCAAAGTAAGAATAATTTAGTATTTAAGTTACTGTAAATAATAACTTTTCCAGAAGCATTAAATATTTTTTAATTTAACAATGACACTGATTTAACAAAATGTTTTATTCATGCTTGGTTCATGATGCAATATAGCACACACATGCATGTACAACTTAGTACATGACTGTATGTTCAATACATACTACATGTATGCACAATATAGTCACATGTATATTCAATATAGTACATGTTTGATCAACAGAGTATATGTATGTACAATGCACACATGGTAACTTGTTATTCACAAGAGTTGTGTTGCAAATTAGCCAAATTTAGAAATCAAATATTAATCTTATAAACAGATTATAATTACAGTACCTGGCCTGGAGAGTATAGGTTATTAACTGAGTATTGAAAAATATTGGACCCGAGGTTATGTGGCGCAGGAAGCCCAAGCTTGCAAGGGCATTCTGCGCAACATGAACGAGGGCCCAATATTTTTCAATACTCAGTCAACAACCTTTTTATTATATACTTAAAAACAAGCATATTAACCATTCTGTTATATTATAGGAATAATACAACTGAACAAAAAAGAAATATTTGAACGTTTTATTGAACTTTTTACACGTCGTTCAATTAATGAATGAAACCTGAACACCACGAAGTAATACACGCTACTTTACTGATATGGAGGCATGCACATACATAGGGTGATTCTCACTCAACACTGAAGAAACCAAGTTTGTTGAAGAGGATGGAATGTCATGTAGCCAAAGAAACACAACAAAGTATTAATATTAGGAAAAAATGAAAAAATACATCAATGAAAATTGAAGATACAATTATGAAAAGATGAGCCAGAAAATTCAGTTTAATGTTATAGTACTGTTGGGATTGTCTCAATGCTGCTGTCATGGTGGTGGGTAAATCTGAAAGTGCAGTGTGCATCATGATTGTTGCCAGGGTATTGTGGTCCATTGGTCTTAGATAATACCTCAAAAAAAGGATATAGATTCATTTTGGAGTTGCTTATGCTTCATTAAATTCTGAGTGAAGGTTAAAACAATGCCTTTCAGAGTGGATAAAAGTGCACTGTCTATGTGAAAGGGAAGTTGTTGAATGATACAATGTAACATTGTATGAAAGGTCAGTTAACACAACCTCTTTCTCTCTCTCTCTCTCTCTTTTGTACTGACAGCAGCAACTTGCTATCACTAACCATCCATTTTCAATATTTGTATAAATCATATTTATTTTCTATTTTTTCCATTGTAATTAAAATCTTTGGATGTATTTAGATTTTCTTATTTAATGAGTGTGATAGATAGTCTTATTTGGATGAGAGCTAGATCTACTGATTCTCCAGCTCTGGTGTCAGGTAGAAAGGGTTACAGTCTTTGTCGGCATCCAGGCCAGATCTTCAAGGCTGAAAATTGTAATGGAGTGATTGTTAATATTATGCCAGGGAGATAAAATTCCTTGAGCTAACATATTAGCTGGTCAGAGGTCACTATGCATCAAACAACAGCTTCTCTTCACAGGTTCGCAATGCATGGAATTCAAATCATTTAGTTAATATACACCACAACTGACTAGGATGCATGTAGTTCAGGATTTAACTGTCTTAAGTATTTTTTTTTATCATATGTACTTTGCCAAGCCATATGTAGTATCTTGTATATACATTTTTACTGACAATAAATAAAGGATCAATGTGTGTGCTATGAATACCGCTTGATATATGTGTAGAAGGCATCAACTTAACTATGTCAGGGTGACAAGGAATTTTGCTAAATCAATTAAGTGGGCACATGGATTTCCTAAGACTGTATTTCAGTCACCTTTAGTACAATTTACTGCTATTGAATCCGGGGATGTGTTCATCTACACAATATTTCATCTGTACAGTGGTCCAGCAGACATCTGCTTTTTATGTCCATAATCCCTTGGCACCAAAGAGTTTGTGTTCAAATGTACCTCTCTAGGGTAGCCACCTCTATAATGCGACCAGCGGCAAGCATATTAGTACCAAAAGTTCAAAATTACTCCTCAGGAGTGGACACATATTGGGGTTTACTGATGGAAAGCTCACGAATATGTTGTTTTCTAAATTCAACACACTGACATTTGTTCCAACATGCCAATTAAGTATCTAACTTTAATTCATACAAAGAGGTAATCCGATTATCATTACTGCTGTGTGTTCTTTAGATGTCAGATTTTGGCATTTTGATAATTACAAGCTACTATTATCACCGACAATTATCAAGATGACAAAAGCTAACAGCTGAGAAGCACAACAAGTCAGTATCACCGACAATTATCAAGATGACAAAAGCTAACAGCTGAGAAGCACAACAAGTCAGCGTGAAGTTTGGTCACCATAAAGTAAAAATGATATGTTAGCCATTGTGGCATCTCTCTGTTATATTACGAGATACCAGTGAACAGGTACCAGACTATAACCAGTCGATCATGTGACAAGCTAACTTCCTTTGTAAACACTGAGCATTATGGGTAATAGCTAGGTAGACATGGGAGTTTACTGTAATAGCTACAACTAAGTTTGAAAGTGGTATGGTTGCCAATTAAGGAATAAGTTGTTGCAAAAAGTGCAAATGTCGTCAGACAATCTTAGCTTAGAAGAAAAAGTGAAAGTAATTTGACTAAACGAAAAAAGGGAGAGTCCTATGATCATTGCTGAGAAATTTTACATCAGAAAGATTCAAATAAACATTGTCAATATACATTCTGCAGCTGTGGGAAAATAGAAAGGATGGAGATAGCTATGATATCATAGCCTTAACTAGGATGTTTTGGTTTGCTTTGGTGCTTTACGGCACAGCAACACAATTAGGTTATTTAGTGCCGAGGCAATTGGAGTAAAGTGCCTTGCCCACGGACACACCATGGTAGCTGACCAAGGCTGGTCCGATGGTGGGATTTGAACACGGACCCTTTCGGTCGTGAGTCCGGCATGCAAACCACTGAGCCACTGCGGCTCCCGTAACAAGGATGGAAATTTATAGTTAGTCAGATGTTTGTACCCTAATCATAATGACAAGGTTTTAAATGATTTTGCACCATGTCTGATGATTATTCATAATTATTTTAAATAGCATTAACATAAGTTTTATCACTTTAATTCCTTAACATACATGTGATTTTTAAATGAAATTAATGAATATGTAAAAATTAGTTGCATCTTTCTTACTTTATATGTAATTATTACTCAGATCTGTGTGATCCCCCTCTAAAAAGGCCACCCCTCTTATAAGGCCACTATCCTGTTACAGATGGGGTGGGCTTATAAGAGGGGGACCTTTCTACTACAATTTGGCAATGATATTTAAATGTATGCAAATACTTCAAGTTCACCAGAATTTTTAGAAAGATTTCTTCTCCATTTTGAATTCAGATCTTAAACAGTCAACAACGGTGATTTAACACAAGGTTAATATATTAAACATCAGTGTACCTTTAATCCTATATCTAGTGTGTTAAGTCTCCTGATGAATACATTGTGCTAAGCTATTTAACCCACACTTAACCTGTTAACTCTTCTGATGAATACAGTGTGCTAAGTCTATTTTACCCACACTTAACCTGTTTAAGACTCCTGATGAATACAATGTGCTAAGCATATTTTAAGCACACTTAACCTGTTTAACTCTCCTGATGAATAGTGTGCTAAGCCTATTTTAAGCACACTTAACCTGTTTAACTCTCCTGATGAATAGTGTGCTAAGCCTATTTTAAGCACACTTAACCTGTTGAACTCTCCTGATGAATAGTATGCTAAGCCTATTTTAAGCACACTTAACCTGTTTAACTCTCCTGATGAATAGTGTGCTAAGCCTATTTTAAGCACACTTAACCTGTTTAACTCTCCTGATGAATAGTGCAAAGCCTATTTAACCCACACTTAACCTGTTTAACTCTCCTGATGAATACAGTGTGCTAAGTCTATTTTACCCACACTTAACCTGTTTAACTCTCCTGATGAATACAGTGTGCTAAGTCTATTTTACCCACACTTAACCTGTTTAACTTTCCTGATGAATACAGTGTGCTAAGTCTATTTTACCCACACTTAACCTGATTAACTCTCCTGATGAATAGAGTGTGCTAAGTCTATTTTACCCATACTTAACCTGTTTAACTCTCCTGATGAATGAAGACCCAATTCCAACAATTAAATAATTCTACTAGAAAATTTCACAAATGTAAAATTTACAATTTTAAACTTTTAATGAGAAGATTTTATGTGATATCATTAGTTTTTAAAAGATCATGTACTATGGATTTTTTTGTCGGTGAATACAGATGATGTCAAACCCCAGTTCAGCCTCTTCATCAACAACTGAAAATAAAAAGATATTTTTCTGTGTGAATGAAATAGTACATTACTTGGTTTAGAAGGTAATTGCCTCTAAATCATTAATCAATCTCCTGCATGGTGCAATAAAATGTGAGTATTGTAGGCCTTTTTTTGTGTTCTACATTAATTGTAGTCAATAATTAGGAAAGTATTGCCACTTGTTTGTGTACCATTTCACCCAAAATAACTTCCATTACCCTGTGGTTTCCTGATACTTACACTGCTGACTTTGCGCAGTATGAATTTTCCAGCACCCTTCCACTTGTTCTGTGCCTGAAGAACCTTCTCTTGCATGCTGAGGATGCGTTGGGAGCTAGTTCCTTCCTTCTCTTTCTTCTCCCAGCTGTTGTGGACATCTTCCACCAAAACATAGTCCTCTACCTTCTCTTCTGGCTTGCCAGCCTTCATAAGAGCCTACATGAACATAAAATTATCCAAGATATATTAGTGTTCATGCACTCTTACATGTACTTCCACCCCTACCACCCCCACCCCACCCCACCCCCAGCTCACTGGAACGCCTAAGGCTTTTCAAGCAAACATTACACTGATGTACCACAATAATGCATCAATACATCATAAAAATGGGATATTGCCTTCACAATATAAAGAACTCATACTGTTGCATTCAAAATGATAAAATACTGTTCCTGAAGCATCAAGATGACCTAGTAAAATGATATGTCCATATGACACTAAAGACCAGTAGACATCCTACTCAGTCAACAACTGGTCATAAGGATTGCTTTAATTATGATGATTTCACATCATGTGATTTGATAAACAAAGTACATGTACATACAATGGAAGCTTTTTGTGCTACAAGTTTTTCTATTGACTGAAGAAATAATAAATGATCTTCAGATTCCCCATGCATAACAGGATCTTTACATTATGTTTAATATTCTTTTTAAATGTCAAGTCTTCTATTTCACTTGATCTTCTTATGCATAATGGAGACATAGGAATTTAAAAACCATCTACTTTCCCAATCTCAAGATATTTCAATCAAAATCTACAACTATTAGAACTATTTTGCCTCAATAATATGCATTGATGATATTGATTTTGCATACAATTATAGATGGATTATGGAATGACTGCATAATTACTAACTTAAACACAGCTATATTAGTCTTCTTTGGAAAATTTGTTTTCTGTAAAATTGCAATATTACTTATGAGGGACATGAAATGGTCAAAGCTCATTAAATGTTCATTCTTCAACATGACCTACAAAATGCATACCGTATATACTTGTGTATAATCCAGGTCTAAATGCAAACAACATAGACCGTGATATGCCGTCACATAATGGGCTGGCAGATCAGGGTCTATGTTGCTTGTTCTACTGATTAGTCCTTACAAACTGCATAGACCCAGATCTGCTGGTGCATTATGCAACAGCAGATCTGAGTCTATGCAGTTTGCAGTTGGTATTGGCTTATATGCGAGTATATACGGTATATGGAAATAATATTTATCAAAGAACAGCACGGACATATTATGACTTTACCTGAGCTATAGCATCATACACAGATGTATCCTGAGTAACCTTTAGGATGACATATTCATCAGGGGATGTAACTCCAAAGACACTGATGAAAAACATTCGTCTCCTCAGCTTCACAGTACCACCAATAAGCTGTAATAATAATAATAATAATATCTAGAGCTATTAGTGATGGGTGCATCACAAAGGGCCCTGCTCACTACAGTTTTCTCCATAGGGCCTTAAATAGAAGAACTTGTATTGGGAAACCAAAGTTAGAAGAAGATGGGCATTCAGGGGCAATGACTCCTCTACATGATGATGTGGAATGATTAAAAACCAACTACTTCAACTCCTCAATGCAAGCAACATCCCATGTAAAAATATTAAGTTGACTGAACAGGGCCATAATCTGTCCAAAATGGAGTAGATGAGACAAAACCCATAAAAGACACATCTAAGTATGCAAGCAACATTGCAAGCTTCCATCTGAAGATAAGAATTTGCTTGACAAGGGGTATAACTCTGTCCAAAATAAGTCTATAATACAATGTTCATGCCAAACTGCATCAGAATATGTTGAATGGTTCTTGAACCTTGCTGGTGATAAGTAACACTGTGTGAAGATATGAAGGTTAATTGTCAAGGTCATAACTCTATTCCAAATGGAGTTGATGAGACAAAAATGCATACAATGCACATTTAGGTCTATGAGATAATGTTCATACCAAATTGCAGCAGAAAATATTCTGGAAGGTTCTTGAGCGATGCTGATTACAAACAACATCCCTTGTTAGGACATGTGTGGCCAGTCACCAACATTGCCAATGGTGATTTTTTTCCTGATTTTGGCAACAAAAATGCAAGTTCGGAAACAAATTTTGGTGACCATCTTTTATCAGGTCTACAATGTACTTTGTTAATTTTTGGAAAACAGAGGTCGGACCAGTGGGGCAATTTGGGTGAAATAATTGCCATTATCTGTGAAATTTCACTTCAGCATGCCAAGAAAACAAAGCTAACTTTGCCGCCTCAAAATGGCCACTTATTTTCCCAATAAATCCATTGATATTCTGCCCAAAATAGTGAAACTTGCATATGTTTAAGTTATGAAACTTATGTTTATAGACATAAAAATATTAGAAACATGCATTAAAATCAACCCTTGTGCTAAGTTAGAATCTTTAATCTGGTGCCCCCAAATACGCACTGATTTACAATCAATATTTCACCAAAAAATGGGATGTGCTGATTAGCCTTCAACAAGAATGTCACCTATTTTTGTTAACAGTTACCTATTTCTGAAGTTACCATCCGATGCTGTTAACAAAGTTATGCAGAAGTTTTTCAGATTCAAGATAAAAAGTTTCAGATATTTTCATAAAGTGTGGTAAGAATTTTGTGTATTTTAAATTTGTAGAGCCAGAAAAAACCCAGCTGCTGAAAAATTTACTTTGCCATTACAAAATCTGACCCCTAACTCACTTCTTCCATTTCTCCATCACTTCACCCTATTTAGACAGGAGAGAGAAGTCACTTCGCCTGAAATCATCAATTCAGCATGACCCATGAATAAATATAGAGATTTCACTTAAATTCTCAACTTTCTTCTCCAGCTGTGGTCAGTGTACAGTGGGGAAGAGAAAGCTTAGTCCACTGCCTGGCACTCCTAAATATAAGAAGCAAACACTTTCAGCTTTTGCAATTTTTAAATCATCGAATGTCAGTCATGCTGTTGACACTGGCAGTGAGTATCAAAATCAACCATCAAAGATGGTAAAAAAGCAACAAATTTCCCTGATACAAGTCAAGAAATTTGGCTCCAAAATGTGGTGATATTAAAAATGATTTTGCGACATTGTTTTAGGATTGGCAACAAAACAGGCTACAAGATTTTAGAGTCTAGTGTGAGCCATGCATGTGAAGATATGAAGTTAATTGTCAAGGGCCATAACTCTATCAAAATGGAGTTGATGAGACAAAACACATAAAAGGCACATGCAATTCTATGAGACATTGTACACACCAAATTACATCAGAATATGTTGAATTGTTCCTGAGCTATGCTGGTTACAAGGATCTTTTGTACTAGAGATTTAAAATTATTGGAAAAGGGCAATAATTCTATCAAAATGGAGTTGATGAGACAATACACTTAAAAGGCACATGTAATTCTATGAGACGTTGTACGCACCAAATTACATCAGAATATGTTGAATTGTTCCTGAGCTATGCTGGTTACAAGGATCTTACGTAGTAGAGATTTAAAATTATTGGACAAAGGGCCATAACTCTATCAAAATGGAGTTGATGAGACAAAACACATAAAAGGCACATGTAATTCTGTGAGACATTGTACACACCAAATGACATCAGAATATGTTGAATTGTTCCTGAGCTATGCTGGTTAAAAGGATCTTTTGTGCTAGAGATTTAAAATTATTGGACAAAGGCCATAATTCTATCAAAATGAAGTTGATGAGACAAAACACATAAAAGGCACATGTAATTCTATGAGACATTGTCCACACCAAAATTACATCAGAATATGTTGAATTGTTCCTGAGCTATGCTGGTTACAAGGATCTTTTGTAGCAGAGATTTAAAATTATTGGACAAAGGGCAATAACTCCATCAAAATTTAACCTGAAAAGACAAACCTTTAAAAGGCATATCTACATGTAATAGCCAATTCTCCTCATTAAATTATGTACAAGGGTTGCAGAGTTTTGGTGTTTACAATAAGTATGAACAGATGGACAGACAGACAGACAGAAAAGGGGATTACTATAAGGTTCCCACATCTAGATGAAGGTGCCAAAGAAGAAGAATAGTTAGGTTGATTGCATGTCACTGCATATTCCGTGTTTCCAAGCTGTGAGACAAAAGATATGACCTAACCAAAAGCCAAAGTTGAAACATTGCATATGTATATTTGTCTCTTCATATCCAGCAAGTGTATATATGGTTGTATGGTGGGAATCTTGACAGTTTCCAAGTTATGACCCAAGATAAAGTCCTCTACCAATGGGGCATAACCAAGGGACTGTACTAGATGAATATATGTGAATGTATCTCATCTTGTCCATTAAATATCTAAATGTTTATAGGGTGGGGATCATTCCAAGTTATGATCCATAGACAAGTTCTCTACTCCAGAGGCATGACCCAGGGCCTGTGTTGGATGTACATGTAAAATAAAATGTATCTCTTCATGCCCACTAAATTTATATATGATTATGGGGAGGAGATTTTAACAGTTTCCAAGACCACTACCCCTTGGGCATGATCCAATGACTGTACTGGAAATATGTATAATTGCATGCACTCACGTCCTTCAAGCCCCATATATGGTTATAGGGTGGGGATCTCAAGTTTTCAAGTGATTACCATGGGACAGCATTCTCCTGCCCCTGGGGCAGAACACAAGGGTGTAATCCAAAAATGCACTACATGTTATATACCTGGCTATGATGTTGATACACACCAACTTTCATACTACATCAACAATACCCAAGAAATTCTTTGCCAGTTTTAGAAAACCTTTCCCATGCCCTAAGCCCTGCCCAGAAGGATCATATCAAAATTTTGAAACTGTTATGCACATCTACACACCACACCCAGTCGTATCCAAATGTTTCACATTTGCATCTTCAGTGGTGTAGTAGGAGATACACTACATTACTAACAGTTGGGCAGAGGTCTGACAGACATAGACACAGGCAGGATGACATAATCCTCACCTTTTTTTTCCAAAAGTGAAAGGAAGATAACAACTATATTTCTGTTTGTAAAACAGGTATGCTCCCACTGCAGACCAAAAAAATAAAAGTCCCAAAAATGTAAAAGAAAAATGAAAATTAATATAATGACCTGAAAATCTAATCAGGTCATTCACATACAAACATCAAATTTCATTTCTCTACCTCAAGTGGGTTATGCTTAATCATGCTGACAAGGTTTCTGTCACAAAGTCCGTCCAAAACCTTAAAAAATGTTACAAAAAATGAACAACTGTTGTAGTGGCCTGAAAATCTACTCAGGTCATATAAATAAAATATGCGTATAAAATTTCATCTGTCGACATTAGGTGGTTTTTGTAAATTGTGCTAACAAGGTTTTTGTCAAAAAAATTATAAGTCCCCAATCTTCATTCTTTTAATTCTTTCAACACCAAGAAACTACAAGGGAAAGACTACCATTCAACACTTAGTAACTTTCAAGATGTTTAATAAATGTAGGCACCATATTTTCAATGACTTATAAACATTTTATTTCTTGTGATAGGAATACATATTTGGTACCATTGTAAAGACAAATTCAGGTCTATAAAAATATGCTCATAAACAAGTTTAGTCTCACACAGGTGATTATACAGGTAAATCAAAAGGTAAGTTAAAGGTAAATTTCATTGTATTCAATCAAAAATGTTAAATAAAACATGTAAAGAGTAATATGTAGTCTGTTTTAGATCCATTGTGATGTTCTTATAAATCATGTCTTGAATAAATGTAGTGTTATCTCACATTTCAGGGAAAGCCACATGTGGGTAACGATATTTCTACAGGTGTTAAAAAACTGAAATATACAAGGTTTTATGTTCTTTAATATGGAAATAAATATGAACAAGAGTCCCTCAAAGGGACTGACACTTTAGTGGGCAAAAAGGATTTCCAGGAATTCAAGATAAAACTAATTCCTCCTTTAAACTGATGAGTGCTGAAACCATCTCTGATATTCTTCAATGATACAATTTTTTTCAAATTAGCCGCTGTGGTGCACATATTGGATGTCAGCTTGGCACCATTTTCATTTAGGGCAAAGTAGACATTAGAAGTGTTTTGGTGAAAACCCCATGTCATAATGATCATCCCATTCAGGGTGAGTAGTGACAACAAGATTTGACTGGCACCATTTTCATTTAGGACCATCTAGGTATCATATGAAGTCTACTGGTGAAAATCCCCATGTTGCTATAGCCATCCATTTAGAAGGGGTAGAGATAACATTATTTTCAAGATATAACTTTCCATTCAGGAGTAGCAATAACAAGATTTTCAAGATTGCTGCTGTGGTGGCCTTATTTGATGTCAGATCAGCACCATTTTCATTTAAGAAAAACTGGACAGCATAAGAAGTCTTCTGGTGAAAACCACATGTCAATATGACTTACTGTTCAAGTAGAACTGTGATAACAAGATTTTTAAGATGGCTGCCATATTGGACCTCACACTGGCATCATTTTCATTTAAGACCAACTAGACATCATAAGAAGTCTTTTAGTGAAAACCCCATGTTGATATGACCATCCATTCAGGAGTAGCAATAACAAGATTTTCAGGATGGTTGCTGTGGTGGCCATATTGGATGTCATATCGGCACCATTTTAATTTAGGACCAACTAGACATCATAAGAAGTCTTTTAGTGAAAACTCCACATTGATATGACCTTCAATGTAGGAGGCGTGGCAATAAAAAAAATTCAAGATGGCCACTGTGGCAGCCATATTGGATGTCAGATCAGCACCATTTTTATTAAGGACAAACCAGACATAATAAGTCTTTTAGTGAAAACCTCATTTTGATATGACCATCCATTCTGGAGGAGTAGCGATAACAAGACTTTCAAGATGGCTGCCATGGTGGCCATATTGGATGTGAGAGCAGGACCATTTTCATTTAGGACCAACTAGACCATGGGATAAATGTGTATGTAAAGTTTCATGGCAATTCTCCAAGTAGTGTAGAAGGAGTAGTGATAACAAACTTGTGCTAATGACAGAGAACAGCCCATCCCATAAGCTCCTCTGATCTATGACCAGCAGAGCTAATAAAAACTTGTGCTTTGACTTTGATTACACCAGATTAATTTAACAAAAGTCCAAGACAGTTCTTTGGCAGGCACATCATTTACCTGTATCATCACTTAAATGCAGGTGCATTTTACCTAGACAAACCTGCCAGATGACATAATTTCTCCAAAACTGGATGCAAAAAGCCAGAATTTCATCTCTGTCAAAAATCCTAACTTCCATCAATATATAAAGGCTGTTTGTTTTTTGTTTTTTATTGTCAGTTTTACTTATTTACTTTTCTTATCTGTCAATGATGTGTCAACGAAATGCAATAGTCAAGTGTGACTTCAGTATTGCAAGAAGTAGATGTAATGCTGTAAAATGTATTACAAATGCTGTTACAAATGTATTACAAATGCTGGTGCCAATATGATTTGAAGCAAAAGTTTAGGCTGAGTAAGTGAAAGAGAAAGAGATTTTAAACAAAGATTCTAGAGTACCATGTCTGCCTTCAAGAATTGCCTGAATGGTGTATGCAACATGTTTTTTAAACATATTTAACAAAAACTCCTGATCTTGCTTAAACTACTGCTGTCACATGTAATGCCAGTAAAGTGATAACCTATGTCTTGCTATCTAATAATGCAGACAAGACAACAACAACAAAATAAAAAACCATGCAAATCTACTCTCAAAAAATATAATCAACTGAATACTGTCAATTGCATTACCTCTTTGCCTTCTTTGCCATCTTTTCCCAGTTCTGAAAGATCTTTGACTTTGGCAAAGACAGATTTGAGGATTGCAGACGTTGTCTCATGGCCACTGCAACTCATTCCACAGGGCTCAAGGAGTTCCTCCTCATGTTTAGAATAAATGAAGAGAGTCGCAAGCTCAAGTGGTTGGTTGTTTGGGCTACGTAGCCGAACATGACGGTATCCTGTGGAACAAAATGTACAAATTATTATGTGTGCAAGATTCTGTGAAACACTATGTTTCCCTTGCTAATTGTCCTATGATCTGTGAAATAATATGTTTCCCTTGCTAATTGTTCTATGATCTGTAAAATACTGTTTCCCTTGCTAATTGTGCTATGATCTTAGAAACACTGTTTCCTTTGCTAACTGTGCCATGATCTGTGAAACAGTTTCCCTTGTTAATTGTGCTATGATCTGTGAAACAGATTCCTTTTTTAATTGTGCTATGATCTGTGAAACACTATGTTTCCTTTTTTAATTGTGCTATGATCAGATGATATGTGAAACACTATGTTTCCTTTGCTAAAAAGAACATTTGGTGGATGGAAACAACTGGTGGAAAGAAACAATTGAATACATTTCAAAGAAATAAACTGTAATTAATATTATCCATGTTAATATCACTTTAATGATCTCTACAAATACATAAATAGAAACAGCTGAAGAGACTATATATATATATATATATATATATATATATATATATATATATATATATATATATATATAATTATTATGTCATTATTGGGAATATGTAATTAAGGGCTCATCTAATTGTAAAACACTACCGATAAAATGCATTTTTTAGCTTCTGTTATGTGTTATTTTCATTATTCCTACATGTATTTTTACCTTGTCTTTATGTGGATGTTGGCACAGTAAACTGGGCTGAATCAAAGATCCTTTTCTAAGAATCCCAAGTAATGACTATGATCAAAAATGATATAAATGTTAAAAAGCTTGTTATGCACTCCCTACATAAAATTTTAATCTACTGTTACTTTGTTGTTCTTCTGAATACTTATTGGTACTAGCTGTAAGAATAAAGTAACGTACAGTCTCGTGTCTTTGTTCACCAACATTACAAGTAAAATTACAGAACATGTCAATTTCTTGTGCAACCAAATCAAAAGCATTTCACACTCCACTATTTTTTTCGTGAGTAATTATCTCAGACTTGTAGTGTATGTAAAGCAAAAATATTTTTAAAGTTAAATTTACTTAACTTAAACCAAGTTCCAATCACAAATTATTCTCACAGAATTTTTTAAATTCATTATCAAGAATGATTTCACCTAAGAAAGATCAAAATATTGAGAATAGTGATGGCTTGGAGGGTGGGGGGATACAGTACATTAAATAGGATGAATGTATTGAGAATAGTGATAGCTTGGAGGGTGGGGGAATACAGTACATTAAACAGGATGAATGTATTGAGAATAGTGATGGCTTGGAGGGTGGGAGAATACAGTACATTAAATAGAATGAAAGTATTGAGGATAGTGATGGCTTGGCGGGTGGGAGAATACTGTACATTAAATAGGATCAAAGTATCAAGAACAGTCATGGATGTTGGGGGTGGGGGAAACAGTATATTAAAAAGGATCAAAGGGATGAATAATAATATTGAAATACTGATAATCATGTTCTTTCTGATGATCAGCAAATACCAATATCCCTCCTAAAACATTAAATCTGAAATGTACATGTTTTTAGAATTTTTATTTTAAATGTCTCAACAGATAATTGATTAAAAAATTAATACCAAATATTGATAAAAAATATTTAAGCAATTACCTTTGTGAGCAATTTGTATTAAAATGATTCTACACAGAAGCTGTCAAACAATATCAAGGGAGATAACCACTCTGAGTATAATTATTTCCTTAAAGGATTAAAATTTGAGTTACATAGCTAAACTCACTTTGTGAAGGCCAAAAGGCCAGTAGGGCTAAATATAGAAAATGGTGCCTATTATTAGAAATACAAACTATTCCAGGTAACTGGCAGCAGAAAATCATGCCATAAGCTTGAGAGGGATAAATTCCACCGAGCCCAAAGAGTTAATAATGGAAATTGGGACTACCTGGACGGAGACATTTCAATGGAATGACTCGCTGAGCTACCATGTGGTTTGTGCTGGTATCAACAACAACAAAGCGGATAAAGGCGAGGTCTGAAAACATCACCTGGTAATAAAGAAAAATATTATATACAAGAATGTCTCTAACACATGCCTACTCATATATTTTAATAGGTATTTTGCTGGTTACTACCATATATACTTGCATATAAGCCCGATCCAAATACAAGCAACAGAGACCCTGATCTGCCGTCACATAATGCGCCAGCAGATCAGGGTCTATGTTGTTTGTTCTACTGATTAGTCCTTACAAATTGTATAGACCCAGATCTGCTGGCGCATTATGCGATGGCAGATCTGGGTC
Source organism: Margaritifera margaritifera (assembly GCA_029931535.1). Lineage (NCBI taxonomy): Eukaryota > Metazoa > Mollusca > Bivalvia > Unionida > Margaritiferidae > Margaritifera > Margaritifera margaritifera. The sequence goes on from JAQPZY010001620.1 coordinate 2,421,856, forward strand.
TAAGCAGTTTGCAGTTGGTATTGGTATGTACACGAGTATATACAGTATATCTGACCAACCATACTGTGTGCAAATGGTCTAAAGGCACAAGTCTTTGCTGCTGCAAAAATTTAAAAAAAAAATAAAATAATCTTTTGAATGGCACTGAAGTGCAGCTTGCTTTGCATGCAATAAACAAATGTTACAATTGTGAAAAAAATAGATATGAGAAAGGATCTCTGAACATATCAATTTTAATAATGACTGAAGGACACAGTTTATAAGGAACATATCTAGACCTTGTAGATTAATATCATCAGTAATGACAGTACATATAACAGATCTAGACCTAGTAGATTAATATCATGAGTAATGACAGTACATATAACAGATCTAGACCTAGTAGATTAATATCATGAGTAATGACAGTACATATAACAGATCTAGACCTAGTAGATTAATATCATCAGTAATGATAGAAAATATAACAGATCTAGACCTAGTAGATCATGAGTAATGACAGTACATATAACAGATCTAGACCTAGTAGATTAATATCATGAGTAATGACAGTACATATAACAGATCTAGACCTAGTAGATTAATATCATGAGTAATGACAGTACATACAACAGATCTAGACCTAGTAGATTAATATCATGAGTAATGACAGTACATATAACAGATCTAGACCTAGTAGATTAATATCATGAGTAATGACAGTACATATAACAGATCTAGACCTAGTAGATTAATATCATGAGTAATGACAGTACATATAACAGATCTAGACCTAGTAGATTAATATCATGAGTAATGACAGTACATATAACAGATCTAGACCTAGTAGATTAATATCATGAGTAATGACAGTACATATAACAGATCTAGACCTAGTAGATTAATATCATGAGTAATGACAGTACATATAACAGATCTAGACCTAGTAGATTAACATCATGAGTAATGACAGTACATATAACAGATCTAGACCTTGTAGATCATGAGTAATGACAGTACATACAACAGATCTAGACCTTGTAGATCATGAGTAATGACAGTACATACAACAGATCTAGACCTTGTAGATCATGAGTAATGACAGTACATACAACAGATCTAGACCTTGTAGATCATGAGTAATGACAGTACATATAACAGATCTAGACCTAGTAGATTAATATCATGAGTAATGACAGTACATATAACAGATCTAGACTTAGTAGATTAATATCATGAGTAATGACAGTACATATAACAGATCTAGACCTAGTAGATTAATATCATGAGTAATGACAGTACATATAACAGATCTAGACCTAGTAGATTAATATCATGAGTAATGACAGTACATATAACAGATCTAGACCTAGTAGATTAATATCATGAGTAATGACAGTACATATAACAGATCTAGACCTAGTAGATTAATATCATGAGTAATGACAGTACATATAACAGATCTAGACCTTGTAGATTAATATCATGAGTAATGACAGTACATATAACAGATCTAGACCTAGTAGATTAATATCATGAGTAATGACAGTACATATAACAGATCTAGACCTAGTAGATTAATATCATGAGTAATGACAGTACATATAACAGATCTAGACCTAGTAGATTAATATCATGAGTAATGACAGTACATATAACAGATCTAGACCTAGTAGATTAATATCATGAGTAATGACAGTACATATAACAGATCTAGACCTAGTAGATTAATATCATGAGTAATGACAGTACATATAACAGATCTAGACCTAGTAGATTAATATCATGAGTAATGACAGTACACATAACAGATCTAGACCTAGTAGATTAATATCATGAGTAATGAGAGTACATATAACAGATCTAGACCTAGTAGATTAATATCATCAGTAACGATAGAAAATACAACAGATCTAGACCTAGTAGATCATGAGTAATGACAGTACATATAACAGATCTAGACCTAGTAGATTAATATCATCAGTAATGACAGTACATATAACAGATCTAGACCTTGTAGATTAATATCATGAGTAATGACAGTACATATAACAGATCTAGACCTAGTAGATTAATATCATGAGTAATGACAGTACATATAACAGATCTAGACCTAGTAGATTAATATCATCAGTAATGACAGTACATATAACAGATCTAGACTTAGTAGATTAATATCATGAGTAATGACAGTACATATAACAGATCTAGACCTAGTAGATTAATATCATGAGTAATGACAGTACATATAACAGATCTAGACCTTGTAGATTAATATCATGAGTAATGACAGTACATATAACAGATCTAGACCTAGTAGATTAATATCATGAGTAATGACAGTACATATAACAGATCTAGACCTTGTAGATTAATATCATGAGTAATGACAGTACATATAACAGATCTAGACCTAGTAGATTAATATCATGAGTAATGACAGTACATATAACAGATCTAGACCTAGTAGATTAATATCATGAGTAATGACAGTACATATAACAGATCTAGACCTAGTAGATTAATATCATGAGTAATGACAGTACATATAACAGATCTAGACCTAGTAGATTAATATCATGAGTAATGACAGTACATATAACAGATCTAGACCTAGTAGATTAATATCATGAGTAATGACAGTACATATAACAGATCTAGACCTAGTAGATTAATATCATGAGTAATGACAGTACATATAACAGATCTAGACCTAGTAGATCATGAGTAATGACAGTACATATAACAGATCTAGACCTTGTAGATTAATATCATCAGTAATGAGAGTACATATAACAGATCTAGACCTAGTAGATTAATATCATGAGTAATGACAGTACACATAACAGATCTAGACCTAGTAGATTAATATCATCAGTAATGAGAGTACATATAACAGATCTAGACCTAGTAGATTAATATCATCAGTAATGATAGAAAATACAACAGATCTAGACCTAGTAGATCATGAGTAATGACAGTACATATAACAGATCTAGACCTAGTAGATTAATATCATGAGTAATGACAGTACATATAACAGATCTAGACCTTGTAGATTAATATCATGAGTAATGATAGAAAATATAACAGATCTAGACCTAGTAGATTAATATCATGAGTAATGACAGTACATACAACAGATCTAGACCTTGTAGATTAATATCATGAGTAATGACAGTACATACAACAGATCTAGACCTTGTAGATTAATATCATGAGTAATGACAGTACATATAACAGATCTAGACCTAGTAGATTAATATCATCAGTAATGATAGAAAATATAACAGATCTAGACCTAGTAGATTAATATCATGAGTAATGACAGTACATATAACAGATCTAGACCTAGTACATTAATATCATGAGCAATGACAGTACATATAACAGATCTAGACCTAGTAGATTAATATCATGAGTAATGACAGTACATATAACAGATCTAGACCTAGTAGATTAATATCATGAGTAATGACAGTACATATAACAGATCTAGACCTTGTAGATTAATATCATGAGTAATGACAGTACATATAACAGATCTAGACCTTGTAGATTAATATCATGAGTAATGACAGTACATATAACAGATCTAGACTTAGTAGATTAATATCATGAGTAATGACAGTACATACAACAGATCTAGACCTTGTAGATTAATATCATGAGTAATGACAGTACATACAACAGATCTAGACCTTGTAGATTAATATCATGAGTAATGACAGTACATATAACAGATCTAGACCTAGTAGATTAATATCATGAGTAATGACAGTACATACAACAGATCTAGACCTAGTAGATTAATATCATGAGTAATGACAGTACATATAACAGATCTAGACCTAGTAGATTAATATCATCAGTAATGATAGAAAATATAACAGATCTAGACCTAGTAGATTAATATCATGAGTAATGACAGTACATATAACAGATCTAGACCTAGTAGATTAATATCATGAGTAATGACAGTACATATAACAGATCTAGACCTAGTAGATTAATATCATGAGTAATGACAGTACATATAACAGATCTAGACCTAGTAGATTAATATCATGAGTAATGACAGTACATATAACAGATCTAGACCTAGTAGATTAATATCATGAGTAATGACAGTACATATAACAGATCTAGACCTAATACATTAATATCATGAGTAATGACAGTACATACAACAGATCTAGACCTTGTAGATTAATATCATGAGTAATGACAGTACATATAACAGATCTAGACCTAGTACATTAATATCATGAGCAATGACAGTACATATAACAGATCTAGACCTAGTAGATTAATATCATGAGTAATGACACTACATATAACAGATCTAGACCTAGTAGATTAATATCATTTGTAATGATAGAAAATATAACAGATCTAGACCTAGTAGATTAATATCATGAGTAATGATAGAAAATATAACAGATCTAGACCTAGTAGATTAATATCATGAGTAATGACAGTACATATAACAGATCTAGACCTAGTAGATTAATATCATGAGTAATGACAGTACATACAACAGATCTAGACCTAGTAGATCATGAGTAATGACAGTACATATAACAGATCTAGACCTAGTAGATTAATATCATGAGTAATGATAGAAAATATAACAGATCTAGACCTAGTAGATTAATATCATGAGTAATGACAGTACATACAACAGATCTAGACCTAGTAGATCATGAGTAATGACAGTACATATAACAGATCTAGACCTAGTAGATTAATATCATGAGTAATGATAGAAAATATAACAGATCTAGACTTAGTAGATTCATATCATGAGTAATGACAGTACATACAACAGATCTAGACCTAGTAGATTAATATCATGAGTAATGACAGTACATATAACAGATCTAGACCTAGTAGATTAATATCATGATTAATGACAGTACATACAACAGATCTAGACCTAGTAGATCATGAGTAATGACAGTACATACAACAGATCTAGACCTAGTAGATTAATATCATGAGTAATGACAGTACATATAACAGATCTAGACCTAGTAGATTAATATCATGAGTAATGACAGTACATATAACAGATCTAGACCTTGTAGATTAATATCACGAGTAATGATAGAAAATATAACAGATCTAGACCTAGTAGATTAATATCATGAGTAATGACAGTACATATAACAGATCTAGACCTAGTAGATTAATATCATGAGTAATGATAGAAAATATAACAGATCTAGACCTAGTAGATTAATATCATGAGTAATGACACTACATATAACAGATCTAGACCTAGTAGATTAATATCATGAGTAATGATAGAAAATATAACAGATCTAGACCTAGTAGATTAACATCATGAGTAATGACAGTACATACAACAGATCTAGACCTTGTAGATTAACATCATGAGTAATGACAGTACATATAACAGATCTAGACCTAGTAGATTAATATCATGAGCAATGACAGTACATATAACAGATCTAGACCTAGTAGATTAATATCATGAGTAATGACAGTACATATAACAGATCTAGACCTAGTAGATTAATATCATGAGTAATGACAGTACATATAACAGATCTAGACCTAGTAGATTAATATCATGAGTAATGACAGTACATATAACAGATCTAGACCTAGTAGATTAATATCATGAGTAATGACAGTACATATAACAGATCTAGACCTTGTAGATTAATATCATGAGTAATGACAGTACATATAACAGATCTAGACCTAGTAGATTAATATCATGAGTAATGACAGTACATATAACAGATCTAGACCTAGTAGATTAATATCATGAGTAATGACAGTACATATAACAGATCTAGACCTAGTAGATTAATATCATGAGTAATGACAGTACATATAACAGATCTAGACCTAGTAGATTAATATCATGAGTAATGACAGTACATATAACAGATCTAGACTTAGTAGATTAATATCATGAGTAATGACAGTACATATAACAGATCTAGACCTAGTAGATTAATATCATGAGTAATGACAGTACATATAACAGATCTAGACCTTGTAGATTAATATCATGAGTAATGACAGTACATATAACAGATCTAGACCTTGTAGATTAATATCATGAGTAATGACAGTACATATAACAGATCTAGACCTTGTAGATTAATATCATGAGTAATGACAGTACATATAACAGATCTAGACCTTGTAGATTAATATCATGAGTAATGACAGTACATATAACAGATCTAGACCTTGTAGATTAATATCATGAGTAATGACAGTACATATAACAGATCTAGACTTAGTAGATTAATATCATGAGTAATGACAGTACATATAACAGATCTAGACCTAGTAGATTAATATCATGAGTAATGACAGTACATATAACAGATCTAGACCTAGTAGATTAATATCATGAGTAATGACAGTACATATAACAGATCTAGACCTAGTAGATTAATATCATGAGTAATGACAGTACATATAACAGATCTAGACCTAGTAGATTAATATCATCAGTAATGACAGTACATATAACAGATCTAGACCTAGTAGATTAATATCATCAGTAATGACAGTACATATAACAGATCTAGACCTAGTAGATTAATATCATGAGTAATGACAGTACATATAACAGATCTAGACCTAGTAGATTAATATCATGAGTAATGACAGTACATATAACAGATCTAGACCTAGTAGATTAATATCATGAGTAATGACAGTACATATAACAGATCTAGACCTAGTAGATTAATATCATCAGTAATGACAGTACATATAACAGATCTAGACCTTGTAGATTAATATCATCAGTAATGACAGTACATATAACAGATCTAGACCTTGTAGATTAATATCATCAGTAATGACAGTACATATAACAGATCTAGACCTTGTAGATTAATATCATCAGTAATGACAGTACATATAACAGATCTAGACCTAGTAGATTAATATCATCAGTAATGACAGTACATATAACAGATCTAGACCTAGTAGATTAATATCATGAGTAATGATAGAAAATATAACAGATCTAGACCTAGTAGATTAACATCATGAGTAATGACAGTACATACAACAGATCTAGACCTTGTAGATTAATATCACGAGTAATTACAGTACATATAACAGATGATAACGGACAACACCATGAATATGACAATACATGTGATGTATATCTCCTCCTACTGCAAGCTCACCAGTCATACTGATGTTGTGCACCTTGGGGTGATACAGAAAAGCACTTTCATTCTTGACTGCAATTTTGATATGTACCTATTAACACAATAGGTGAAAATGATACTGATCATAAATTACATTTCCTGGGTCAGACAAATTTACAGACTGGTGCTCATCAACTCTGTTAATAATATTTCAGAAGTTTCATTGCTTGTAGTTTCATGCCCTGCCAAGGACATGGCTGTGGCATGTAGTGTTATGCTTGAATGTCCATCTGTCCATCCATCATCACACCTTGGTTAAGTTTTGCATATAGGTCAGTTTCTCGGGCATACTGTTACCCCCGGGGTCATACAACTTTCCATGTACAGTCCTACCCATTTATCTTGACATCCTTGGGCCCGATGTAATATTGTCAACATAAGTGGATGTCAAGATAAGGGATAAGGGGGAAGGGGGGGGGGGCTGAAAAAAGCACATTTCTTTTTGACCCATATGCAAGTGAAATTTGCCTGCAAGGGGTGACCTGTCATCAGTGAGTAGGATTTACACTTTGAGAAAATAAACAATGGAAGTCTTGATTAAATGAAGACAAAACCAGACTGTGAAATACACTTGTATATTGACACCTTACATTTTGGTTACCTTTGTGTAATAAAATCTATAATATGTTAAGCATATGTATATGAAAAATCCACAAATTCGAGTATAGGTCACATGATAGAAAATTAGTCACATCCTGTTAGAGAACTCATGTATAAAACAAAAATGGTAGTCCTCGCTTGATCTATATCCTATTGTCAACCAACACGTGTGACTAAACAATTCACTACAATATTCATTGTCACCAGTGGCACATGGCTGTATAGTTACATGCTAATTAAAACTGGCCTAGATTTGACTGAGGCAACATACATAATCATATTACTGGGGATGTGGCTATTCATAGGGAAATGAAAACCTGTCAAAAAGTGTTTAATTCTGACAAAAGAGCAGTAAAAATGTTAAAGGAAAAATGATTGCAAAACATTTAATGACATTTATTAAAAAAGTTTTATTAAGCACAAGAAGAACTTGTAAAACACTCACAAATTCCAGAATATGCATAACAAGTAATATATATAATTAAGATTATTATTGATATTATCCATTGCTTTTATTCAAGTTTGGTTATGACTTCCTTCCTTTGATGAAAGGTGCATTGTTTTTATTAAAGATTGTAGCCAGCTTGCTTTGATGAAGGTTGCATACATTATTGAAGTCACCGCTAAAGGCCAACTTTGGAGGACCAAACAAATGCCTGTTTGTTAATGTGAGTGCAACATTAAAGCTGGTGGCAACATCAAATAATGTATGGGTCAGAACCGGCAACTTGTCAATGTAAACAATTAGAAAACAAAGGATGTGTTCAAGTTGGGACCTATCGCTTCTGTCAACATATACATTTATTCTTTTATATCTAGAGGTCGACACAAGCATGACAAATTTGGTAGTAAATAAAGACCATGGGCCTGGGACTTTGCTTTTTGGTCGACATAAGCAATGTCGATATAAGTGGGTAGGACTGTAGATGTATCTTGGTGAGTATAAGAAAAAGTGGGGCATTGTGGCATACATTTCATGATTCAGTGCATTCAGTTAAGTTTTGCATTTAGATTAATTTTTGGCTAGGCTCATGGAATTCTGTATGTAGATGTCTCTTGGTAAGTATATTATCCCACCAAAAGTAGGTCACTGCAACCTACTTTTGCATTTAGGTCAGTTTCTCAGGCACACTTGAAAACAGAGGCATGCAGTTTTGTGTGTGAACGAGTCTTGGCGTGTACAATACCACCCAACCAAAATTATGTCACTATGACCTATATTTCATGCTTCAGTGACTTTGGTTAAGTTTGCCTTTAAATCAGTTTCTCATACACATCTGACTGTAGCGTAATAAAAAATAGTGAGATGGTAAGGCATTTGTGTTCTATGAACAATTCTTGTTCTATGTACAAAACATTTTTTATTCATATGATGTCTTCTAAACATCTGCAAATACAATACACTTTTGGACTGGTTTGTCACATTTTTGATTCATATGATGTATTCTAAACATCTGTAAATACAACACACTTTTGGACTGGTTTGTCACCAAAATTTGTGCAGTACAGTCCAAAATGAAGCAACATTGACAAAATGGCAATTTCATAATCTTCCATGTGACACCATAATAAAGATAATTATTTTTTCAACAATATCTTGGCAATAATAATCCAAAATGTGTCAGAATGAGTTTAACAATTGTGTATTTTTGGATTTGCATAAGTATAGGTGGATTTTACTATCACAAATATCCATTTTGCCAGTGACAGGTAAAACTAACATAAGGCCCAAGTGGGCCTGAGATTGCTCACCTGGATGCCATCTTCCTAATAGCAAAATGCTAGAGCAGTTGGCCAAGAAATCTGGGTCAGAAGGATTCTTTCTGTAGAAATTTCTTCCAGTGCTGTTAATTACAAATGTTATGAAAACAACTGTTTCAAGGTTTCATCCACATCTGCATCATTTGTCCGATATTGAAAGGCCTTTATACTAGAATGCTTTCTCTCCAAGTTGATAACATTCTATTGAGTAGGGTTTTTTTTTAGGTAAAGTTGTTTAAATGTTTTTCTATTTCTAGTAATGGTGGCCATATTTGATGGCAGATCAGCATCATTTGTAATATCTAAACGGCCTTAGAGCTAAGATGCTTTACGTCAGATTTGTTCAAATTCTGTTGAGCAGTTTTTGGGAAGAACGTTTTGATGGTTTTTCTATTTTTTAGTTACAGCAGCTATATTTGATGGTGAATTGTGATAATTTTTATAAATTTAAAAGCCCTTCATGTTAGGATGCTTTTAGTCAAATTTGGTCCAATTCTGTTCAGTGGTTTTTGATAAGAAGTAATTTAAAGGATTTTCCATTTTTAGAAACAGTGACCATATTTGATGGTGGATTGGCATCATGTGTATAAAATTGAAAGATCTTGATGTGAGGATGCCTTCTGCAAAATTTGGTAAAATTCTAGAGATCAGTTTTTAAGAAGAAGTTGTTTGAAGGTTTTCCTATCTTTAGTAATGGTGGCCATATCTGATGGTGGATCAGTATTATTTGTACGGTCTGAAAGCCCTTCATGCCAGGATGCTCTCTGCCAAGTTTGGTTGACACTGATCCAGTGGTTTTTAAGAAGAAGTCGAAAACAACAAAAGTTGACAGATGCACAATGCATGATGGACTATGGATGCAGGGCCATACTGCAGACATGTGACAGTAATAGCACACATTTTGATAACATTCTCAGATCCTCCAATATAAGACTGTTATCCTTAAATCGGCTAAATTTCCTTACCTGGAAGGTGAACACATCATTCCAGATGGGGTTAAGAGAGTTCCTTGAAATAACCTTGGCCTTGTGTTTGGCACAGTCCACGGGTATCCCAATAATCTCAACCTCCACCTGCACACTGGCTGTGTAATTTGAGCTAACATACTGACCTGATATCAGCTAAAATTGAGAGAAAAGAAATGGCAGTCTTCAATTTCTTACACTACTCATGTTCAAATATTTTCTTAATGACAACGAATAATGTAAAGTATGTTAAAACAAACTTTTGGTCAAAATGTGTTTTGCTGCCAGTAATAGAATACATAATGTATTGATAAGATATTTTTTTAGACAATATATATTCACGCCAAACAGTTTTATAATCTATTCAGAAAAATATAATGTTATTCAAATACTGGTATTGTCATGTATCTTTAAAAATAAGTACACATAGTATTTTAGTTGGCAGTCCATTAGGACCATAATACTCATATGCAATGACTTATGTAATAATTTCATGCCAACAATACTATATTGCATTATCTTACTGTACTGCAGTATGATTAGAGTTATAAGCATAATAAGGTGTCATGACTAATATAATGAGTACCGAAAGTGTAACTATAATCAGAGGTACAGTGCCATGCTTCTTACTAGATAGGAACTATTACTATAAATATTATTAAAATTTTGGTAACCATGGCACCTATGCTTTTTTTGAAATAATTATTTTTACAAAGTGAATTCATCATGGGGATTACTGTAAACCTACATGCAGAGTAAGAATGGTGGCATGAAGGCCGTCAAACTCCTTGTCCCAGGGATTGAAGTGGTTGTACATTACGTGACTCTTGTCCCACATGACCGCTGGCTTCAGTACATAGCCACTTCTGCCATTCTGCTCAAATATAGCTGTGTTCAGAGCCATGGCTGTATCTGGGAAACCAATTTTTGGAGTAAAATACGTTTCTTTGATAATACTTACCCAATCATTATATGTTAAGAGAATATCCACTATCTCACAAATCCAGCCCTTCCAAGGTACAAAAGATGTTAATGTCTTTTGGGTTGTTTAACTAGAAAAAAAATGATAAAAAGTCATCTGCTTGCAAAGATGGCAGTCAGATGAGTGGTCTCCCCATGGATAAAGTAATTGGCACCAAAATCCTGTCAATCATCAGCTGATACTGGAGAGGATGTGCATGCTCTTCCAGAGATGTAACTGCATGGAGGGCTTTGAAGGAAGTGCTCATATTATGATCTGGTATGTATTATTGAAGAAGTGTATTTCACTCCAAAAATTGGTTTCTTCATTAAATACATTACCCGATCATAATACATTCGGATAATAGTTAAGAAGTGCATGGAGTTGGCCCTGGCTCTAGTCTCCTAATATATGTGAAGCAGCTTCAAGTCTCATATGAGATAGTACAGGTCAGTAAATGGATTTGGTCTTGAGAACAAATTTTTCTCTCACAAATTCAGCGAAGTAGAGTAACCTGGGTCATTACATAGCTGGTGAGTGACCTGGGAAGGTAGCCTGTTGTGCTGCTGATATAGGTCCCAGCATGTCAAATTAAGCCCTTTGGGATGAAAGGTCTCTAAGATAAAAGCTGGAGAATGTCAACTCTGACCTTCATCCCCCAGTTTTTGAATGATACCAAACAGGGAACAGTTGCGTTCAAATGCTATGCTGGTGGCAAATGCCCTAACCTCATGAGCCAATATGTATAAAAAAATCATTTGGTCTCGGGTTAGTTCCTTGTAGGCTCAGAGGATAACCCAAGGGATCCAGGATGAATGGAGCCTGAGCAGAAATACCATCCCTTCCTTCTTTAAGAGGTAAGAACAAAGCGAGATCTCCATCATATGATTTGCTCAGTATGCTTCAGGTACCACTTTAATGGACTGACATGGTGCTGTTGATGCCCTATGGAAAAAGGGTCATAAGAAGACAGTGGTTTCAAGTCAAACAGACTGATTTCCCATGATTGAGCACCTATTCTCAACAAAGAAAGTAGGGGATATGATGAGAGAAACTGAACATTGTGGCCGAACTGCAGAAAGTTCAGGTTGACTGGTAAGGTATGAATTTCTCTGATTCTACCATGATAAAAAAGCACTCACTATGGCCTTCATCTCCAGGATGGTAATGTACAAGAAGCAATCCTGAAGGGGCCAAACCATGCTCACTTCTTGAAAGGAAGGCAGGAGGATGACTCAAGAGGAAAAGAAATTCCCAGGCTGAATTCTACTCTCTGTGTCAACAGAAGATGTCACTGAGAAGCTCTTCAAGGAATGTTCTTGAGGGAAACAAATTTGTTTCAAAGAGATTTTGAACTCCATGTCCAGATTAATGAAATACTGGGACAGAATAAAACTGGATTTATCAGATGCAAGAGAGAAACAAGGGATTTCATGTCTTGGTAGAAAAGATTGCTCACCTGATGATTCTGAAGAATGGCATACAGGTAGTTTGATTTCACAGACATGGAGGTACATACGAAGCATGACACAAGTCATCCAGGATTCTCATGAAGACCCTGATACTGATATTCAGACTGAAAGGGAGTGCCATGAATTGGTATAGTGTCCCTGTATGCCCTGGTATAGTGTCCCTGTATGCCATGGTATTGTGTCCCTGTATGCCATGGTATAGTGTCCCTGTTAGCCATGGTATAGTGTCCCTGTATGCCATGGTATAGTGTCCCTGTTAGCCATGGTATAGTGTCCCTGTTAGCCATGGTATAGTGTCCCTGTATGCCATGGTATAGTGTCCCTGTATGCCATGGTATTGTGTCCCTGTTAGCCATGGTATAGTGTCCCTGTATGCCATGGTATTGTGTCCCTGTATGCCATGGTATAGTGTCCCTGTTAGCCATGGTATAGTGTCCCTGTATGCCATGGTATAGTGTCCCTGTATGCCATGGTATTGTGTCCCTGTTAGCCATGGTATAGTGTCCCTGTATGCCATGGTATAGTGTCCCTGTATGCCATGGTATAGTGTCCCTGTATGCCATGGTATTGTGTCCCTGTTAGCCATGGTATAGTGTCCCTGTATGGCATGGTATTGTGTCCCTGTATGCCATGGTATAGTGTCCCTGTATGCCATGGTATTGTGTCCCTGTATGCCATGGTATAGTGTCCCTGTATGCCATGGTATAGTGTCCCTGTATGCCATGGTATAGTGTCCCTGTATGCCATGGTATTGTGTCCCTGTATGCCATGGTATAGTGTCCCTGTATGCCATGGTATAGTGTCCCTGTATGCCATGGTATAGTGTCCCTGTATGCCATGGTATTGTGTCCCTGTATGCCATGGTATAGTGTCCCTGTTTGCCATGGTATAGTGTCCCTGTATGGCAACCTCAGGACTTTTGGGAAGACCTGTGAATGGAAATATGCAAAATCTCCATCTCAAATGGCACTGAGAACTGATGTCAGCATCTCTATTCTGAACCTGGGTGCCTGAATGTATTGGTTGATAGACCTTAGCTTAGCTCTATGACCAGTTAGAGCTTGGTTCTGGGAACTAAGTCAGGACTAAAATCTCAGTGAGTTTTTGTTTTGAACAATCTCTACCAGTCTTTTCGTGAGGAAAATGTTAACTTTCTGCTGCTCAAAGTTGACATTGTATGGGTCTCTGGGGATGTCTGTAGTGAAGGGAGCCCAAGACAGTGGGACACGATCATTGAACACGATCTGGAGGCCACATCCCCACTAGGTGGCACTAGTTTAAGCTGAGCATGGATGCTTGCATTTGTGGATGTGGTGTGGAAGGGTTTACTAGTAATGTGATCGGGTAAGTATGTCTTCTTGTTTATTATTCTCAGAGAAACATAATTTACTAAAATATTTGCTTTCATTTTTGAATACATTCACTGATTACATGAATGTTAGGAGAATAGGTAAGAGGAGCAGGAAATGACTGAGCATACAACCTCTGTCATCAGCCTCCTTTGAGGGAAGAATATCTGAATTTCCCATAATAAGTATGAACTGCTCTCTTAATATCTTTAGTTGGCACTACATAGCCACTTTCGTGGTGACATGCTGTAAAACACTACTACATATCACAACCAACAGTTCCATGACCAAAACACTTAGATTAGGATAACAGATTACATTCCCTTATTATGCAAAAGAAATTGGGCAAATCCAGCAGAAGTGTTAAACCCATGCCTGCGAGGAGGTTGTGCTGACCTCAAAAGGGTCTGGCCACTGGCCCCACCAGACTCAATTTACGTCTCTGTGATGCTAGATCTCAGAGATAAAACTTGAGAAGGTTGACTGGGCATGCCAGCCATTGGCTTCTGTTATATCTTGGATCAAAACATTGTGTTCAAATGTGACATATTTGCCAAGATTGCTCTAATCTCATGTGCATAAATTCTCATGAGGCGTATGGTCCTGAGATAATTCAGAATATGCCGAGCATATGTCCCACTTCAGCTACAATGCCAGAACTTGAGTGGTTACATACTCTTTTCCTGACTTAATGGGCAGAAATAGACATTTTCATCTCTATGTGTCAATAGAAGAGAGAGCTTGGATTACCATCTTTTGATTGCCTACAGACGGCAACCAGTTCTTAGCTATGAAACTAGGTTGCATCATTAACACCATGGAACCATCTGATTTAAACTGGAGATAGTTTGGGTTCATTGAAAGGGCAAGTCACTCACTCACCCTGCACGGTGAGGCTAGTGCTATCAGAACCCATGTCTTGTAAGATAGCAGCTTCGTAGAGGCTCTGGCTAAGGGTTCAAACTTCTCTGAGTTGAGCCAAGTCAAAACTCATGAAAGATTCCATTTTGGAAACGGAGTGAGTGATTTAGGCCAATTTAGGTCCAAGTTGACCAGCAAGTCTGACAGATCCTGGTTGTGATCTACATTCGCTCTACCATGATACCTGAATGCGTCAGAAATCATGGAGCAATATTCCCTGATAGTAACTGGAGCTAACTTTTTCTTGAAAAACCAGAGAAAAGTTAGCCACCTGAGAGATAGAGGCATTCAAGGGGACAATGTTGTTACCTTTGCTCAGTCCCTGAATACCCATCACTTCCTTTCATAGGCTCTCAAAGTGGAGGGCCTTTTGCACTCATCAGATTCTCTCCATGATTGAAAGTTGAAACTCCTTTCTACACAAGGCTCTCTTGACAAGAGTCAGATGTGAAGAAGAAGTCTGTCCGGGCAGGGATGAAACACCTGCAGGCGGTTTTGTTTAAGCAGATTGTCCCATCTGAGTGGGGCTACCAGAATAAAACTGCAATTCTGGTTCTTGATTTTCTGCATGACTCTTGGAATCAGAACATTTGGAATTAAGACATAGCTGCAAATTCCATCCCAAATGACTGCCAGAGCATCCACAGCCCAAGTTTCTGGGTCAGGGACTGGAAAGATGAAGGTGGTCAGTTTGTGATTTCACCTCGCTTCAAAGAGATCTATCATCGGCGAATCCACTGAAAGACTGATGGATGAAGGGACTATGTGGTATGCAGATTTGACCTCTTCTTGACAGAGAATCTGCCAACACATTTAGTCTGCCGGGGATGTGTCTGATCTGGAAAATTATCTTGTGCCAGGAGCACCTGCGTAGAAACTCCCAGACCAGGATGCATATGTTGGGTGATTTGGTTCCCCCCAGTTTGAAGAGGTAAGGGATCACTACGGAACTGTCGGACATTACAAGAATGACTTTCCTGCACAGGTTCTCTCACCACAAACAAAAGGCATTCATTATAGCTTAATTTCCAAGACGTTTATATGAAGAGCTTTCTCCTGTGGGCACCAGTTGCCATGGTGAAGTGAGGCAACAGATGGATGAACTGGCATCCATACAAATTGTGATGTTCTCTAGTGAAATTCCTGCTGTGAGCTACTGCTAGTCCTGCCAATGAGCCATTGCTTGTCTTGCAACTGATGCAGGAACTGTTTTAACTCAGTTGCGATCAAGATGTGGTGATCTAGACAACGGGACAATGGGCATCACCAAGCAAGCAATGCCATCTGCAGAGGGCACATATAGAGGCAGTCTAAGAAAATCAAATCTGCCACTGCATTTAGTAAACTGACTTGCAGAAACTCCATCACAGAAACCAACTTCCTGTTTGGGATCAACCTTGGAGGCTCGATAATTTGTGCAATTCATATTTGTGGGAGATGAACAAGATTGAGATGGGTCAGAAATTCCATACCCAGATGGATGAGGTGTTGAGACAGGATAAGACCTGACTTTTCCCAATTCTCTAGAATGTCTAGGTGTGGTGAAAAGTGAGATAAGGCTGCTCATTTCCTGCAGCAAAACAATACTTACCATGCGTTTCTGAAGAATGCCATCCGGGTACACCAAAATTGCTGTCAACAAGGAGACAACACAGTTTACTATTTTTTTAAATGTCCATGGACTGAGATTTAGTCCAAAAGATGGAGCACAAAATCGATAAATATTTCCTTTGATTGCAAATCAAAGGAACTTGCGAGAAGATGGATGGATCAGGACATGAAAGTATGTATTGGTCAGAACTAACCTAATTGTAAACTCGATCTTTTTCATGGAAAGGTGTACTGATCGTGATGTTTCCATCTTGAATCTGGGTGCTAATAAGAATTTTCTTAGCCAGCTGAGTTCTATCACTGGCCCGAATTTGCCATTGGCTTTTGGTACCAGGAAGAGCTTTGAATAAAAGCCTGGAGAGTTTGGCTTGCGAACTCTTGCCACCACTTTCTGAGAGTGTAACAATGTGATTTCCTCCATTACAAACTACTCCTTTATGGGATCTGTTGTTCTCCATCATAGAGGGGAGGAGGCTGTATAAATGAAATCTGAAGTTCTTCCCAAACTACTTGGATCACCCATTCATTGTTGGAGAAAGGCTGATCCAAGTATAACTGAAAAAAAACAATGGAGCAGTCTGGCACTGACTGGGAGACTCTCCATGGGCAGTGAGGTTAATGAGTCATTGGCAATTATTGGGAGGTTTGGGGAAAGAGAAACTTTGTTTCCTTTCTCACTTATTAAATTGCTTCCTAGGCTGAAATGTCTGCTGCTGTCTGAAGCCTTGTTGTGGTCAAGATTGGTGTTGTTGAGGGGGATACTGTTGTCAATCCCTCTGCATCCTAACATCTTTCCTTTATGGCAAAGGCTGTTGAGGACTGAAAGTTGGAGTAGGTATGGAGAGCTGGAGGGGCACCTCTTGTGCCACCTGCTTTCATATATCCTCTATATGACCTCCCAAGCAGCGGTGAGCCGAAGGACAATGGTCATAAAGCCCAGGAGTGATGCAGCTTCAGCGATGATGAATGTTGAAATGTGTCACATAGTATCAAATCAAAATCCAATGAAGCTGTAAGGGCATTTGCCATGAAGTGATGATCTGCCCTATTGATCACTTTGGCTATGTGGGCTGTCGACTCCCACTCACCAAAGATGCCAAGTCTAGCATTGATGATGTTGCCACTACATTCCACACCAGTTTTGAAGTTGCCTCAAATACTTTGTGATCAACTTTATAGAATAGCGGATTTTACATGTGTACCTCTGCAATGTTCTTATCAATACTTGGAACGTCAGAGTTTGTTTGAAAGAATACCAGAAATTTCGCCAATTTTTGTTGACTGTGGAAGAAGAAGAAATGCTTGACTTTCTTCCTCATCCTCAACATCTATCTAAGCCTTGAATTTGTAATTGTGACTTGCAGACAGAGGAGGTGCAGAATCCAATGGAGTTACGATTCTATACAAAAAATTCTGCCACAGCCTTTCCATCTCTTTATTGATGGGATCAGCATGAATCATCATATCAGGCTTTTTCCATACAATTCTGGGGGGTTGTCCTTGTCTGGCAATGCTTCCATATCTGCATACAACATACCAAGTAGCATGGAAGTTATCAGGTAAGCCAATAACGTTGAGCCCACTGTCTGTACTGGAGGTCAGGCAGCTGATAATACATGTTCCACCAGGCTGGAAGGCAGGAAGGAAGGCTGTATGGAAGACCCAAAGGATGGCTGGATTGCAGGCTGGAAGAAAGGCTTGGTGGTCAGCCTGAAGACCGGTTAGCCCAAAAAAAATGGACAGACTAGTTATATTGACCACCTTAAGCTTCCGCATACAACAGAATGGATGTCTGGAAGGAAGGGCCGTTAACAACCGGTATGGCTACATGCAGCAACAATGACAGGAAACACATCAGCCAAATCAGAATCAAACCCCATGCATCCTGCATTGCAGGCCGAAGGCCACGCTTGGACATGAGGGGGGACAAATGCCCACTGGGCTGCCTAAGGGAGGACACTCTCCTGGCAAAACAAATGCATTATTAGACAAACGTGATGGAGAGGACAACAATTCCCCTGATGAAAGCCACTGCACTGTTGCCTCCTTGATCAATCTCTTTATCATTGACTCTATGAAGATATTAGACTGGTGTCATTCATATGCATCCCAAGTCAGTGCATTATCTGTCTCTAGCTGACTGGATGTGATGATAGTATCTTTGGCAGGTTTGTGGGGGCTGGGGGTGGTGGTGTGTCAATAACGCATCCCCCACTACGCTGACAAGGGAAGATGATTTCTGGTGAAGACTCAACATGTTGCTCTCCTGAAAAATCATATCATACACTGTTCGCTCGATAACTTGTGCCCTGATAACTCGCGAACCCGCTTATAACATGGGGTCAGGCATTGATCCCATTTTTCTTACTAGAAAATACAAAAAATTGGCCCCTACTTATTGCACGTGAATAAAATTGTGATAAAAATTGGTAAAAGAAACCTTGATATATCGCTCATTTTATTGCCGAAAATATTGGTTAGTACCCTGAAATTTGAATCAACATCATGAAATTTTCAACTTTTAATAAGAAGTCATATATTTTGTTCAATTTTCTTTCCAAACAACATTCTCAGTCCACTATAAATAACAATATTCGACGGAAATTTTGATCAATGATAATGTCACTAAATCCTACTGGTGGCAAGACTTTAAAAAATAAATACGAATTAAATAAGTTTTGTCAAGTGAAATTTGTGTTTTAGTTCTATCTTTTAATTCGGTTTCAGTGTAATCATCATAAATGCAATATGCCTTCTTGTATTCAAATGTGAAAAATATCATTCAACTGTCACAGCTCTGTCCGCAAGCTGCTTCTGTGAGAACCTAATTAAGTGCCGACCGTTTTTTGATCTCTGACTTGCGGAAGTATTTGTTGTGTTGTTACACTCAATTAAAAGCAGACCTGCTTTGTATTATCACGTTAATTACGTCTTTTGTATAAAATTAAATAAAGGCAGTGGAATAAAAGAAAAGTTAAAGACATTCAAATCCTACATGAGTAAGTGCAAGCGGTCACAGACATGTGTCATGTCAACTCATTTCAATTGATCAATTGAACACTGTTATAAATATTATAATGTAAGTAATATAATTAAACTGCCTTAAATTAGTCTACTAATTCACAAATGTGATGAAAGATAGTAAGGCAACAAAGTGAAATGAGATATGGTTCATTATGGAGAAACGAGTTCCAGAGTTTGTATTGAACTTAAAATTTCTAAATTGCCACTCAGAGATTTCCTCAAGGATGAGAAGTTTCACTATTACTTGCAATTAAATCACGGCATCCATATTTTATTAATAGAACAATAAATAAATTGAGTTTCGACATTGAGGGTTGTTTCACTAAATAAATGTCCCTAGTTTTTGTAAAAAAGGAATCTTGTTTTGTTGTGAATCAACAACTACAAAAAGCAGTGACGTAATACACAATGTTTTCGCGTACATGTGTTGTTCAAACCACCTGGACTAATGTTGTTAACAATCTTTCCGAGGTTGGGTATCTTGAAAATAAAAGTAATTTATATAAAAATGTGAACAACTACATTGGAAAAAAGCTCTTTATTGACAATTATTCCCAATGCAAATATAAAACGAGCATTCAGCCATTAAACAGCCTCGTTACCCCCACACCCCCCCCATAGTTTTCTCGATGTCCTGCGGGGATGGCATCCCCTTCTTAACTTTTTTGAGGTAACTCGTGCCCTCGCTTATAGAACAGTCTATTTTTTGGACCCTGTTTTTGTGCGTGAGTTATCAAGGGAGAGGTGTACTTTCGCTTTCCTCTCTTTCACCTTGAAGTTCTTTCTGAAGATGGAATACAACATCCCTTCTGACCAAGACTTGTAAAGTAACATGGTTTTGTAGAAGTACATTTTATACAGGCAAGGCAGGACTCGTGATTATTTTTGCTGACCTTGTACCTCAGACACTTATTACATTTTGTCACCATTGCTTCTGAAAAGACAAGAATCACAAAGAAAAAACTGGGAATTAACAACCCAAAATATGAAAATCCAACAAACCACCTGTAATATCACAAAATATCAAATACAACTGTGTTTGCAATTCAAAATTACAGCATGCATGTATGTGATGCTATCATGTGCGAATTATCCGATTGGAAAAATGAAGTCCACAAACTTAATAAAATATGAAAATATATACACAAAAAGTCCCAACAAGGGTTACCAATCCTTCGTGGACACTTGAGCACATAAAATTTCACCACACTTATGGATGGATTATTAAAAATCACAAAGATTCTTGATGGATATGACAAGGCAATGCAGGAAGATGTTACTCATACCACAGCAAAAACAACCGCCACATAGTGGGATGATGGGCAGGTAATTGGTAAGAGTTTTTTCCCTTTGTCTATATGGCATATAGTCATGAAATACAAAATTTTTGTCTTTCTGTAATTGTTGGATTCAAGAAGTAGCAAAGCTTATATTCCTAATATTAATGTGATCAGGGAACATATCTGAAGGAGAAAGAAGTCTGGTCTTTCTTGGTTAAAAGACTGATGGATGCATGACTTCTGTAAGAGGCCCCCGACAGAGCAGAGGGCAGAAAGAACTCTACAGGCAGAAGCTGGAAGACTTCAACAGATGCATGGAAGGCTCAGTCTTCCATTGACATCGTTGGATTAACGAAGGAAGATGGCACTTGTGAGCATGTGTCTTTGAACTCAGAAGTGTGGGATGACACGCAAGCCATATATGAAAGTAGCGATGACTGGGCTAGCAATGACTGGGCTGGAGAAGCCGGTCGTCAGGGTATGATAAATGAGACTGGAAATCTGTCGATGTTGGGACATGGTTATCTCCTGTGAACCATCTGAGACATGTGCCAGGTGTCAGGAATGGGAAGTCAATATAGATAGTAATGGGTTGCCACTGAGCTGGGATTGGTGATGGGCCTGTCTGGTGCCAGTCTGGCATCTACATGTGGTGATGGATTGTCCCGGACTGATTCAAGTGGGCTACTGTACCATGGAGGTACTGGCCTGGTAGTCTGTGCTGTGGTGCTGCTATGCTCTGGCTGTAGCACTGTGGGTGATGGCCAGGCTGTAACAGTGTATGAACCCTATAATGGCCAAGATTGCCAGACCCTTTTTTGGAACTGTAGATCTTCCATCTCGAGTGACTCTGACATAAAAATTGGTAACTGATGCAGCATCGGCAGCAATGCTTATGGCATTCACATCCTTGTGAGAGTCTTTCTTGGCTATCTCAATAGCCTGGGTCAACTGTTTAGCCATAATGGTCGCCCATCTCTCTTCAAACCAGTGAGAACAAATGGTGCAAGTATGGTTCTAATGACACCATATACAGTTTGTACAGGTGGGGTGATTATCTTCAGCCAGCTCGTACATGTATCTCTTATACCCTCCACATTTAATCTTGATGATACCTGTAATTAAAGAGAACAAAACAATGGCATATACAGGTGAAATCAGTCATGTGTCACTGTAAGCTTAAAGTGAAGTCAATACTATGAATAAAGATAGTTGCTCAGCAAATTACAGAAATGATCATATTACTATGAATAAATGATCATTTACTTCATGCAACTTGCAAAACTGGTACAGTTCAGAGATGAACTGTGCTCTAATTATGATAGACCATTGGTCAGAAAACAAATATGGTTTATCATATGATGAAGCTGGACAACTTAAGTGCAAAATATTAAACAATGATGAACACAGAGCAAAATTTAGTAGCAAAATGGATGGAGTATACTTCCCTTTTATGAGAAAACTCAGAAGTATCATTCAAACTGGTGAAAAAGTACGAACTCTGGAAGATATTTGCAAGGGCTCTTGTAAGAGCATGCTGATCAAACACAAAGCTTAATTAGTAATTGATGATTGATGGGATACGGCACTAAGCCCTCTATCTATAGGGAGAGCACTCTTGTCTGACTTCCATCTTTGCAGGCAGACTTTTTAGCATTTATGTTGCTAAAACAAGCCAAAAAGACGTGATTAACATCTTCTTTAGCCTGGGAGGGCTGAATTTGCGAGGTTGTAGATGTTCTCCTAATGCATTATGATCGGATAATGTATTTGAAAAAGAAACAGACAAAGGAACTTGTTAGTCTATATGCCATATGTTAGCAAGCCTCTAGTCCAGTGATTCCCAAACTTTTTGATCATGACCCTAAATACCATCTTTTGCAACCCAAAATGCAGTACCAGTATAGAGTCACAAGGGTCGTCACAAGCCTCATTTGGGTCATGGCCTGGGATTTGGGAACCACTGCTCTAGTCCTCTACACTAGTTAGCAAAATTGGTGTCTAGAAATGTGCAAGGCTAACTAAACTCAAAATTCAAACTCACCAATTGGAATCCATGATAAAGCATACATTAATTGTATATCAGATAATATTGGTAGATACAGAATTTTGCAAATGCTTGACAAATAGTTACCATAATGCAGAACATGAATTTTCAATTTGCAAATCAGTAGGTTGATAGGACTAACTCTGCTGAAAAAAGGAAATATTTGATGGGTATGTATTTCTAAAACACTCATTGCAGATTGTTTTACAAATCAACCCATGAACCCTCAGCAAAAAGGAATAAATGAAAGCTAATAGATTGTCCCATAACCCAAGTATTACAGAATCATCCTTCTGCCACAATTACAGTGAATTACTTATACAGTCATTTGCTACATTTTAATTTCTAGTTAGCAAAGCTATCACAATAAAAATATTTATATTGTTATCCAGATTCATTATAGCACTCCCTCACTATAAGGCTTTTCATTATAACACAGTTCCTGTTATAAGGCCCTTCATTATAATACAGTTCCTGTTATAAGGCCTTCATTATAACACAGTTCCTGTTATAAAACCTTTAATTATAATACAGTTCCTGTTATAAGGCCTTTCATTATAATACAGTTCCTGTTATAAGGCCTTTCATTATAACACAGTTCCTGTTACAAGGCTGTTCATTATATTACAGTTCTTCTTATAAGGCCTTTTATTATAATACAGTTCCTATTATATGGTCCATCATTATAACACAGTTCCTGTTATAAGGTCTATCATTATAACACAGTTCCTGTTATAAGGTCTATCATTATAACACAGTTCCTGTTATAAGGCCCTTCATTACAATACAGGTCCTGTTATAAGGCCTTTCATTATAATACAGTTCCTGTTATAAGGCCTTTCATTATAACACAGTTCCTGTTATAAGGTCCTTCATTATAACACAGTTCCTGTTATAAGGTCCTTCATTATAACACAGTTCCTGTTATAAAACCTTTCATTATAACACAGTTCCTGTTATAAGGCCCTTCATTATAACACTGAGGGTGCCTGCAATTATATGTCCTTGTTTCTCATGAATATCCATAAACAAAATTATGTCATCAACAAGTCAATGAAAAAAGCTCTTATACATGAACGGAAGTAAATTCTTATTAATCGATATGTGATTGTGTTTGGAAGAGAAAATCTGATTGACTCTATCCGCATGAAAAGTCATGTTGGGGCAACCTTCAGAGAAAATTTTACTTGTGTTCACAATGATTCATTAGACAGGTTTGTGCATATTCATGAGAAACGAGGAAATCTTGTTGCAGGCAGCCACGATGGCTTGCTACAATGTGTAACATGAAACTGTTCAGGAGCTGTAATGGAAGACATTTACCACTGTAATGGAAGACATTAACCACTGTAATGGAAGACATTTACCACATATCAAACAATGATGTGACCAGTTTCATATTCTACAACACCTGTTACATGGAGCTGTAATGGAAGACATTTACCACATATCAAACAATGATGTGACCAGTTTCATATTCTACAACACCTGTTACATGGAGCTGTAATGGAAGACATTTACCACATATCAAACAATGATATGACCAGTTTTATATTCTATAACACCCGTTAGATGCAAGACCAAAAACCTGATTACCTTCTGTCTGGTAGTTAAGAGCCACCATTTGAATACCAAATGCCCAGAAGATGACAGGGTTCAGATTAGAGGAATCAATCCTCATCCCTGCTGGATAGATCCGCATCAGCTGCTTCTCTGTATGACTTGGGACAACAGTCAAGGAACAATATGGCAGTTATTTTCCTGAGTGAATTTAACAAATTATGTTAAGCAGTAGCATTAAATGACATACAAAAATTACACAAAATGCCATGCTTCACCTGTTCCACCGAGACATATTTCAAGTACCCAGCAATTTCACTATAGTGTGAAAATAGGTCACCATGACCTCCTATTGCATGGGATGAACAGTCCCCTCCACAATGAATACTCAACAAGTTTCATTATTGAACATACAGCAGTGTCAGAGAAACTGAGCTAAATGTAAAAATTTAACATTGATGCCTATGCTAATAACAAGGACAATGCCAGTGGAATGTAATACTTATATCTCACATATGGTTCACTGGCAAAACAATAACATGTAGGAAAGTGAAAAGTGAAAATGGAAAGTGAAAATGGAAAGTGAAAATGGAAATCACCAACCTTAGCATACACTGACAGTGAAAAAATAAACATTTTAGCTAACAAGAAACAGAATTTTTAAAGGTGACATATTCATGCTTATGTTTATTTTGTGACCTAAACCATGCATATTTTGTGCATTTATTTTGTTTTTCTAGCTAATGTTGACAACCCATCAAATGGCATGCATTCTTTTATACACCAAATGACCTCAATCCAAGAGCAAATACAATTTCTGATCAAATATTGTGTCAATAGGTCTACAGGTAAACATATGCATTCCTTTTTGAAATAACAACTGACATTGCCCAAACTATCTTGTCATAAACTGAAACAAATAACTGAACATTTGAATCAGAATACCTTTTTTGCAAATATTCAAATAGATAATTGGTATTCAAATATCTGTTTCTTTAAATAGCGAGTTTGGCAGCATTCTGTAAAAGAAACAAACAAGGCAAAATGTAAACTATGAAACACCAACTTAGTTTACACTGAACAACTTCAAACCTGCTAAATCACCTGAAAATCAAACTGCCTCTCAAGGTAATCATAATGTTACAACCCTGAATAGTCATGTTAGTCGCATCATCACCATTCCTATTCATCATCAATCAGACACTCTTGAAAGATAATGTGTAATATGGCAAGTTGATGAAGAACATGGTATAGAATAAAGGTCATATAAAAGTAACAGCACCTGGACAAAAGCGCGCAGGACAAAAGCACGCCAAAAAAGCACGCAGGATAAAAACGCGCAAAGATAAAAGCGTGCAAGACAAAAGCGCGCTGACAAAAGCGCGCAAAGACGAAAGCATACAACAATTACCATTTTGTGTCTCTAGTAACGAAAAAACTAACAAATACATCATTAAAGATCATTAAGCATCGTTTATTAATTAATATCTCAATATGCAGAAATATGGCATTAAAGAACAAAAAACATCATCTATTCATTAATATCTTAATATGCAGAAATATTATTATATGATTATGCTCTGAAACAACAGTTACTGCATCTTTTGCATCAAATTTCAGCCGACCTTTGCAGTCTTTTTTTACGCATCTCCATGATGTACTCCCATCCAAATTAATACGATCTTTACGAAGCCAATAGCCATCACGTAAAATGTGCTCTTTCTGCTTCTGTGATTCGGTTCTTTCCATGACTGAAAATGTTTTGGCCTAAACATATCTGTGCTATTTATACAGTTTTGGGTATGCAAGTAGCTTTGAAGAATGACTCTTCAAATAAATTTTGGAACTTAGAAATTATCTCCCTTTTCATGTCTACTTCTACTCTCTGCACTTTTCTTTTTGCGCGATTCTGTTGGGGTTTTTTAGGTTTTGTTGGCGCTCTTTTGTCAGCGCGCTTTTGTCTGGCGTTTTAAGCTGCACTCATTTGTCAATGCACTTTTGTCCTGCACACTTTTGTCGGGACACACAACGTAACAATACCTTGGAGAGTTAACTTCAATATATTTCCACATTTAGTCATTTATTCAAGTTCTGAAGTCCTGACACAGTTATGGAATTACCAATATGCTTAAAATCTGATACTATCCTTTTCTTTATTTTCTTAGAAGTCAATGCAGATGTTAGCTTCATATCACTAAGTTATACATGGGCCAGTTGACATTTTACTGTAAAGTAGGGTACATACTTACTGTAGTTGGACATGGACTTTGGAACAGAACCATTTAAGTTGTTGGGGTTGAGGAGTTTGCTGTTATAATAAAACCTGATACTCTCTGTTTTTGCTGTGTATCAAAACAAAACCATAGTTACCATTATACAGTTTAATTTGTGCAGGATTTGTTTCACTTTTTTTTCTTCCTACGCCATTTTGAAAATGACATAACTGTTTGTTGGGAATTCCTCTTTTTCCCATGAAAGTGAATGGTCTACTCCCAAACTTGATTGAGGCAGGGAACTAGTTCCATGGTACCTGACCCTGGTACAGGTTACATTGTACTGTTTACAGAAGCCATAAAGCCATTTCACACCTATTGCTATGTACATCTTATGTAAGATTAAGTCAATACCTGTGTATGGGTTTCAATTAAAACAATTATTTATTAAGTCTGAATACATGTTTCTTATATGGCTTGGGAGAAACTCCCAATGTCCAATTTAGGCATTTTAAAGTCGGCCAAAAGGTCAGTCCTGTCTGACATATCTGGTATATATGATAAATTCCAGAGACCTACAATCAATGTATCCAAATTGGCTACATGTCCATCTGATTTTGATTGTGAACAAATCACTTCCCAGAGTATTTTTTGACATAGTCCCAGCATTTAAACGAAAAGGTAACTGAGAATTTCTGCCCTTCTTTACTTTTAGTCCATCTTCAACACTAAAGCAAAGTTTATGGTCGTACTGAGTTTGAAGATAAACAGGGAATATAACACCTAAATTCATTTGATTTTCAGTCCAATTCCCCAGAAATGTCCTCCAGACTTCTAAAATGATATTTAGTTAAATTTAGATGACCGAATTCAGTGTTTTCAATGCATCTTTGCAGGGGTGTGGGTGGGAATGTCAATAAATACCAAAGAAGACAAAAACCAGTGCGTAATCAACGATTATGTAGGCAATCTCTATTTTTACTAGTCTCTGATAGCCATTGTAAACATTATCATGCAGAAAATAAATTCAGGTAAAAGTGATCTTGGACACTTTTCTAACTAGAGATATTTTTGCAATCTTTTATCTTTTACATTAAAATTTTTAATCATTTTAAAATTTAAATTTTGAACTTTTATTTTGCACTATATACCTACCTACCCACCCACCATTTACCTACCTACTGTGACAGGGCAGAAAAGACATAATTAAAAAGGAAATCAGTTCTAAGATATCAAAGTAGAGACACTACAATGAGTTGATAAAAACCAGAGATTAATGTTGTGTTTGTATTATTTATTTTATAGTCATTTTTCTTAAACTCTGCTTGAGAAGCTATTATCACTGTCCACCCAAATTTTAGTGGGTGTAAGTCACAGGCCTTGTAGTGACAGCCAGTATTACAAACATAGTTCATGCATAATAATTACCTTGATTAGCCACTACAGATGAAGCCTCACATGAAAAGCATGTAGCACGCAGTCTACTCATCTAATTCCTATACTCATTCACATGTACAATACAGAATTAACCTGCTGAGGGTGACATATTACAATATACAATGTACAGTCATTAATATGGAAAGTTTACCATTGAATAGACATATTTATTTCTATGCCCAACTCCACTGGTCAGAAAGAGTCTTCTATGTAGGCTAGTCTGTATTTAGGTCAAGCATGGATGAAACAGTGTGATCATAAACACAAATACTTAACCCATGTGAGTAAAGCATGAAATGCAGGTAACAGTGACCTTTTTTGGTTTTAAGGGTGTAGAAGTAACAGAAGCATAAACAGCATCCAATAAATTAACTTTCCACACAAAACTTCAACAAAGTCACTGAAGCATGAAATATATGTCACAGAGAACTCTTTTTGCAAAAAGGATGCATAACTTACCAAGATGTACCCACTCACCAAGTTTCATGATTCTAGGTAGGATAGTAATACATATAACATGCCAAAAACAAGTCTGGTCATGAGCTAAATGCAAAAACCTAACCAAAGCCAGTAAAAGATGAAATATTGGTCGTGATGAAGTTCTTTTGTTCCAAGGATGTGGTAGTAACAGAGATGAATATCATCATTAATTTCACCATTCTAGCATGAACAGTGCCTGAGAATTGAACACTTAACACAAAATTTAACGAGTCAGTGAAGTGTAAAATATGGGCCATAATGACCTATTACTGAAATTAGGACATAGTGCTAGTCAAGATGCATCCCTACATTTTTTTGCATGATTCTGGATAGGATAGTATGTACATAGCATGCCAAAACCTAGACAGTCATGAACTAAATGCAAAAACTTAACCTAAGCCAGTAAAATGTGAAATGTAGGTCACATTGACCTTTTTGGGAATGGATGCAGTACTAAGAAAGATGTATACATTCATCTAGTTTAATGGTTAAATCATGAACAGTAAAAGCATCAAACTGAACCAAAGTCAATGAAATGTGAAATATGGGTCACAATGACCTGTGTTTAACATGATCAAGATGCATCCTCTCAACAAGTTTCATGATTTCAGGTAAAACAATATTATACAGTATATACAAAAATCAATGTAGTCATGAACTAAATGCAGAAACTTGACATAAGTTAGCAAAATGTGAAATTAGGTCACAATATTGTTGTATGGGGATGGTAATAACTGAGATGCATACAATCACCTAGTTTGATGATTCTGGTATGAATAATGCTTGAGACTCAACCCAAGTCAGTAAAGTGTGAAATATGGGTCACAGTGACCTACTTTGTGATGAGTAAGTAGTATTCATCAAGATGCATCCCCTCACCAAGTTTCATGAATCTAGGTATAACAGTATATATACAGTGTACAAAAAAACCTATTTGGTCATGTGTTTAATGCAAAAACTTAAGCTAAGCCAGGAAAATGGGAAGTGTTGGTCACAGTGACCTTCCTTTGTGGTAAGGGTGTGGTATTAATAGAAATGCATACAATCATATAGTCTGGTGATTCTAGCATCAACAGAACTTGAGAAGAAAACTTAAACAACAAAATGTAACCAAAGTGTAAAGCATGAAATATAAGTCACAATGACCTACTTTTGTGATGAAGCCGTAGTACTCATCAAGATGCATCCCTTCACCAAGTTTCATGATTCAATGTATAACAATATTTATATAGTGTGCAAAAAACCTGAGCTAAACACAAAAACTTAACCAAGAATGTACAACTAATGTACATGTACAACAAAGTTAGCCCCCTCAGACTCTTCCCCTTGGGGTAAGTGCTATGAAACTAACTCCAAACTGTTGCCTAGGACCTATTAAGAAAGAATGGTTAACATTAATTGAGGGTGTACATATATATATGTTTATATCTGTGTGGACCCTGATGCCAATGCCAGGGTAGTACAATAGCTTACCTCTACTTTGTTGAGGTGAGCTATAAAAAAGGATACATTTATTAACATTAAGGAACATTTGAATTATATCTGAATACATTCAACAAATATTCAAATATGAAAATTTGATATATGTTTCTGCTCTAGAAAAGGATACTTAATGACTGCTGTAGGACTCCTGCGGCACAGCTGCTTGGCTTTGTTCTCATTGAGGGAAGACACGAGGTAACATTGAGGAATGTCATCTGGACGCTTCTGGCGGAGGGATATGTTGTTTGGTACATTTAACTCTGTCTTGTCTGGACAGATAGAAAAACAACCTTAATTCAGTTTGAAGAGGGCACAAATTGCTTCATTTAGTCATATAAACTTCAAACTGAAAATAAAAAATTTAATCAGAGGAAAAGCTTATTTCCTGTTGTGTAATTCCGACCTTAAGTACCATATACCCAAACATCAATGTACAACTGTGTGAGGCTCAATATGGATGAATTCTTATTGTTTCCTCAGTATACAATGGCCTTCTTTACATATTTTTTGGGGATAATACCATTAAAGTGCAAGATAGGACTACAATGTACAGAAGATGAGATTTATGGATAACAAACATATATCCAGGTAATACAGCATTTCTTGCAGATGGATGAATGCTTTACTTTACCTTGAACCTGTGGTGGGGTTCCTGGTGGTCCGGGTGTAAGTGCCTTTTTGCTGGATAGTGACCCCTTTCCCCCTGACTTCTGCTTCAGGGAGGAGTTGGGGCTAATGTTCAAACCTGGAAGACAGAAAGTAGCAGTCACATAATAAACTAAATCACAATTTGTCACAATCGCCACATTGTCTTTCATTATATTCATCTGTCATAAATGCTAATTTCAGTTTATATCACAATCAGGATTATATGATAACTGATTATTTCCATACACATAAATAGGAATCACAAGGTGTCAATGTGTGTACAAATATGAAAGGGATGTACAATAAATGCTTCTGCATCTCCATTAACATGTAACAAATGATAAATGTTTCTGCATCTCCATTAACATGTAACAAATGATAAATGTTTCTGCATCTCCATTAACATGTAACAAATGATAAATGTTTCTGCATCTCCATTAACATGTTACAAATGATAAATGTTTCTGCATCTCCATTAACATGTTACAAATGATAATTGTTTCTGCATCTCCATTAACATGTAACAAATGATAAATGTTTCTGCATCTCCATTAACATGTAACAAATGATAAATGTTTCTGCATCTCCATTAACATGTAACAAATGATAAATGTTTCTGCATCTCCATTAACATGTTACAAATGATAAATGTTTCTGCATCTCCAATAACATGTTACAAATGATAAATGTTTCTGCATCTCCATTAACATGTTACAAATGATAAATATTTCTGCATCTCCATTAACATGTAACAAATGATAAATGTTTCTGCATCTCCATTAACATGTAACAAATGATAAATGTTTCTGCATCTCCATTAACATGTAACAAATGATAAATGTTTCTGCATCTCCATTAACATGTTACAAATGATAAATGTTTGTGTATCTCCATTAACATGTTACAAATAATAAATGTTTGTGCATCTCCATTAACATGTTGCAAATGATATATGTTTCTACATCTCCATTAACAAGTTACAAATGATAACTGTTTCTACATCTCCATTCACATGTTACAAACGATAAATATTTCTACATCTCCATTAACATGTTACAAATAATAAATGTTTATGCATCTCCACTAACATGTTACAAATGATAAATGTTTCTGGCTCTCCACTAACATGTTACAAATGATAAATGTTTCTGGCTCTCCACTAACATGTTACAAATAATAAATGTTTGTGCATCTCCACTATCATGTTACAAATAATAAATGTTTGTGCATCTCCACCAACATGTTACAAATAATAAATGTTTGTGGATCTCCACTAACATGTTACAAATAATAAATGTTTCTGCATCTCCATCACCATGATACAAATGATAAATGTTTCTACATCTCCATTAACATGTTACAAATAATAAATGTTTCTGCGTCTCCACTAACATGTTACAAATAATACATGTTTCTGCATCTCCACTAACATGATACAGATAACAAATGTTTCTGCATCTCCACTAACATGTTACAAATAATAAATGTCTCTGCATCTCCATTTTTTTAACATGTTAAAATAATACAAAATTTGCAACAATGCAGTTGATACATGTTAGTAAATTTGAAAACATGGTAGTTACCTTGTAATCATAAGAATACATAAGAGGCATGTGATTAACTGTTTTGCTTTAACTATAGTGATTCTTTGTGAGCAGGTATTGTGTTGTACAATAAATAGGGCAGCCACTGATCTACAGATTCATAATTTGCGAAAAAATGGGGCTATGGCCACCCCAATTACTGGGCTGAGTACAATAAGGATAGCATTAGGTGATGTTAGGCTAACAATCCCATTGTAAGGGCCAACAGTGAATGGTGCTAGATGGCAAAAGCTAACAATCGAGAGAGATAGTTTCATAGCAAGCAATGCATACAACTTTTGTTTCACTCACAAAAGAGTTTGCCAACAGAGACTTGTAAATTGATGCTGGGAGAACCCTGATACACAATTAATTTACCTTGAATTTTATTTGTCTTACATGTATTTAAATCTAGTTACTTGACAAAATATTGACTAATATACATTTTATGAAAGCATGTAGTGTTTATTTATGGATCTGAGTTTGAAGAGCATGGTTTTGAGGCATGGCTACACTAGTTAAATTCTTATATATTTCCCTAATTTGAATACATTTTTGATGAAATCCTGGGAATTAGTTTGAAGTTTAGACACACAAAACTATCTTACTTGTGTTAGGCACCAACCGGACTCAACGAAAAAAACAATCAGCACAGGTATGTTTCATTTTCTGGGAAGAGTTACTGGAAATTTTAGTGCAAGTGGCCTTTTCAGAAACAATCAAATGATACCTGGTTGCTTGTCATCCTACACAAAAGCTAAGAGGCTGAACTCAATAAACATTTGATTTTCTGTTTAGGCTTTAATGCTGCTTTTTATTGAATTCAAGTAACATTCTTTTCTGGTTAGCAAATCTCGAGAAAATCTGAGAAAAATATTAATAATTTTCTTAGGAACTACAATAGGATGCAATAGCAGCTGATTAGCTCAATTAGTGTAGTGATACCTTTAAACTAGGAAAAAATTCAATGCTATTCCAACTTGATATAAGCATTATTCATCATGTTGAAAATTCCAGGTCAGTCAGCCAAAATTGCTACCATGCTAACAGTGCAGAACACTCCTTACTGAACAAAACTGTGGTTACCATACCCACAAAAACTTCTGCCTAGTCCAAATACCTCTCTATGAACTTACCCCTGAACTTGACAGCACACATGTAAACCACCAGGTCAGACAGCTCCTTGGCAATCTGATTGGACTTTTTCTGCTTCTGTTTGGTCTGGCTTGGCTTGACCTCATGAAGGTCATCATCAAACTGCCAGTCCAACATTGGGTGACTTTTGGGCCTGGATTTATCAAAATAGGAAGCAGCACGGCTGTAATAATCAAAATAGGAAGCATCATGGCTGTAATAATCAAAATAGGAAGCAGCATGGCTGTAATAAACAAAATAGGAAGCAGCACGGCTGCAACAATCAAAATAGAAAGCAGCACAGCTTTAATAATTAAAATAGGAGGCAGCTTGGCTGTAATAATCAAAATAGGAAGCAGCATGGCTGTAATAATTAAAATAGGAAGTGGCAGGATGGCTGTAATAATCAAATAGGAAGCAGCACAGCTGTAATAATAGAAACAGGAAACTGCACAGCTGTAATAATCAAAATAGGAAGCAGCAACACTGTAATAGTCAAAATAGGTAGCAGCTCGGTTGTAATAAACATAATAGGAATCAGCACAGCTGTAATAAACAAAGACCAGGTACTAAATGTAATAGCATAGGGGGCATATCTGAACAAAAACATACATCCTTCACTCGGCTAAGATTAATGGAACATATGCATCCAAAATCTTTTATTTATGAATGTATCTTTGTTCATGGGATTTTCTTGTATCTACTGTGTTTGTTTTCAGATAGTATAAAACTTGTGCAAATTAAATACATAATATATTGTTTTCCAGCTAGAAATTTTATGTCAAATTAATCTTCAATTGCTAATCAAGTGTGCCTATCACACTTGATTTTCAAGTGCTATTTAGCACTTTATGTTAAGACAAAATTTGTCTTCATATTTCTAATCTGACTCTCTGTCATCACATTATTAAATAATTTCTTTTTTATTTTAGGACTGCTACATTATGTTTCTAAACATAAAATACATGACAGGTACCAGTCTATTTAGAAAACAAAACATGTCCCACCTTTCAAGATCTCCACATGATCCTGACGAGTGTATGGATTGTGTCTTGGACTTCTCCTCTGGATCAGGAGTAACCTGACTGTCTTGACTGTCTACTGATCGTCGTGAGTCTTTCACTTAAATACAGTGATAAAAAAACATATACACCCTCTTTACATTTTCATTATTATCTATTTCTAATACTTCTAGAAATACACATGAACTCAATTATTTTCATGGACTTGCAAAAAATGACATATTTATCTGAATTTCAACTCATTAATGGGCATGGAGTTCCCATTGTCACAAGAGAAGGATTATTGTTCATTGAGTACTTAAATTCATTGTTTCCAGCACCTCTGAAATTCATAAAAATTGGTACCCCAGAAATGAAAATGAATTCAAGGTATAACTAGTTTACTGATTGGTCAAACATCAAAATTTAAAGCCTTAAACTCCTTGTGATATTTAGACAATATGACACCATTGTGATGTCATTATTCCCTGCGTGGCACAGTACCAAAGAGTTATATTTTTCATTACAAGTAATACAATGTATATTTTTTATTATCGTATCATGTAGATTAGAGTATAGATTTATTAATTTGATGACATTAATGGTGATTTTACGAGGCAAAATTCATTTTACTGGCAACACATCAAAATTCAATTTACAACAATAAGATCCCTATTAATGATGTCATATCCTTGAATACAAGAGAATTATTTTCTATACACTGTAATGTATCATCTACATCTAGTGGTAATTTATTTTTTAGTTCTTCTGTAACAATTACCAGTCAAAATGTCTTTGTAGAATTACTTTTCACATTCAACAATATCTCTGAAGAAGAACTTGCATGAGTATCATCTGTCTTCACAGCACTACAAATCTATTGATGTAAACTAATTAAAATGATGTAATGTCATACCTGTCTATAAAAAAAATGCAAATCTGAATAGAAGCAAATTATTATTTATTGCCAAAGGCTTTTTCTTGACTATATTATATGAAAATAACATGTAATAAACATGACAGAAGACCAATTTTACTTTTTATATCTACTCATAGCATGGATTTTTGGTGATTATTTTAACAGTGAGAAGTTCCATTTTCTATTTTGGTTTAAGTTTTCCAAAGCCTACTAATGGCTTACAAGGGGGAAGCTTATTCTGGTTTCATTGGCATATGAGATGATTGAGAGACTCGTACATGTAAACGACTACCTCTGGATGGAACACCAGTCCATCAAAAGTTCACCCCAGAAGATGATGGTGGTTCAATAGGAAAATTGAAGTGAATTGCCTTTTTAGGTACAACAGCAATAACCATAGTGATCCCTTAAACCATAAACTTTGGATCAAGAAGGTCAATGGCAAAAACAGGCTACCTTGTATACTTTCTATGCCTATTTTGTTTTTCTTAACTTTAATTTTTCTAAACTGTTATGTCAAAACCGATGTTTATGCAGTTTCTAAAATGTTAAAATCAAATTATATGAATGATTACCTTCCCATTATTTACAAATTCTGAAGGTTTTAAATTCATGCAAAACTTTAAGTTCCTTGAAAGAAATGCATTAAAACCTACCCAATCTCCAAAGTATTAAACAATTACTTATAATACACAACTACATTATGATGGTTTACCGATGTACATGACAGAATGGCCGCACACGTTGTAAATTGCAAAATCATCATCATGAAGGTTTCAGTAACCACATTTTAATAGATATCAACCTACATTAAACAGCCTCCTGACAAAACAAGTCACTTTATCTACTTCCAATTGGTGGCTGATTAACAAAGGTTTGAATGTATTTGGAAATATTTACCATCTGCAACATCATCTTCATCCTCATCATCATCATCTTCATCATCAAAATCATTGACATTACTATAACCCATGACCAAAGGAAAAGACTTGCTATAGGAGGCATTCTGTATGAAAAAGAAAATTTGTATTGCAAATTATGCTTCTCAACGAATACTTACACATTTGGTGATCTCATTTACATTAGAGGGAATTTAACTTTCCCAACATTACAAATCTAGCCCTGTCTTTCCCGTCTACACACTATATAGACTATATTATTATAATAGTATCTGTGGTAAGAAACTCTTCTGAGACACCATTATAATGACCGCTCCTGTCTCCACATGGTGACTACCAGTATATCACATGGTGACTACCAGTATATCACATGGTGACTACCAGTATATCACATGGTGACTACCAGTATATCACATGGTGACTACCAGTATATCACATGGTGACTACCAGTATATCACATGGTGACTACCAGTATATCACATGGTGACTACCAGTATATCACATGGTTATCAGTATAAGCTAGAGTGATACATCAATGAGGATCATCGGGAGGTGTGGGAATTCTCATGTGAAATGTGATTGGGTAAATATTCTTGGAGAAGATAATTTACAATTAAAAAGAACTTCCTTTCTCCATCCAATATATTACTCATTCACATTAACATCAGAAGAATACATAAAAGGAGGAGGAAATGCAAAAACATCCAACCCTTACCTTGCTGACCCACTGGAGGAGATAATGATAGGTATCCTCATGTAAAGGAAAAGACCATTCTCATAATGAATAAGGCAGACCACCAAAGGACAACCATGAAATTGAGCAACATATCACCAGTGAGAAGCTTTTACCAGAGAACAAGAAAAAACATGCAGTTTCCTTACCGTAAGAAAACTGTTTGGATGAACCCAGTGAAAGCTTTAAGCTAATGCTTGTGACGAGGTTGTGCTGGCATAAACAAGGTCTGAAGGATGTTTACGCAAGCACCACTGGGCCCACCAGATTTAGCTCCTTTCTATGTGATAGCTAAATCCTGGAGATAAAAACTTGAGAAAGTCAACTGTGCATGCCAGCCAACAGCTTCAACAATGTTCCAAATAGAACAGTTGCACTTGAATGCAAGGCTTGCAGAAATGGCTCTTATTGCCTGTACTGATATCTTCAATAGGCATATGTGATCCCAAGAGATCTCTGAATACACTGAACAAATCACCCACTTAGGTCGAGAGGCCAAAGCTTAGGAAGTGATGTCCTGCTTTCTCTCCTTTACCAAAAGGAAACATTTTGATGGCCACAATAAGGCACAAACTGGGTCCTGGAGTTTTGCCCCTCCAGAAGGATCAAGCAACAAGAAAAAGCACATGATAACCTTCTGATTACACATGGACAGTAACCAGTTCTTGGCCACAAACCCTGGCTGCATCATAAAAAGAACTTAACCATCTGAGCAGAACTGCATATAGTTCAGGCTAACTGAAAATGCATTTCACTCTGAATCCAAGGCTATCAGGAAGAATGTCTTGTATGATAGCAGCTTCAGTGAAGTCTTGGACAAAAGTTCCAATTTAAAAGCCACAGAGCCATTTAAGAACCCACAAAAGATTCCATTTGGAAAACAATGTGAGTGACTGTGCCCCAATAAGATAAAAATTGGCCATTAAATCTGAGATATCCTGTGTCATAACCTTTAGCTGCTCTCCCATGGTGTCTGAAAGTGTCAGAAATCTTGGAGCATTAG
This sequence comes from Margaritifera margaritifera, assembly GCA_029931535.1. Classification (NCBI taxonomy): domain Eukaryota; kingdom Metazoa; phylum Mollusca; class Bivalvia; order Unionida; family Margaritiferidae; genus Margaritifera; species Margaritifera margaritifera. The sequence goes on from JAQPZY010001620.1 coordinate 2,460,135, forward strand.
CCCTTAATGGTAATCAGGGCTACTTTTTTCTCTTCAAAAAGCCGGAGAAAGAAATTAGTAATCTTAGGATTTTCTCCATGATGGAAGAATTGAACTTCTTGCTGCGCAGGGGTTTCCTGGCAAAAGCCAAGTGTGAAGGAAAAGTCTGTTTGGACAGGGATGGAAGACCTGCATTCTTGAGCAGGTCAGGAAACATGAATTTTCCTAGGAACATTTATCACTAGACTAAGTTGATCATTGATCCAGGAGTCCCTTCTGGGTGAAGCAACCAGAATCACCTTGCGGTTCTGATCCCTAATTTTCTGAATCACTCTGGGAATTAGCACTGTGGGAGGGAAAGTGTACTATTCGATTCTGTTCCTGGGCCATCTGGTCAAGAGAGCATCCACTGCCCAAACTTCTTGATCCAGTACCAGAGACACAAAGATGGGCAGCTTGTGATTCCACCTAGTTGCAAAGAGAACAACCATCAGATGACCCCAAATAGTGCAAATCTGATGGAAGACTGACATGTGGAGAATCCACTTAGTATTGCGGTGTCTGGCAGCTCCTTGACAATGAACTGGTTAGCATATTGAGCCTGCCCAAAATGTGCTAACTGAACAGTGATTTGATGCAGGGAGCACTAATGAAGAAAATCCCTGATCAGAATAGAGACCCTGTGATTTGGTTTCCACTTGTTTGCAGAGGTAATTGACTACCACAGAATTGTCAAACAATATGATTACAATATTTCTGGAAAGCAGATACTGCCGTGAATGAAAGACATTGATTATTGCCTTTATTTCCAGGATATTTACATGAAGGATCATCTCCTCTGGCCACCAGTTACTGCTGACTGTGTGCTGGCATCGATACAGACCATGATCTCCAGTTGATGGATTTCCAGAGGAACTTTTGCTGATAGTCAATCCCAATTCTGCCACAGATTCAAGAAGCATAATATCTCTGCTAAGACCTGAATATCTTATCTAAACAACTGTAAATAATATACCACTGAGCTAAAAAAGTCGATGATATGTGCAAAGGGCACAGGAACAGCTGGCCCAGATGAAGAAAGTCTGTAACTGAAAAGTCCAAAAAGCTGCAAAAACGTATGCAGAAATCCAAGTCTTCTTGGAGATTGACCCAGTGAGTGTGACAATTCTTGCAATGCACTAGGGGAGGATGCACTAAACTGAGATGGGAGAAAAATTTCATGCCTAAATGGGCAAAATGTTGTGAGGGTGGCAGGTTTGAATTCTCCCTGTTCACAAAAAATCCAGCCAGGAAAGAAAAGAAAGCAACCAGTTCAAATCTTGTACAGAATTGAACTTACCAGTCATGTGCTTCTGCATGATTTTGTCCAAGTACACCACCATCACTGTAGTTGAGGTTGACCCAAAGTTGGAGATGACTCGATTGACTGTCTCGGTGAATATTCATGGGCTGAGGAATTTGTGTGACAAAGGGTGAACACGGATGCAAGAATAGGCATCTTGATTGTCTCCTCTTAGATAATTAACAAGGCTGTCTACAGCTGAGAGTCTGTATTACAATATGCAACTTACGATACATAACATGTATCCACAATACACATTTAATGCTATTCAAATATGTTTACGTGTAAACTGCTGTTGTCCTAAAGATACGATTAAAAACTAATTTGAACAATGCTCAGCCATTTTTATGAAATAAAAACAAAGAATAAAACATAAATGGGAGATTTTTTACTTAATGTTAAAAGAAACCCAAATGAGAATGTGCTTATTTTCACAGCTACACCCTTTGCTGTGCAGACAGATGCAAAACTAAGACTAAAGACATGTACTGTATATACTTGCATATAAGTTGATACCCACTGCAAACTGCATAGACCCAGATCTGAGTCTATGCAGCTTATAAGGACTAATCAGTAGAACAAACAACACAGAACCTGATCTGCCAGCGCATTATACGACGGCAGATCAGGGTCTATGTTGTTTGCATTTGGACCTGGTTTATACACGAGTACATATGGTAGCTCTATGTAGTTGATTTTGTTTACTTCCTGTCATCTCTAATAGACAGATTCATATGGAAAACATATGTTTTAATGATTTATTCCATTTACTGAATATAATTTTTGATGACAAGTCAAAATGTTTGTTGGAATTTTATAATTTCTTACTGAGCTGAAACAGTTAAAAATGATTATCAGCGATTATATTGGTGTGTAATATTAATCTATTGGTACACTGATCCAACCCTTCCTGAACTTGGTTGCAGCTATACATGAACTTGTTGACCCAGCTCAAATCAATCACCAGTTGAAGCTTTCCAATTTTAATTTCAGTACCAGAAACAGATGAGAATAGAAGCCAAGAGAGTCCAGTTTGCTAACAATCTCTACTGCCTGCTTGGTGAGCAAAGCAAGAATCTCCTCCAATAAGTGCATCTTCCCCGAATCAGTCGGGACCTCCATAAAAGAAGGGGTAGACAAAACTGGTGGGGAATGAAATTTATAATTCCTCCAAGAAAATTTGGATCATTAATTCATTGTCACCCCCGAGCCATGTGCAAGCTTCCGGCTTTGTAGACTTCTGCTTGTATAGCATCCGCTCCAGGTGCTTTGCCATTTGACATCAGGTCAACTGCTTTCTCAGTTTCAGTCAGCACTGGAAAATCAGCAGGAGATATGTTGATTTTCACTTGGAGCAGTCAATCAATTGCTTCTCATTGATAGATGACTGTTGATTGAGGATGTTGAAGTGTTCTGCCCATTTTTATCTTTCTTTGTAAGTGAGCAGTGTGGTGCCATCAGCATTCAGTATAATTGGAGATGTTCCTGATGACTGTGATCCGTAGATTGTCATCAAAGCATCACAAAAGTTGTTCATATCATTCCTGTATGTGTTAGACTGAATCTCATCTGCCTTGTTGCTCAGAAATGAGTCTTGCAACTCTCTGTGTTTGTAGTGGACAGTCCTCTTGATGTTGTTAAAGGCTGCCTTCTTAGATGTTGACACACTATCTTCTAAACGGGTCTTTTGGAGCTGATTTTTCTTGTTCAGTAGTCTTCGTATGTCAGCATCATTCTCATCAAACCAATCTTGATGTTTATGTATGGTGGGACCAAGGGTTTTAGATGCAGCTGAATACACAGAGCCTATGAAGGATCCTCCGTTTTCCTCAACGTTCTCAGAGTTTGCATCAATTGTTACTAGTTGGCTGCATAGTTTTTCAATAAACAACTGTTTCACATTCTCCTGATTCAATTAGGAGACACTGAGCTTTTGGTGTGCTTTTTTGCCTTGTGGTCATCTGCTTGGCTGAATCCTGATATTGAACTTGGAGACTAAGAGCCTGTGGTCAATCCAGCATTCTGTGCTTCTCATGGCCTTTGCCACTTGGACATCCTGCCTGTCACTTCTCCTGACAATCATGTAGTCAATGAGATGCCAGTGCCTGGAGCGCAGGTACATCCAAGACATCTTGTTGTGGTTTGTCAGGCAGAAGACTCTGTTGGTGATTAGGAGGTCATGTTCAGCACATTCCTCAGTAGTACCAGTCCATTGTTGTCGCATTTGCCAAAACTATTTTTGCCGATGACACCTGGTCATGTCTGGTGATCTGCAGCAATTCTAGCATTGAAATTACTAAGGTTGATGGCTTGTCTGCCTTCAGCACTTCTGCGATAAGAGACAGTGGGTGTCTCATCTGCATGAGTCTGTCATTTGCACCCTCTGATGGCAAACCCAACACCAGCTTCACATGGCTCTTCCTTACTTCAGCCACTCCTGAAGAAGTTGCAGCCACCCCCTACTTGAGTGAGTTGTCCTTTCAAAGCTAGGAAAGTTTCACTCAGGGCTGCTATCTGGATGATGCTATCTGGACATTGAATCTGGTCAGTTCTATACCAACTAGAGCTGTTCTTCTCTCTGGGCTAGCTGCTCGTGAACTGTCCATTAGTGTGAGCACATTCCAGGCATCGATGGTGAGTGGAATCACCTTTGTCTTCTTGTGTGATTTTCGACTACTAAGGTGGCGGTATGCTGACCAGGGTTAAGGTGAAGCAGGCGATGTTTAGGGCACCTTTTCTAGCCCCTTCCTCATGCTACGGAGGTGAGCAATGTGATCCTAAATAGGGCTGCTCAGTTGCCCAGGGGGCTGCTGAGATTCACTGCTGCTTCAGTCCAGTTAAAAGTAATCCTGTGCCCTGAGCTGCCTGTGTGCAAGTCTGCAGCTACAGCTCTCAGTGCATCCATATCCAACTTGTTTATCATCACAGGACTTGAAGGTATCTGGTGGGCGGGGAGGAGGGGAGGGGGATCATGTCATGACTTGTGCATGAGTTGGATTTAAGTAATGGAAAGTTGTGCAGAGTCACCCTCACTCTTTCATCCAGGCTCTTCCATCTGCCTTCGCAGCATGGGGGGAATTAGCTTATCTGCACAGCCACCTGATCAACGAGAGAGGACTTTCCAGAGGGAGCCAGGTGTAGCTGTCCACTCTGGGTTAACAGTTACATGTTAGTACTGTCTACTGTTACTTATGGTAGCAGGCATAGCCTGACCTGACAATACTGAATTGACCCTACTGCCAATCCAACCACCTGTCTGCCACACAAAATAACTGACCAATCACATGTCAGCAGTGATTGCTTGTAAGACCTAATTAACTGTACATACCTTAGACACTTACACAACAGACCGTATTGTAGTTGAGTTATATAGTAACTTTGAACACCGATATCTAAAAAACTGAATGGCTTAATTTTATGAAATTATTTGGTTCAACTCGCTGGAATAAGCAGTATCATACTTGACAATTTGATCAACAAATTTTAACAAAAAATATAAAAATGAAAATGCTAATGAAGTAGGATGAGATAAAGGTCTTCTGCTTCAGTGTCAATTATGTCATCTTGATGAGAAAGCTGTCAAAAAAATGAAAATAAATGAATATATTTCTGCAGGTGGTGGTAGTAATGAGATATTAGAAGCAATTTCATTAGTATTTTGAAAACTCAAAGTGATGTGGGTCTAACTTTTTTTAAAGAGTTTTCTGTTTTTTACTGGCTAGCTACCAGTTATCATGATTTTTTAAAATATAAATCCTGACTCACCCAGTATGTATTATGTAAAGATTTATCTGTATCACCAGGAGAAAAACTTGGTTTAATTCCTAATGTCTGAGTCTTGTCTTGATTTGTTTCCTTCCTGAAGTTTGGCAATAGATAGTCTGTGAGATTTATATACTTTTCCTGACTCAAAATGAAATCACTACCATTTAGCGTGATTCAAAATTAACTTACATTTTTTCTTCAAAGTACTTATAATTTGTGAATGTATAAACTATTTTGGTAAATGGCTTTTATTTAAACCAGCAGAATGAAAAAGCTGAGAAAATAAACATAAATTACATAATTATAATGTAGAAGACATAAGCATACATCAACTAGAAGTTTCAACCATATGTTGATAGCTCAAAATGGGCACCTTGCTTGATACAAGGGAGACAAAACCATATGGCGTAGAAGTCAATCACCTGTTTGCATTTAGTTTCCTTGATTGAAATTCCACATCAAGGTTAGAGATTACATCATATCTGTCCAAAAAAAAAGGTGTTTACATACAATCCATATTCCTAGACAGTGTTGGGTTTTTTTTGAGACTCAAAAAGTGTGTTTTGGGGTCCCAAGGGGGGTCAGTGCACGTGACCCCCCAAAAAATGTCATCTAAATGAGAATAAGCTATCTTTTCAAATCAGCTTATAGCAAATGACTGGAAATTCAAATCTGAATAAAAGAAAATACCATCTGTTTTCTCTGAAGCATTTCATAGACTTACAAACAAAAAATGGTAGACTTAGCATTGTCAAATAATATCACCTGCATAGGTCTGTAAAATGATCTGCTACTGAAAACGGCAGATTGTGCTCAGCAACAAAATTGCAGAAAAGTACTTCAGCTCTAGTTACATTGTCTGTCAATGACTGTTTAAACAAACTATTTAATTTGGGTATCGAGCTCTGCATTTTTGCTGTGTCACGATGCTGGGTGGTGTTGCTATGTCAACGAATGTCATACACTCCAGAATGACTAATGTCAATATGGTGGTTGCAATATGTGCACAGAATAAAATGTTTCCCCCTTGATGCTGCGCTTCACAAAGTCAAACTCTGTCAACCAGGAGTTCTAGAATTTTGTTTTGCTGGGCTTTGCTCGCTTCGGAGATGGCTCCATATTTCCTGAATAACTACTACGTTTCTACATTTTTCCTTCAAAAATGTATCACACTTGTAAACTTTTCGATTTTATATATGGAGAAAAATCCAACTTCAAAGAAACATTGCTGCTGATCACAAACTTTAAAAAAGATGGCGTCAACATTCTCAAAGAAACAGTGCCGCTGATCACAAACTTTAATAAAGATGGCTTCAAAATTCTCATTAAATGCAATCAGTTTCTTCTTCAACATGCATCTCTTTGATGTACTTAACTTTAAATTGGGTTGTTCCACTTAATGTACTTTACCTATGCAAATTAGCCTAATGGGCTCTCCCGCAGCAGTGCTCAAAAGGATTTGACACAACACATCACCCTAGCTATTGTGAGCCAATTAAGTAAATCTCTGAAAGGTGGCTGTTTATCTCTGACCGCCTTACCTTTTAATTGCCTCTAAAACAGGTGTATAAACCTGCCCTGAGGATAGTTTTACATGAGCTTTGAGCAGTACTGTTTACTGTTTATATATCCCACAGATTACGGGCATATATAATCGTGATCAAGAAATATAGGTTGGGGGGGGGGGATTTTTTTTGTGTGTGCTAAGATTGCTGAAATTCGTGTTTTTCGAAACACGATCGTGTCGGGGGGTTTGGGAGTCCAAAATCGTGTTTTTCATGTGACACGTCATGTTATGGCAAGTACGTGTTTACATGCAACAGACAGTAACTTTACAGGCGAAAATGCATAATTTTCCAAGGGATAGTTGGCCCCGAAGGTGCAACTTTAGTGTAAATTAACAGTTTTAAGGTGAGTTTGCAAGATTTTATATTACATTTAAGTGATACCTACAGCAAAAAGGTACAACCAGTGACCATCTTCTCCTGGCAGAAAAATGTATTTGTACAAAGTGAACATGTGCGAACAATCACGATAACCAGCATATCATGATAAATGGTCGCTAGCTAGTAGAGTTTCTGACAACATAGGTAATAGATGGCTACACCCTGGGGCTAAGAAAGTTATCTGAGTGATGCAGAGTATCTGAGTGCTTCAGATTTCACAGTTTTACTACTCGATAATTAGAAATATGAGCCTGTGGGGGAAACATTAACAAAGACTTCCACATGTCTTCTTTGCCTCTGCAGGTGAAGTGCTCTGTGTGTAAGCGTGTGTGCTTGTATATGTCCATGCTTGTGTGTAATTGGTTTTAAAAAACAAGTTTCTACATTACTTGAGGCCTGGATGGCTCAGTGGTGACTCATTTACTAATATGCACCTCTGTGGTGAAATTTTTTTTTTATCCCTAGCACTATGGATATGTGTCACAATGTGACATTTAAGCATTCTTAGTCTAAGTAAAGGAAACTCCACTACATTGCATGGTATATGTCTTTACTTTGTTTAATAATTATTGTCCATTTTTGTACATAAAAAAATAATTGTTTGTTTATTCCAAACTATCTGACTGTTTTGTAATTCATTTCATTCTATTGCTTTGCTAAAAGGTAGAAGTCATAATCAGTCTAATTGATTCGAGATCTTTAGCTTTTTATAACACTCAACTGTTCCAATTTCATGCTATTGATATACACCTTATTGTACAAGCTTGCTTTGCCAGTGGAACTTTAAGTTGTAAGAATTTGTATAATGGATATGGATGAAATAAAGTTTGAAGTTCTCACTTTTCTAGCAGCCAGGTGAGGATCAAGATGTTCTCTTGCCTTCTTGTTTTTTATAAGTATCTTGTATTTTAGCTGATTGGGGGAGGGTAGCTGGGGGTCTTCAGTGAAATCACTGTCAAACAGGAATTGCGTCACTAGCTTGTCTCCAAACACTGACTGAAATAAAGACAAAAATATACAACAAAAATTATATAAAATGTTATCATATGTCAATTATATATAAAAGAGAGAGAATACAAAACCAAGCATTTCTCAATTCAACAAGAAGGCCATGTCCTGCAAGTCAAGCCCATGCTCTAAACATTGCTGTGAATCTTTTGACCTTGACCCAAAGGTTAAAAGAGTGAGCAAGTGTGCAGAATAAAATGTCTTTGCTTAATAATGAAACATATCAAGTATAAAAAGAATCCATCCAGATGGTTAGGGAAATATAAGCAAATAGTGAACTTTAATCAAAGATTGATACAAATATTCTATGTATGTGGCCTTGACCTCAGGGTTAAAAGAGTGATGAGTGTGTCACAGAATGAACTGTCTTTGCTCCATAACAGAACATCCAAAGTATGAACAGAATCCATCATGGCATTAAGGAAATATAAGCATATGAAAACATTTACTAAAACCTTAAAAAGACTGTTGATGACAATGCTGATGCCACTGCCAGAAAAGTGACTGCCATCTCTTTCTTTTCCACTAACATGGGCCAGGCAAAAATACTGCATATTTCCATGTATTTAAAAGTTTTTCCTTCAAGAGGCATTAAATAACAATTAAGTTTTTCATTTCATTCATATTTTCATGATATGTTCAATCAGAATGAAAATTTATTTGCTTTCTTGAAATATAACATATTAATAACTCTACAATATCTCACTTTTGAATTAATTTGACATCTTAGGGAAGAAGACAGCTGATAGTTTGCTTTGCATTTTGCTCCAAAAACATTTGTCTTTTAAGTAATAATAAAAGGAAACCAGTCAGATGCATTATTGACAGTTTGCTGGTCAATATCTTAAAGATTCCTCAAACCAATTTGAAATTCTGGTGACAAGAATAGGTATTTGTGGAACATGATCTATTGCCTGTGAAAGGGTGTGTATTTCATGACTTTGGAAAACTTGAACATGAAGTCTGAATATTTCTCGTAAAATTATTGCCTGGGGAAAAAGTATCTCTCACTACCTACTAATGCAGGTTAGATGAAAGGAAAACAAAAAGATGGAATCATCAATATTCCCTGCCCTGCCAAAATATCTGTTTGAAGACAAAAGGATTTTGTTGAAGATTTCATATAGAGGAGGTTTGTTTTTACAAAGTATACAGGAAAATGATGAGCATCATGTGTGTGCTTGTTTAATTTGGGTCAAATTCATTATAGGTAATTTAGTTTTTGGTGACATGTGGATGGGTAACAACAAAAGTACAAGTCAGCATGTATTTTTCTGTTTCATTTTCACTGACGAATTCCAAAAAGCAAAAGAAACATCTTGAGCATGAAACTAATATGCATATAAAGTTTCATAGGAACATTGTAAACAGTTTTGAATTTTTGCTCCAGAAACGAATGCATGTATGATGGATGGATGGATGGATGGACAAACAGATGGAAAAAACGTTATAAAAGTTATTCCTTTATCAGAAGTTTTAGGGGACATGGGAATGTTGAAAATTTTGAGTGGGCATTATTATACTACTATAATAAGGTCAAATCTTTCTGAAAATGTCTAGAGATCACATTCTTTTCCTTCCATCAGAAGACTCAGTTGAATTATCTGCTGAAACTTCTTTCTACTATATCTGAATAACTTTCATGGTCACTGACCAATTTACCAAAGTACCTGTATATGTGCATTTGTTTTTCCATGCTGATTCTTGTAATGGATTAGTACATCATAAATTTGTAAAGCATACATACAGCAATCGAACCTCTAAAACTTTACCAAAACTGTATGAGTCTAATGATTCATTACTTGACTGTCTCACTGTAATGATTCCCCATGCAATTATGGAGCTTGTGGCTAAGTGTGCTTTATTTAAAACTTTACCAGTCTAATGATTAATTACTTGACTGTCTCACTGTAATGATTCCCCATGCAATTATGGGGCTTGTGTCTAAGGTGTGCTTTATTTTCATTAAAAAAAAGCACTGAATTTATGATACATTCAAATATAGCTACAACTGAAATAACTATAAAAAACATGAAGTTATGAAGTATTTGTCAGCAATTTTGTTTTCTAATTTCATTTCATTCAATGTCATGTCTTGTTAGGGGTGAACAATTGTTTGTCTGAGTAAAGAATCTGAGTCTGAATTATCATGCATTCATTCTGCATTCTGTTTTAATAATTTTGCTGGTAAAGTTACCTGTTTTAATTTTGCTGGTAAAGTTACCTGTTTTAATTATGCTGGTAAAGTTACCTGTTTCATGGTCTGTGGTATAATATGTATATCAAGTTTCACTGAGATATCTTGGATGGTTTTTAGATTTTAGCTCCAGAAACAAAAATGTGAATGATGGATGAACGGATAAATGAACGAAAACAAAAAAAAATATTAAAACTGAAAAATTTTGAATAGCAAAAGGCACATCTACACCACTAGACTAATATATGTACCAAATGTCATACAGATATTTTTAATGGTTCACAAGACATACACCAGAAACCAATACGAGACGGATGGATGGAACACATTCCTTTATCTCCTGCCACCTTTGTTGGGCAGAAGATAATAATAAACATCAATTTAACATGAAAAAGATTGCCCATGAACAATTTGATAACCTCTCAAACAGTGCTGAGAGCCTTTAAAGACTATTGGTACTTACTGCAAAGATCTGGGCCATCTTCTGCTGCTGTGGGATGGAGCAGTGATTCTCCAGTGATAGGACCACGGGATAGGGACTTGTCACAAAGGCACACCTGTTGATGGCTTCAACAACACTCTGAAACAATCAATAACAGTCATGCAAATTTAATTCACTGAAATTTCATTATTTAATTGTTGTCACTGAATTCTTTAAAAAAAAAAAAAACCTGCAATACTGTATGTAACAGGTTGGTTGGTTGTTATGGGTTTAATGCAATTTTTCAGCACATGATAGGCTATACATGGCGGCAAGTATATTTGGTGGAGGAAGAACCCGAGAAAACCCCTGGAAAAACCACCGACCCACGGGAAGCTACTGGCAAGCTTTCTCACATACCCACATAGCCTAAGCCCGAGACTCGAACCTATGCGGACAGAGGTGAGATGTCCGTGAACTGTAAAGGTGAGCGCCTTAGACCACTCGGCCACCCGGGGCCCCTATATAACAGGTAAAAGTGGAAATTGTAGTTAGTGATTCTAGCTGCTATTTTAATTCAACTTGGTGTCAATAAAATGTCTGAAATTTCACTTTTAAAGAAACAGAGAAGCAGATGAAGTTACATTTTTAAGTGATTGAAGCCAAGCTAATAGAAACTAATCCTTGGAGTAAAATACGTTTCTTTGATAATACTTACCTGATTATAATACATTAGTAGAACATTACCAGGCTAAAAAAAAACAGACATTAACCATGACTTCTGGCTTCTTTTAGCAACAAAAGTGCTAAAAAGTTGTTTGCTTGCCAAGATGAAAATCAGATGTCAGTGGTCTCACCTTGGACAGAGAGAATGGTGCCTAATTCTGTCAATTGTCAACTACTACTGGAGCATAAGTGCATATTCTTACATGGATGTAACTGGAGAGGGCTTGGGAGAGTTGTTCCTGTATTATGATTGGGTAAGTACTACTGAAAAAATATATTTTATTCCAAAAATTGGTTTCTTTTTCAAAACATTACCCAGTCCTAGTATGTCAGAAGAACAGGTAAGAGGTTGAGGAAATTACATCACCTTACCCCAGAGTTGGCCCTAGCTCTGTTCTCCTAATATATATGCAAAGCAACTTCAAGTCTTGTGTGAGATACAGGATACAGTTAACACAGGCCCATGAACAGATCCAGCCTTAAACAACATTTTTCCACTCCTGCAAATCCAGCGGAAGTAGAGTAACCCATGTCATTATGAAGCCGGTTCAATGCCTTAACAAGATCTGGGTTTTGCAAACACCCTTGGAAAGAAGGGTCCAAAGAAGACAGTGGTTTTATGACAAACGACTGTTCTTAGCAATTAAAGTAGGGGCTGTCATGAGAGAAATGAAACCATCATGGAAAAACTGCAGATAATCAATTTCAGTTGTTTCAGCAGGAAGGAAGAAGGCAGGATTTTCCTGGGAATCTCAGCCACTAGATCCAGGAGGTTGTTGATCCATGATTTTTTCAACATGACGGAAGCAATCAGGATTAGTATGCACTCACATTCCCTCACTTTCTGGGGCCCCGGGTGGCCAAGTGGTCTAAGATGCTCGCCTTTAGAGATCACTGACATCCCACACTCACATTCCCTCACTTTCTGGGACCCTGGGTGGCCGAGTGGTCTAAGATATTCGCCTTTGGAGATCACTGACATCCCATCTCTGTCAGCGTGGGTCCAAGTCTCAGCTCGGCCAACATGGGTATGTGATAAAGCTTGCCAGTAGCTTCCTGTAGGTCGGTGGTTCTTCTAGGGGTTTTCCCTGGTTCTTCCTTCACCAAATATACTAGCCGTGTATAGCCTATCATGTGCTGAAAAATGGACCCACAAAACCACAAGCCCTCACTTTCTGCAATAATTTGGGAATTACAGGGGTTGGGGGTAAATCGTATACATCTAGAGTGTTCCAGTACAGTGAAAAGGGTGTTGACTACCCAGGTTTTTGGATCTAAACTGCTCAGACGAAGGCTGGGTGCTTGACTTTTCACCTTGTTGCCAAGAGGTCCATGAGAGGTAGACTACAGTGGATGCAGATTCCACTAAATACCGATGGGTGAATGGCCCATTCTGTACAAATCAGTTGATTCTGTTTGGACAGGGTGTCCCGCTAGGACACTCAGCCTGTTTGGGATGTAGTGGACTTGAATGCGGAAAATCGCACAGAAGAAGGCAGATATCTGATGACTTCGGTCCACCTTCCCTTTTGAGATAACTTACAACAGTTTTGTTGTCATAAAGAATCAGAATGCCTTATTCAGATAACATCTCCTGTCATGATCACAGAGCTTCGCTATGGCTTTCATCTCCAGGAGGAGGATGTGCATAGAGTGCTCTTGAAGGGACCAAGCACCTCTCACTTCCAGAAAGAGGGTAGGAGATGTGCACCCCAGCCAGTTGTGCTGGCATCTGTCCTGACTGTGCAGTTGATCCTGTAGTGTGATGCTGACCATAAGCCATGAGAGGTCCTCTCATTTGTTGAGATGCGACCTCATGGAGTCCAAAACTTTGATCATTTAGTTTAGTGGGTAAAGTTTTAGCTACCACTGGGATACAAGGATCATCTGCAGCGGTCTCATGAACAAACAGCCCAAAAGGAGACGACCTATGGCTGTACTGACAAGACCCAAGAGGCAAAGACATTCCCAAGCTGGAATCCAACTTGCTGAGTGGATGGAAGACCTCACAGAGATGACGTTGAAGGCACGTTCTTGAGGGAGACAAACTTGATTAAGAGTGGTTTTGAACTTCATGTCCAGGTGAATGAAGTGCTTGAACAGAATGAGATTAGATTGATCCTTGTTAACAAAGAATCCAAGGTGAAGCAAGGGATTTCATGTCTTAGTACAAAAGATAGTTAACCTGGTGCCTTTGGAGAATGTTGTCCAGTTAGTTTAATGTCATGAATGTTGAAGTGGTTCAAAAGTGTGACATGACTAATCCATGATTCTCATTAAGCCCCTGGGACTGAGATTCCAACCAAAAAAAGGGAGTGCCCCAAACTGCTACATTTACACAATACCCCTGAAAGTCAACCTCCAAAATTTCCAGGAAGGCCTGTGAATGGGAATATGAAGGTACACATCTTGGAGGTCTACGCAGACTGCAAAATCTCCTTTTAAACAGTGTTGAAGGCTGATCTTGGGGACTCCATTCTGACCTTGGGTGCCCAAATGTGTTGGATGACAGCTTAAATCTATGATCAGTCAGAGCTTGCCATTGGCCATGGGAACTAGGAAAATTTTGGAATAAAATCCAGATAAGTTTGTGTTTGTAAACAATCTCTACTGCTCTTTGCCTGAGGAAAGTGTCTATTTCTTGCTGCAGAATGTTTGGCTGCTATGGGTCTCTGGGAATATCTGTAGCCAAGGAACCCTTGATAGTTTGAGTGGATCAAGAAATGTTATCTGGGATGTTGGGAAAGGGGAGCACAAGCATGGTATCATTTTCTGCAGGAAGGCTGCCTGGGAGAGAAACTGGGCACAAATTGATCCTTCTCTCTACATGTCTTGTCATCACTTCCTCTGGAAAACTGGGTCCCCATCAAGGAGTAAGTTACGAAGGAGAGTTTCCCAAACTGGCATGCCTTCAAGAGGTCTTTCCTATTTCTCTGGTCCCCTTGGGAAATGATGGCTATGAGTTGCTGGGCTTGCCTGTTTCATGACCATCTCTATGTGGCCATGGAATAGAATATAACCTGGAAGATAGAGGATGAGATCTAAGGATGACCTTGGGATGGTCTCTTAGCAGTGGGGATCTATCTGGGAATGTATATCTCTCCTTGAGCTGGAGGTTAACAAAAGCAGCCACATATATATTTGCTTATAAGTTGAATTTTTTTCTGAAAATTGGATTCATACAGAGTAGGGATCATCTCGTAAGTGTGTCTTAAAATAATTTGATAAATCTAGGGGTGATATTGGGAACTCTAGATGTTTGCAGTACATACAAAATGCTGTCAATTCAAATATTATTATGTTTTCATGCCATTACTCCCATTCAGAAATGCATATATAGTATGCACTGTGCTTAACCATTTCATTAAATACACAATACTTATTTCTACATTTATTTGCATTTTAATAATTTGAAAATATTAAATTAATTATTACTCATCACAAAATGTCCATCAATGTTGTTTACTGTGGGTGTTTACTAGTAAGTATATTGCTTCCATTTTCATGTATATTTTGTGTTTTGCTGTATAAACACTGTTTGTGTTTGATGCAATAAAAGTTTTGATTTGATCTGTATTTGCCTTTATCGTAAGCCAGACCTAATTCCCATGCAATATTTCCTAAGTTATCTGGCAGTGCACGTGGGTCATTAAGCCCTTAGCTTGTAAAGGCAGCACTCACTTTGTTTTCCAGTTGACAATTCTTTGATCGAGTCATGAATTTGATACTTGTTTAGTGCCAAGTAGAATCCTAAATTCAGTAAAAGTGGGTGCTTATTTGAACTCCCTGTGATCATGCCACATAATTGACACCTGTTCAGTTGTGGCATATACTTTAATAGATTTTACAGACTATATGATCAAAGTGTCACTTACAGAGCCCAAGCTCAGTCTCAACATAAGCACTTGCAGACAAGGAATCGGAGTTGGATGATTTTTATGATGACCAGACGATGGTGGAGGATTTCAGAACTTTATCTGATGACTCAGACAATGAGGATGAATTCTTGGGCTTTGAATCTGATGACATTAGGCAGTGACATTTATGGGGTACTGTGAATCACAAAAGTGTGAACATTACTTTCATTGTTTATTTGTAAGATGTATGGAATTAACATATTATGGGATATTGTGAATGGGATCATTCTGGACTACTATTTTTATACCGGTATGTGACCTATAATAAAATTCATGGATTTATCATATAATGGATTTAAAATGACAAGCATTATGGATTTATATGGATTTTTTTACACAATGATGGACAAAATGAAGTTGTGAATTTATTTGTAACATATTCGACTCAATAAATAATTGTATTTATTTTACACTGGTTTTGTCATTATTTTTCCTATTTATCTATCTATCCATCCAGTTTGGCTTGTTTATTTTCCCAAAGTGCAACTCTTACTCGCTGACAACAAGTCAGTCCTTACCAGTGGATTTGACTTGCTAAGTACACCCCGACTTAAAGGAGGGTCAAAGAAAAATTAGTTTTTGCAACCCTAAAAATAGGGGAGGGGAGTAAACTTATAGTTAAGTCATCTTATAAGTGAATATATATGGTATGTAATTGGAGAGTGAGTACTGAGCTGAATTGTTGAGTACATGAGTCATGCATGAGACTGACTCCCATTCATGTCTCTCTGCAGGATTCTCAAAAGAGGGGTCTAGGCTATGTTCAGCTTCTTGAAATACAGCCATCAAGACCAGGTCGAGCATGGAGCCAATAGCTACAACATTGAAAACCAGCTGCTGAGTGTTGAGAAATTATTTCCATCTGTGTACAGAGGAAGGATATGGCATTTCTATGCCTGCAATATCTCTGTTAATGGCTGGGAATTTGGTGTAGAAAACCAGCATGCGTGTTTTGTAAATGACTGGGTTGAAGTAAGATGGAAGTCAATGCAAAAAGAAAGGCCTGTTGAAGCTTGGGTAATTTTGCTGCTAAAGCAGTGTAAGTTATCAGTGACTAGACCTGATTGCAGTAACTGTTTGAAAGAAGGATTGTCTTTCTTGTTTAAGAGGTCACTGAATGTGAGAATTCTGTATGACTGATGGAGCAAAAGGAGGTGGACAAACTATGGAGGCAGAAACTGGAAGACTTTTTTAGTGGATACATAAAAACCTGAGTCTTTCCTGGACATCATCGAATTGAGATGGGATGATAGGGACTGTGAGCATATGTCTTTAAAATCAGAGGTGTGGGGTGACAAAGAAGTCTCCTATAATGGTAGCAATGACTGAAATGGCATAGCATGTATTTGGGGATGATAAACAAAGCTGGGAGTGCATCCATGTTGGGACATGGTGATCTCCAGATGCTCACTTTGAGTGTCGTCAAAAGTCCAAGTCGGGTACCTGATGTCTGGGAATGGGAAATCACTGTAGCCAGTACTGGCTTCCAATGGAGCCAGGACTGGTAATGGACCTGTCATGTGCCAATCTGCAATGTGTTCATAAGTCTGGCACTAGATATTGTGAGAGACTTGTTCACTGAATCAAGTGGCAACTGCTCTGGGCATCTGCAACAGAACTGGGGCTGGAAGTGGCATGACTAGGTGTTGGCTGCTGTGTGCATCGTGAGTCTGAAACTGGGTATGCTGGAAAAAGAGATAACCATACAGTTCCAGTGGTTGAGGGCATAGGTCAATACTTTGCCTGAGCTGGAGCTGATGAGGTATGGGGCCTTAGGCAGAGCTGGAGCTGATGAGGTCTGGGGCCTTAGGCAAAATATGTATTGGTATCAAATAATAGTCATGTTAATAATAATATGTGTGCAAAGATTTTAGTAGAGACAAAAATATATAAGCAATCTAAGGAATAAAACAATGTACATCACCACTTTTATCAACAGCAAGATATACTGGTGTGACTAGGTATGCTGAAGAGAATCCGAGTTAATTTAGTTCATCTTGGAGTACCTGGATAGATCTAACATTACCCTGTCCTCTGATACATAAATTTGGTTCATATCTTTATCTGATTGGAAAAACCTATGAAGACTTGAACAATATCTTAGAATTTAATGAGGATTAATATAATGACAAGAAGTTTGGAGGTTGGGTTTGCAAATTTAAGAAAAATGATAGAGAAAATTACAAAATTATGAACTTATTTTAGGAAATAAATGATCATTAATTAGATCCTAATTTTTTTTTGGCAACTCTTTATCTTTTACATTTTTCAAACTTTACTTTTTAATTGGCTTCATAAAGCCACTGTTATGCTGACGTGCCTTTAAACTATATACATATACATACATTAAATAGATATAACTTACAAAATGGTCAAGTACTAAAATAAATTGTAAGTGTTACTGATGAGAGGGCAGACAATTAAGATTGTGTATCTTAGCTTATCGTATAACAAAGTTGATAATATCAGTGCAAAATATTTGTCTATGATGGTCAATGAGCAAAAATTCAGTAAGAAAATAGATACAGTATACTTCCTTGTGAGTAGAAAATCTGAAGGATTTCTCAGAAGATATCTATGAGGCCTCTTGTTAGAGTGTGCTGACCAGGCACAAGCAGAAGTTGGGTTAGAACAGAATATGAAGAAGCCAGTACCATATTTTTGCTACCTACTTTTTGATCTAGTTGCAAAATGACTTACCAAGTGACAAAAGATTTTATATTGTCATTGCTCATTCATATGGGGCACAATGTATGCTACAGCTCTCCCTCATTATAACGTGGTAGTCAGGGTCCATTATACACAGAATTGCATTATACTGAGAACGATATCTACGAAACCGCAATATATTGAGAATAGCGTAAAATATAGAACCATGGTATAGTGGGGACTATCAAAATTTGATAAATAATGGTGTTTTAAAAAGGAAATGAAGATATAAGACTAAAATACACCTTATTTTCCTTCAACCCTTATTGTTATACATTAGTATGATTTTGGTCATGGGGTCCATAGTAGTACCACATTATATCCCGAATCACATTATAACGAGGTGCATTACAAAGGGGGAGAGCTGTATTACCTTTCATTGGAAATGAAACCGAATCATGCATATATTCAACTCATCTGTGTCTTATGGATGCTTCTTAAACAATACTATTTTCATTGGTACATGCTCATCTTCATCATCACTTGCTAGAAAATTCCAGAAATTACCGAAAACATTGATCAACTTTCATTTTGTTGTTAACATCAGCAATTTAAACCTTTATACTCAGCATGAGAAAGATGTAGGCTCTTTTTGCATGAGTGTTTTATCAAAATCTACTTGTCCTCAGACAAGTAAATTAAAACAAGAGTCCATCAATGGGACTATTACTCTACTGGCCGAAAAGAATTTCCAGGAATTCAAGATAAGACCATTTCTTCCTTTTAACTGCTGAGTGTTGAGACCATCTCTGATATTCTTCAGCAATAGCAAGATTTTCAAATTAGCTGCTGTGGTGGACATATTGGATGTCAGATTGGCACCATTTTCATTTAGGACCAAGTAGACATCATTATAAGTCTTCTGGTGAAAATCTCATGTCAATATGACAATCCATTCAGGGGGAGTAGCAACAGTAACATTGTAACAACAGCTGTCATGGCAGCCATATTGGACGTATGATTGGTACCATTTTCATTTAGGAACAACTAGGTATCATAAGAAGTCTATTGGTGAAAACCCCATGTTGATATTGCCATCCATTGGGAGAAGTAGAGATAACAATATTTTCAAGATGGCTGCCATGATGACCATACTGAGGGTCAATTGCATCATTTTCATTTAGGAACACCTGGATACTATGAGAACTCTTCTGACAAAAACCCCATGTCAAAATGACTCCCATTTATGAGTAGCAATAATAAGATTTTCAAGATGGCCACTATGGTGGCCATATTGGATGTCAGATCAGCATCATTTTAATTTAGGACTAAGAAGATATTATAAGAAGTCTCCTGGTGAAAACCCCACGTTGATATGACTTTCCACTTTGGAGGAGTAACAATAACAAGATTTTCAAGATGATTGCCATGGAGGCCATATTGGATATCAGATGCACACCATTCCCATTTAGGACCAACTACACAACATAAGAAGTCTTCTGGTGAAAGAACAATGTCGATATGACCAGCCATCTAGGAGAAGTAATGATAATAAGATTTTCCAGATGGCCATTGTGGCAGCCATACTGGTACCATTTTCATTTACGACCAACTAGACATCATAAGAAGTCTTTGAGTGAAAACCCATTGCTGACATGATCATTCATTCAGGAGAAGTAGTGATAACAAGATGGCCACTGTGGTGGCCATATTGGATGTCTGACCAGTAGAGCTAAAAAGCATGCAGATAATCAACAGTTTCATTTCCATACACGGCAAATTCATTTAGAGAGTGTGGGGACACTTGAAAGTTGAATATTTGAAAGCCAGTCAGTAGAGACTCAGCAAGATTCTGAAATCTGTCCAATATGTATCAACTCATATACTGAAGGAAGCTTTGAATGTCATGGTCAACAGTGAAGGCCTTTGCTGATGGACCCTTCAGTCTGATGTCTTGATACATTTGAGTTTTAGAATCAAACTGACAATATAATTCAATCACCAGGTATCACTGTCATGGTATGCAGATGTCTGTACAGTGCATTTTTACAGGTTTAATCATTTAAAAAATCAGAAGATCATTTGTCTGGAACAACTGACAAATTGCAGCTGTTCCAAATGTATGACTGTTGGCTTAAAGTCCATATAAATAGCAATTATAGCCCTTCTTTGCTGGCTACCCATCTAACTGACTTGATGTCAGAGTACATAATCAATTCATTGGCTAAGATTTCTGAAATTTTATGCAGATTTGTATGCCTTTAGGGCTGAAAGAATACAATTTGTATATTCTTTTGATTGTCTGTTCAAAGTGCTCAAGCTCTAATCAATGTGCTACACAGTGTGTTATGATGGCAGAATTTTCAACAGTGTCTGAAAACCTTTTAGCAACACCATTCTTTGCTCCCATGTTTACATTAGCATCATCCATGTTGACATAAACAAGGGTGAGGGACATTCCATTAAGATGTATGTAAAGATTACAAAGTCCATTCTTAATTGCAATAAAACCCCAATCAGAATCTGAGCTTTAAAGATGTTCAAATCCAGAAAGCATTATAACTGGAGTTTTAAAGGTCAGGATCAACAAATCTAACAAGAGTGCATTCTTGGTCTATAACTGCTCACTACTCCCACACTGTAAAGCTCTTTCTTATAACACAGTTCCTGTTATAAAGCTTTTCATTATAACACAGTTCCTGTTATAAGGCTTTTCATTATAACACAGTTCCTGTTATAAAGCTTTTCATTATAACACAGTTCCTGTTATAAAGCTTTTCATTATAACACAGTTCCTGTTATAAAGCTTTTCATTATAACACAGTCCCTGTTATAAAGCTTTTCATTGTAACAGTTCCTGTTATAAAGCTTTTCATTATAACACAGTTCCTGTTATAAGGCTTTTCATTATAACACAGTTCCTGTTATAAAGCTTTTCATTATAACACAGTTCCTGTTATAAGGCTTTTTATTATAACACAGTCCCTGTTATATGGCAAGTATGGTCATGGATTCCATTTCATTAAGTGGTAGTAAAATTATATGTATCATGTACTTTATTATAATGTGGTTTCACTATAAAGTATTATACTCCATGACTCCTATGAACAGCATTAAAATGAGCACTGCACAGTTCTTTTTTTAATTTCTTACAATTGCAAATGGGTTTGTAAGAGAAGTGGTCAAAACAACCTTTTTCCTTTTCTAGAACTATTAGTAACAAGTTTACATTTTCAGATTGTAAATTTGTAATTAGCCATCAATTTGATATATTATTAAACATGCAAAGTATTCACCATTAACAAAAAAATAAATGTATGAAAAATGAATGTGAAATTAGAGTTAACATATGAGCTACATGCTACCCTGAGGATTAACATGGTGCCAGCTGCAATTCCTAGCAGTCATTCCTTTTGTCTCTGAAACAAGGCACTTTGCCATATATGCTCTAGTAAACCCAACCATAAATAGGTAATAGCATGGGTTAACCTTCACATGACTGGCATCCCATCTTGAAGGAATAATGCACCCTCAGTTGCTTCATGCCACAGAAACTAGAAAAGATTACATTTTTTGCACCAATAGCTGGCTCAAAAAAAAGGGCTTTCCTACCTTGAATGAGATTTTAGTGGTCAGTGTATGTCCATGGTAGATAATGGGCAGTCCATCATCCCCATCCCAGCAGTCTAGCTCCACACATCGACACCCCATTAGAAGCACCTGTGGAGGGAGAAAAAAAGGTAAGCTGCATACAGTTCATAATGTGTACATACTGTACTTGTTTCTGTATTATGTGTGCCTAATAATGAGAAGCTGGGAACAGCTTGCATATCAGGCCCACCCCTGAGCTTTTGGTAAACTGGTGTTGTAGACATTAAGAGGTATCCACATACAAAAAACATGATTTAGTGGTCAACTGTACTGGAGAAACTGACAACATAAAAAACTCTAACATTGAGGTTAATCTAGTTTGTGGGCAGGACACACATGGACACCAAAGTTATCAATATGTCGATGGTCAATAAATCTGTTGGTTTTAACGACACTTTAAATGCTTTGCTTAGTTTTATCATGCAGAAGAAATGAGAGGCAAGTGCCATTCCCAAGAACACACTGAGACAGCCAACCTGGGCAGGTACTGAACCCGCAATTCTTTGATTACAAGTCAAAGAACCCACTTAACTACAGCAACTCCCTCATATCGAGCTTCTGCCAAGGTGAGTTCAACAAAAATCAACAGCATAGACCGAGATCTGCCATCATATAATGTGATAGCTGGTCAGGGTCAACACTGTTCACAGATTTGTGTCAGGGCCTGAATTTAACCTTCTTCTTACTTGCATTTGTATGTAAGTTGGGAAGCAAAAAAAAATCTACTCACAAAATTGCAGTTTTCAGAATTTTTTTCAAATATAGTTCATTTCTTTATTCAAACTAATTATTGCAGAACTCTATAACATATTAAAACTTAAAAATTTATATTGAAACAAAAAAAAAATGGATTTTGTAAACAGTTTTGACATGTCTAGATTTTTGTTTTATTTATCAGATTTTTTAAAATTTACATGTTACATAATCAGAGGTGCTAACTTTTCAATGCTCTGTATAGGAAGCAGCCATTAAATATTGACTACTAAGCATGTCCACGTAACTAACATGGTTACATGTCACATTGGTGTGCTAATCATTGTTTGCTTGGATACTACAAAATGAATGTGCTTGAACCGATAAAATTATTTCATGTGATGTGAATTCAACAAAACTCACATGATAACTTTCCATCTGGGATGACTACTTAATCTTCCAAAGCAACAAAGAAAGTCAACAACAGGAACTGAAATGAACCTTGTTTGTCTGCTACAGAAATGTCAGCAATCAAATAAAGATACAAGTTAGTGCTTTAAATTTCAACAAGCATTGTGCAAAATAAACTCACATTTTTGCAAATATGCTGGTGTAAAATTCAAGTGTGAAGTGAGCAATAAACAATAGCAAAAATGGTAATCAATCCAGTTTCAGCTGGTTTGGTGTATGTGATTCCATGTTGTTTGGTTTGCTTTTGTGGGTTTAATGCCATTTTTCAGCACATGATAGGCGACCAGTATATTTGGTGGAGAAAGAACCCAGGAAGACCTAGAGAAAACCACAGACCCACGCGAAGATACTGGCAAGCTTTCTCACATACCAGTGTTGGCCAATTAAGTTAAACTTGTACATGGTTATTTGTTTGTATTTCAATGGAAAAACGTGACTTCATCGTGGCTTCTATATCATCATACTATCAATCATACAATTTTTACAAGCAAAAAATATTTGCTAATTTATCCAGAAAATCGATGTGCATATTCTTTTTTGCAAGGTAAAGACCATACAGGACAATTTAGTTTGTCCCTAATTTTTAAAAAATCTATCAAACAAATATACCAACTTTTTTCTAAATTTGCAAAAATATAATAATGTTACAGTACTGTAAATAACATTCATGTGCAGTAGTGGATTTTGGGACAAATTAAACAGACTGGTTACCTGACTATAGAGCTCAACTGAAGACTCTCCTTTCAACTGGTGACCAGTCAGATAGGTGTTGTGGGAGGAGGCAATGTAGTAGTGAGCCAGTGGGTGGTCCATGTCCTGTAAATAAAATGTAGGATACATAATGAAAGAAAATTAAATACTAAACCATAATAATTCTATTCTAATGTTTAATTACAGTAGTACAGTACCTCACCTAATTTATTTCTTACATTCAAGTTAAATGCAAAAAAATACGGTAAATAAGGAGGTACTATATATACTCGCGTAAAAACCGGGTCCAAATGCATCATGTGCCAGCAGATCAGGGTCTATGTTGTTTGTTCTACTGATTAGTCCTTACAAACTGCATAGACCAAGATCTGCCGGTGCATTATGCAATGGCAGATCTGGGTATATGCAGTGTGCAGCTGGTATTGGCTTATACGCAAGTATATACGGCATGTTACATGGTGTCACATTATGTCACTGACCTCATCATTCAGCTTGGTTTTCTCAAACACATATGCATAGTTGTCCTTGTCCATCAAATATCTGGCAAATCCCTCAAATGAAAGACAGCATTTTTCTCTCAGACTGGAGTCAGGTTCATGTCGCTGAAATAAACAGAGATCAACATGCATAACAATTCTGACAGGTATGAATACTGTCTTTGGAAGACAAATCATGAAGTTAAGCTCTCTAAAGAGGTTCAACCATTTTCGTTGATAGTTGCTAACAAATTTTACATTATAAATCTCTTTGAAATATTTGAATGTTGCATAGAAAAAATACGGGAGACCCCCTTCCTGTTCTGCCTGCCTTCTATTTAGCTGTAAAGTATAAAAACCTTAACATTAAGCTTAAATCTGTAAAATTTGAACACTGACCCTAATTTATCGTGCCGATGGATGTACAGACATACAGATGGAGATGCACATGGATGCTAAAGTGGTCGCCATGTTGAGCTTCTGCCAAGGCAGGCTCAACAAAAGCCATGTTAGAAAAAAACATTGGTCTCATCTAAATACTTGTATAATTTATTTCTGCTAGTAGTACACAAGCATCATACTGGTGCAATGGTCTTGTCAGTAGTACACAAGCATCATACTGATGCAATGGTCTTGTTAGTAGTACACAAGCATCATACTGATGCAATGGTCTTGTTAGTAGTACACAAGCATCATACTGGTGCAATGGTCTTGTTAGTAGTACACAAGCATCATACTGATGCAATGGTCTTGTTAGTAGTACACAAGCATCATACTGGTGCAATGGTCTTGTTAGTAGTACACAAGCATCATACTGGTGCAATGGTCTTGTTAGTAGTACACAAGCATCATACTGGTGCAATGGTCTTGTTAGTAGTACACAAGCATCATACTGATGCAATGGTCTTGTTAGTAGTACACAAGCATCATACTGGTGCAATGGTCTTGTTAGTAGTACACAAGCATCATACTAGTGCAATGGTCTTGTTAGTAGTACATAAGCATCATACTGGTGCAATGGTCTTGTTAGTAGTACACAAGCATCATACTGATGCAATGGTCTTGTTAGTGGTACACAAGCATCATACTGATGCAATGGTCTTGTTAGTACACAAACATCATATTGATGCAATAAAGCTGAGAACCACTGAAACCTCAGCAAACTGATATTGACAATTTTGAAATTTACTTCAAGCCATGTCAAAGATTGTTTGCAAAAGAATTTTTTTTCTTATGTTTAAAAACTTACATAAAATTTTCCATGATTTCTGATACCACTTAAAGAAAGTAAACTTTTGCCTTAATATTTATTTAAGGGCCTAAATTTCCAGAATTAAATACTTGGGGGATTAAAATCCATTTGCATATTAAAACAAGTACTTCCTGACACCCTCATGTGTTTAATTCTGGAATTGCCCTATCATAATTACGTGCCCAATCCTGATTTAGTCAAAATAAAATTGATTGACTGATAATTACTTGTGCTAGGTATAAACTGATAGTCCACCTACTGATATATGTTAATCAGTAAGACTTTTGGCACCGTTTATTGTGCTTACCATTTTTATTCTCAAATACCTAGACCCGTTACATTTTTTGGACACCATATTTTCAAAATTAGTAATAATTTCCAATAGTACATACAAGTTTTGAATATCAATTTACGTTTTTAAAGCCTATGAAAAAAAAGTAAAGACAAAAAACAAAAGTTGGAATGTAAACTGAGGAATGTTTTTCCTGTACTCAATGTAATCATCAAAAAAGATGACTGTACTATATGCAATCATCAAAAATGATGACCGTACTCTATGCAATCATCAAAAAAGTTTCATGGACAAATAATTCTACCTTGAATTTGTGTCAGTTCTTAATTTAGTCCCATGTAATGATTGTTATCTTTGTGTAATGCTTAATTTTGTTCGATGTAATGATTATTATCTTTGCGTAATGCTTAATTTTGTTCAATGTAATGATTATTATCTTTGTGTAATGCTTAATTTTGTCTGATGTAATGATTATTATCTTTCGGTAATAGTTAATTTTGTCCCATGTAATGATTATTATCTTTGTGTGATGCTTAATTTTGTCCGATGTAATGATTATTATCTCTGTGTAATGGTTAATTTTGTCCCATGTAATGATTATTATCTTTGTGTAAGGGTTAATTTTGTCCCATGTAATGATTGTTATCTTTATATAATGCTTGA
This sequence comes from Margaritifera margaritifera, assembly GCA_029931535.1. Classification (NCBI taxonomy): domain Eukaryota; kingdom Metazoa; phylum Mollusca; class Bivalvia; order Unionida; family Margaritiferidae; genus Margaritifera; species Margaritifera margaritifera. Next base: position 2,486,294 of record JAQPZY010001620.1, read on the forward strand.
TAATAAGTTGGGGATCATGAGTATGGTAAATGTAAATTCACTGTTTATAATGTGAGAAAGAAAATTAAGTTTTCAAAAACTGCTTATTCCAGTCAGGTTGGGGGGCATGATAATTAGTGTAAGTAAAGAAAATGCCCAAAACAACCAAGAGTCCCTCGAAGAGACTGATGCTCTACTTGTCCAAAAGAATTTCCAGGAATCTAAGATAAGTCCATTTTTTTTGTCCTTTTATTCTTTTTTTAACAGCTTGATATTGAAACTATCTCTGATATTCTTTAGAAACTCCAACAACTAATTTTCTTACATGTCAAAGTTAACATTTTCAACATGTGCATCATTTTCATTTAGGACTGACTACATATAGTGAGAAGTGTTTTAGTGGAAACCCCATGTCAATACAACTGTCCTTTCAAGAGGAGTAGTGATAGAAAGATTTTCAAAATGGCTGTCATTGATTAGCACCATTTGTATTTAAGACCAACCATGTCTATATGACCATCTGTTCTGGAAGTAGCTATAACAAAATTTTCAAGATGGCTACCATGGTGAACATATTTTGAGGTCTGATCATTACCGTTTTCATTGAGGTTCAACTACATATCATAAGAAGTTTTTAGTGAAAACCCCATATCAATACGACAATCAATTCATTGGAAGTAGCAATAACAAACTTTTCAAGATGGTCTGATTAACACCATTTACATTTGGACCAAACTGGGCATCATAAGAAGTCTTTAAGTGAAAACCCCATGTCAGGAGAAGTAGCCCCATGGTGGCCATATTAGATATTTGATAAGCATCATTTTCATTTAGGACCAACCATCATAAGAAGTATTGTAGTGAAAACTCCATGTTGATATGACCATCGGTGCTGGAGAAGTGAGAACAAGATTTTCAAGATGGCCATAGTGGCATCAACATTGGATGTAAGATGGCACCATTTTCAGTTAGATCAACAAGACAGTGTAAGAAGTCTTGTAGAGGAAACCCTGTCAATATGACCGTCAATACCGGAGCAGTAATAACAAGATTTTTTTTATGGCCACCATGGTGGTCATATTGGATATCCAAGGGGCACCATTTTCATTCAGGATGAACTAGACATCATACAAAGTCTATTAGTGAAAAACCCCATATCGATACAACCATTCATTCAGGAGTAGCAATAACATGAATTTCAAGATGGCTGCTGTAGCAGCCATATTGAATAGCCAAGGGGCACTATTTTCATTCAGGACCAACCAGACATCAAAGTAATCTTTTAGTGAAAAACCCATGTCAATACAACCATTCATTAAGGATGAGAAACTATAACAACATTTTCAAAATGGCCACTGTTGCCACCATATTAAACATCAGATCAGCATCATATTCATTTAGAAACAATTAGACATAATAAAAGGAAAAGTCATTTAGTGAAAAATTCATGTTGATATTCCCATCTGCTCAGGAGATGTAACAATTTCAAGATTTTCAAGATAGGCACTGTGATGGCCATATTGGCTGTCTGAGGGGCATTATTTTCATTCAGGACCAACTAGACAGCATAAGTAAGTTTTCATTGTCAACCCAATGTTAATATGACGATCAATTCAGGAGGAATAGCAATAACAATACTTTCAAGATGTCAGGTCGGCACCGTTTTTCATTTAGGACCAACCAGACATCATAAGAAGTGTTTCTGGTAAACAACACCATGTCAATATGATCATCCATACAGGAGAAGTAGCAATAACAAGACTTTCAAGATGGCTACCATGGTGGCCATATTAGATGTCAGAGGGGCACTATTTTCGTTTAGGACCAACCAAACTTTGGAATGAATGTTTGTGCAAAGTCTCACGGCAATCTTCCCCATACTTTAGGAGGAGCAGTGATAACAATTTTGTGCTAATGGATGGATGACAGATGTGAGATAGACCACTGACAACAGAACAATGGACCATCACATAAACTCTTTTGTTCTATCACCAGAAGAGCAAAAAAAAAAAAAAAAAAGAAAGCCTAAAACTTTACAATAGTATGGAAAAGTCTTCAAAATCCATATGTACATATGCATTGTGGGCTGTGATTAGAGTATGCTGAACAAATAGTGTGCAGACAGTCGTAATGGTACACACCAGATCATCATTATATTTCCAATTTGTTTGATATGACAATGTTTACAGTTTTCAAGACAATTAAACCTTGAGCCAGTAATTTTAAACCAGGAGTTGTTGTACCAATACTCTAGTTACTATTCTATTTCAGATATTTAGTTGATTCAAACTTTTCAAGTAATGCTATGCCAAATTTTGCTTGAACATAAAAATGAAGATGAAAACTTGTGCACATCTGATAGCAAATACATGGTGGGAACAGTGTTTCCGGTATACACAACTTGAAAGGTAACAAATATGTGAACTGGGTTGACCTGTCAAAAACTGGAGTGACCTGTCAAAAACTGGAGTGACCTGTCAAAAACTGGGGTGACACTTTCTACCTTTGGCCTAGGTGCAATATATAAGTAATGGAGATGTCTCCTTTACTGTCTACAGGCAAAATTGTTCTACATGAAAAATTTACAGAGGGAAACTTGAAGAAACCTATGAATAAACCAATTTTTCATCAGCATTGAAAGACCACTGCTATGAGAGACCACCTGTCTTGAGATTTCTAATGCACAGATTTGTTGATTATATTATATTACCTGTTATGAGAGACCATACATTTTGGGCAGAAGGTTCGGTCTTTCAAGACAGGTTCTACTGTATAATGCAACCTAGTTTATCAGTATACAACAGAATACAGATTCTGCTGACAAGATTTGCAAATTTTCATTAGCATGCAAATTATCCAGATGGAGAGAAAAGTAATTATTTTTTAATGTTCCAAAAAATATGATAGATGATGGAAGTGTAGAAAATGTAAGATCTCACAGAACAATCAACTTTACAAATCCTGCAGAACTAACATGAATAAGGGCAATGATTTCATTGTCATCTAGATGTTCCTCTTGGTAGTCCTCCAAAAACTCCCGGAATTCATTCAGCCCCAGACATTTGCTCTGAACTGTGTCCACTCCGGCACAATTCTCAAATATACTGGCTGTGGCAATAGCGTCACAAATCTTACGTCTTTGAAGGTACTGACTGTCATTTGAATGTGTCAAATCAAACATATTGTTTCTAGTGAGTGTGCCTGCAAAACAGAAAAAGTAGTAAAAGCAATAGAATCACTGTCATGACTCCAACTTAGCAAATTTGTAGACAAAGCAAATTTATGATTTAAGTCTAAATGGTCATAAAAAATAATTCTCTCCTTTTACAAAAAATGTTTTAACAAATTACAGTGGTCCTTTGTGATTTGCAATAAACCAGTTCAATCACATTAAAAAAAACAAATATTAGAAAAACACTGTGACAAATCACATGTTCACATACAAAATCTATCATGTTCCGAGGACAACTGAAAACTGAACAGTCATGGTACGTTACAGTACATTCTCACCAAATAATTTATGTGGTCACATACACACACATTTTGACTATCAAATGCTTTGAAATTTTTTGCAAGAAAATGTAAAATGAACTGATAACTGTATGCCATCCCCAGCCCCACCTGTAATAAAAAAGATATGGCAGACTCTACAGGCATAAAATGATACATATAAAATTATCAAGGGGTGTAAGGCCAAAAAAAAAAAAATATGTGTGTTTCCGATTGCACTGGTTTTAAAATTATTGTAGGCAGGTAGGTATTTTTTTTTTTTTTTTATATAAATCAAATAATATTTAAAGTGCTTCAAAGTACCAGGCAAAACCAGCTCAATTAGATGCAAAAATCAATTTTGGCAATGTGATCTTGTTTATAAAAAAAAAAAAAAAAAAAAAAATTTTTTTTTTTTTTGGGGGGGGGGGGGGGGGTAAGTGGTAGGTTCGGCAACGTGAAACAGGGACGGTCGGCTGACCTGAAACACACATACATTTTTTTTGGCCTAACATCTATCACAATTAGGTATGGCTTGAAATCAGTGCTAATTGGCTAAACAGAGACTCGTTCATTTTTAGACAGATCACTGAAACTCCAGTCCTCACAAATCCATTGGATCAGTAAATTCCTGCTGGTCTCTGTCAAAGCATGAGTACCAGACATATCTAATAAAACAATTACATCCTTGTCATGGTTTACTGATCTGTTTATTGTGTAAATGCTGACCCATTAAGACCCTATTCTCAAAGAGGTACGATAAATGTTGAGGTGTGAAGATTATTTACAATTAAGATAAGTTGGCTGTTATTTAGCCGGACATATACTTTAGCCAGCTGATTGTTGATCCAGTGTAAAACTTACCATTCAGACAAAATTCGAATCCATATCACTTATTATCAGCTAAATTATCTGTACGTTGGTATTAAATCCATTCTCAGCTTAATTATCTGTACTTTGGTATTAAATCAATTATCAGCTTCATTATCTGTACATTGGTATTAAATCCATTCTCAGCTTAATTATTTGTACTTTGGTATTAAATCCATTCTCAACTTAATTATCTGTACTTTGGTATTAAGTCCATTATCAGCTTAATTATTTGTACTTTGGTATTAAATCCATTATCAGCTTAATTATCTGTACTTTGGTATTAAGTCCATTATCAGCTTAATTATTTGTACTTTGGTATTAAATCCATTATCAGCTTAATTATCTGTACTTTGGTATTAAATCCAGTATCAGCTTAAATATCTGTAGTTTGGTATTAAATCCATTATCAGCTTAATTATCTGTACTTTGGTATTAAATCCATTATCAGCTTAATTATCTGTACTTTGGTATTAAATCCATTTTATTTGAATCTCAATAAATAAAGCCATTCTTCACAAGGAAATGTGTATTTCATCGAAGTAGAAAGTCATGTTTTTTAATTACTTGTGCCATATTGGCACATACTTGAAGCTGATTCTTTACCGTGCACTGAGGTTAAGATGGTACAGAGAGAATATGCTGATCTGGAAGAGGTACGGTGCCATAAAAAAAAAGGCTGGGTGTCAATCTTGCAAATGACAATGTGCAGAGTACTTCATTCATCTATACCTGCCCAACTTTGAAATTTTGTTAACTAAATACAGTGTGCACAGAAATATAAAAATGCAGGGATCAGTGAAATTTATACAGGATCAGCAAAAGTTCTATTCTGGTGATCCTGTGGATCAGTTAAAACAAATTCTAATTTAAAGCCCTATTGAGGCAGCTTGAAACAAATGGGAAATACAGTCAAACCCCTGACAGGTATCACCTGTGCATAAAGACTGAGTTCCACTAAAGTCCCATTTACACATAAATCAATACAAATTTACCTGTATATAAAGACCACCTGTACATAAAGACTACTTCATGAAGGTCCTTTGAATGATCTTGATACATAGGTTTAACTGTATGCCTGCCATGATAAAACACTTACTTCCATCCTTGAATGATGAAGGTGAGACTTGTTGATTAGTCTTGATTTGCTTGTCTGTGTTTGGTTTAGAAACTGCAAACTGTTCAAACAAATCCCTTAAGTCTTTTCTACATCGTAGTGAAAATGACTTGAACAAGTCCACAAAGTCCAAGAAAGACAGGTGGGTGGAATGAGTGATAGAACTAGTCTTATCTCCAGAACGAGAACATAATGACATGCGGTGACGTGTCTGATATCGATTGAGGTAACTCGTAATGGTCTGACTACGAAGTCGGTGGATATTCGATGACCCCCCCTGAACAAGAGAATGTCCGGACAGCTGTGACTCACTGGCGTTGGACTGGGAGCGACTGGCCCCTGGAATCGGCTTTGCTTGTGGACTGGGTGAACGTTTCTTTTGGCCTGAAGATTTGCTTTGAATAATTGTGGAAGAGTTCTTGGGACTATTTTCCTATGAATAGAAAAAAAACAGTGATCAGCAGAATACTAAGAATACCAGTTACAGAGGAGTTACATAGGAGTAACCATCCAAAAACGTATGTGATAGATAGGTTTGTACTTAATGACAAACCAACAGATTTTGACAGATGCATCTGTGATTGTTTTGCATGAATAGCAGATACTGAGGCCTGGACAGTCAATGGTAACATTGACACTTTTTAGAAACTGGATGAGAAATATAGTCTCCAGATCTAGTGAGGAAAAATGCTCAGCCAATCAGATGCAAGGTATCTGATTAATATGCACAAATCTCACTTATTATTGAAACTGTCTACAGCATGGGCTAATTTACCAAGGTGGAGTAAAATCCAACTAGAATTTGGACTCAAGAGTGGTAAAAAACTGAGCCAATCAGATAAAAGATTACCTCATTAATATGCGTAGATCTTATTCTTAATCAAACTCACCCAACATCTCGATAATATAAGACTATTTAACAATTCTGATCAAAATCACAAATATAGCTGCTAGAGTGTCAACAAGCTCAGCCAATTAGATGCAAGGCCACATCATTACTATGCATGAATTTCACTCATAATCATACTCAACCAAGATCTTGATGACATAGGCCTATTTACCAAGTTTGATTAAAATCAGGTCAGTTTCTCAAGTGGTAAGCAGCTGTGCCAATCATATGCAAGATCACAACATTAATATGTGTAGATTTAGCTCAGAATAAAACACATTATATATCTTGATGATATAAACCTATTTTCCAAGTTTAATAAAAAATATGATCTGAAATAGTTGCTAACATGATGACAAGCACAGCCAATCAGATGCAAAATCACCTCACTAGTGTGCATGAACTTTGCTCGTAAATGTGTTCATCCAAAATTTTGATGATTTATGCCTTTTTAGCAAGTTTAATCAAACAGAAATAGTCTTTTTAGAGTGATAACAAGCTTGGCCAATCACATGCAAGATCACCTCATTAATATGCATGTATCCCATAAATTATTTAACTCGTATGAGATATTGATCATATAAGCCTATATTCCAACTTTGATTCAAATCAGACAACCACATTAATATGTGTGGATCTTGCTCATTTGACTGAACCTGTCCAAGATCTTCATGATATAAGCATATATTCCAGAGTGGTAACATGCTTAGCCAATCAGATGCAATATTAGCTCATTAATATATGTGGATCTCATATGCACTGATTTCACTCTTTACCTAATTTTTTTGAGATATGGATGATATGAGCATATATTTCATGTTTGATCAAAATCGGATACTAGATATGGCTTCTAGAGTGGTAACATGGTCAGTCAATCAGATGTAAGATTACCTCATTAATATGCATGGATCTCGCTCATTATGGAATCCATCCAAGATCTCAATGATACAAGGATATATTCCAATTATGATCAAAATCTGATTGAAATATGGTTTCTAGAGTGGTAAAAAATCTCAGCCAATCCAATGAAAAATCACGTCATTAATATGAGTGTATCTTGCTCATTATCGAACTCATCAGAGATCTTAATGATATAAGCATATATTCCAGTGGTAACAAGTTCAGTCAATCAGATTCAGGATAACCTCAATAATAGGTGTGGATCTCAGTCATCATCAAACTTCTCCATAATTTTGTTGAAAATCATAAATACTCCAGAGTGGTAACAAGTAATGTTGATGGACTGACAACAAATGACAACTCAATTGGTCTTACAGCCAGAAGAGTTAAAAATCAGCTAAACTGTACATGAAGTTTTTTTTTATTCAAAATGATGACAAAATTACACTTGAAACTGATAGAAAAGTATTATAGTTTCTTTTAACTCCAAACCCCTGGATTATAGTATTGATTAATAAAAGTAACTGGTAAAAATAAAATAAAAAATTGGCAGTAGAAATAGGATTTTGCAAATTTATATTTTTTTCCACTTGTGAAAAAATGCTAGAACTAAAATAAGTTGAATTTTGAGCGCTGATTATAGAACCTGTATACAACAATGAACATATAAGTATACTTACCAAAGTGGAGCAAAATCCATTTGGAATTTGGTCTCCAGAGTGCTAACAAACTGAGCCAATCAGATACAAGATTACCTCTTTAATATGCGTAGCTCTTGCTCATAATCACACTCATCCAACATCTTGACAATATTAGGCTATTTACCAAGTCTCTTAAGTGGCAAGAAGCTCAGCTAATCATATGCAAGATGACCTCATTAATATGCGCATATATTGCTCATAATAAAACATTATATATCTTCATCATATATGCATATTTACCAAGTCTGACAAAAATGTGTTCAGAAATAGAGTTGCTAAAGTGTTGACAATCTCAGCCTCTCATATGCAAAATCACCTCCTTAATATGCATGGATCTTGCTCATAATTGTACTCATCCAAAATCTTGGTGATTTAAGCTCATTTACCAAGTTCAAACAAAACTGAATCACAAATACAGACTCTAGAGTGGTGAAAAGCTCAGCTAATCAGGTGCAAGATCACCTTATTAATGCCTGGATTCTGTGCATTATGGAACTCATGTGAGATCTTGATCATATAAGCCTATAATCAAGGTTTGATCAAAATGAGATAAAAAATATGGCTTCCTTAGTGGTAATAAGCTCAAATAATCAGATGCAAGATCACCTCATTAACATACACGGATCTTGCTCATTATCGAACATTTCCAAAATCTTGATGCTATAAGCATATATTCTAAGTCTGATCAAAATTGGATTAGAAACATAGCCTCCAGAGTTGTAAGAAGCTCACCAATCAGATGCAAGATCACCTCATTAACATGCATGCATCTTGCTTATTATCTAACTTGTCCAAGATCTTGATGCTATAAGCATATATTCTAAGTCCGATCAAAACTGGATTAGAAATATGACCTCCAGAGTGGTAACAAACTCACCAATCAGATGCAAGATCACCTCATTAACATGCATGCATCTTGCTTATTATCTAACTTGTCCAAGATCTTGATGCTATAAGCATATATTCCAAGTTTGATCAAAACTGGATCAGAAATATGACCTCCAGAGTGGTAACAAGCTCAGCCAAGCAGATGCAAGCTCACCATATCAATATGCGTGGATCTCTCTAATTATTTAACTCATCCTAGATCCGGTGATATAAGCCATTTTCCAAGTTTTAAATCGCATCTGAAATTTGGACTCCAGAGTGGTAACAAACAATTATTGATGGACCAATGACACATGATGGATGCAGGGCCATACCATAAGCACAAAAAAATTAATATAATTAATGTAATGGGCACACTGAGTTTAGTAATCAAGAACTGACACACCATAATCAGGGTCCTCTCCCTTTGCAAGACTAGTCGTCTTCCTTCAAAATGTCAGAACTTTTGTTTACAAAGAAGCCAACCCCTACCCATGTGAAATAAGAATGCCAGTTTTAAAAAATCAGTATCTGAACATAAAAACGGGAATACTTAAAATTGTATCCAATGATTTACTGTAAGCGTTTAAATCTTACTCATTGGTTGAAAGTTGTTTCCTACGGTCATCTTTGTCACCATGTGACATACTTAATTCCATCAAGAAAAGACTGCAGAAATTTTTTTAGTCTAGGTATAATCAATAAAGTTACTCTTTCTCTGGTGAATCATGGTGCTAAGCTGATGCCATTTCTGACTTTGATATGCTTTCACAAAAGAAATACAATCAGACATTACAACCGTTTCTGTTATCTAGATATACCAGTGATCTCTGTATGGTTTGCCTTCATAAAATTATATCTGACCTAGAATTAGAATCTTGCAGAAGTGATCATAATGATATAATTTGAGGTTAAAAATAGAAAATACAGGGAAGGAGTGTATCACTTACCTTGGATACTGAGAATACACTCCCTGAGCGCCTCTTGAAGATACTGGACCCTGCAACAAAACTGGGAGTGCGGTGGACACCGCCTCCTACACAGTCAGACAGGGACAAAGAACTGGAGACCAGGGGTCGTGACCACTGCTTGCCACCAAAAAACTGGAAAGAGAAAGCAATACCACATTTACACACTGAAAACATGCATCAAAGTGCAAACAGCATAGATCCAGATCTGACATAGAAAACAATGAGCCAGTAGATCAGGGTCTACATTGTTTGCCTGAAATCATGAATAAAAACACATTGTAAAGAATAATCTGCCAGTGCACTCAGTGATCCAGACACATTTGTCTCACAAACAGGACAAAGGCACATTACTTTCCAGAAGCAATTGTCCAATTTAAAAACCTACTTGGCCTCAAGAGTTTTCAAATAGTATTTAACAAACTCTACAAGCCTTTTGTTCAAGTATCTCATAGAGGAAGACTGGCCAATGTAAGATTTAGCCTGACCCAAGGTCTAGGGTTATCCTGCTTTTGCAGCACTGGCATTATATGATGGCACACACGTGACTACACTGGCATTATATGATGGTACATGTGGGACTACACTGGCATAATATGATGGCACATGTGGGACTAAACTGTCATTAAACGATGGCACATGTGGGACTACACTGTTCATAGTTGGTTATATGACCTATACATGCAAAGATATGGTATTATCAACAGGTACATTTTTATGCATTAACCAACATATGACATGATAAACATAGTGTTGTTTTGTTAATTCAGCCTCTGTTAACTGACAAAACAATGGTAGCAATTAGTGCTGATAAATTCAAAATTGTATCCCTCACATTATAAACTTCCAAGTCTATTTCAGTTTAAAAGGACTGCACTTGTGCTTTCTGTCTGCAAAATAACAGTAGGTAAATTAAATTCTATATACTGTAAAAGGGGTTGAAAACTCTCTAGAAATCCACTTGTCTTGTCACACAAGTACTGAAAGCTTTTACTCAAGCAGATTAAACTCTTACTCAACTAGTTATTATAGAAATATAAAAGATAACGATGTTAATCACCTAAATTTAATTGTGTGGAAGGTTGTTTTCTATAATTTATTCTATCATCCTTCTGATACTTAATTGTAAGCAATTACAAACTGAGACAAGTCTGCTCTCGCTCTGGTAAGCATATATTAGTACTGATGAGCGAGAGCAAAGTTCTTGGATGAGCTTGATCAAAACAAATGGGAAGAAAAAAAGAATTCTGGAAGAAAGTATGGGCTATCAATGAACAAAGTCAACAATAATCTTGAACGAACATTCTTTTCATTAAAGATACATGTAAACACTGGTCAGCCATGAATCAGCACTGGAAAATTCACTTGACTGCTGGAAATTTCCACTTGCCATTTCATTTAGGCAAGTTAATTTTCAAACCCTGTGTAATACTCTTTCAAGGAGTTCCTCAAAGTGACCGATGATCTACTGGCCTAAAAAAAAACCCTCAAAATTTCAGGAATCCAAGATATGTCCATTTCTTAATTTTTAATGCTGAGGAGTTATAACAAAGTCAGTAATCAACAATAACAAGATTTGGCCGCAATGTTGAAGATAAGATTGGCACCAATTTATTTTGTACCAAGTAGACAACAAGTTTTTAAATGAAATCCCCATTTTGATACAACCATCCATTTAGGAGTGGTGATACCAAGATTTTCAAAATGGCTCCCAAGTGAATGGGGCACCATTTTAATTTAGGGGCAACTAAACATCATAAGAAGTCTTTTAGTGAAAAATCAATTTCAGACCATGCATTCAGGAGAAGTACCAATAACAAGACTTTCAGAATGGCCACCATGATGACAATACTGGATATCAGATCAGTACCATTTTCATTTAGGACCAACAAGACATGATATGAAGTCTTTCAGTGAAAACCCCATGTCAATATGACCATCCATTGAAGAGTAGTGAAAACATGATTTTCAAGATGGCCACCACACAGGCCAAAATGGATGTCAGATCAGCACCCTTTTCATCTAGGACCAACTCGACATGAAGTGTTTTAGTGAGAATCCCATGATGATATGACCATCTGTTCAGAAGAAGTAGCAATAAAAGATTTTTAAAGTGGTTGCCATGGTAGCCATACTGGATCATCAGATTGGCATCATTTTCATTTAGGACCAACTAGACATCATAAGAAGTCTTTCAGTGAAAACACCATGTAGATACAACCATCTGTTCAGGAGTAGTGATAATAAGATTTTCAAGATAACTTGCATGGAGGCCATATTAGATGTCAGATTGGCACCAATTTAATTTAGGACCAACTATACATCATCAGAAGTCTTTTAGTGAAAACCCCATGTTAATACAACCATCTATTCAGTAGAGGTAGCAATAACAAGAACTTTCAGATGAAGATCATGGTAGCCATATTTGAACTCAGATTGGCACCATTATCATTTAGGACCAACCAGACATCATAAGAAGTCTTATAGTGAATACCCCATGTCAATATGAACATTCGTTCTGGAGTAGCAGCGATAAGATTTTCAAGATGGCTTGCTGTGGTGGTCATATTGGATGTCCGTGGGGCACCATTTTCATTTAGGACCAACTGGATCATGGGATTAACATGTTTGTACAGTCTTGTGGGAATCCTCCATGTAGTTTGGGAGGAGTAGCAATTGCAAACTTGTGCTAATGGATGCAGAACAACACTTAATAGATGACAGAAGAAAGGCCAGAAGAACTAAAAATTTAAAATAATTACAGTCATGTACTTCATTTTATAATTTACAAACTAAACACGATTCACCAAATTTCAGCATGCAATACCTTTAATTTTGACAATACTGTTCATAAAATGACATATTCTTTTAAATTTCTGCATATATTTGAAATAAGTTTTAAAACATTGACTTCAACTGAAAAGAGCATCCATCTATCAACACAAAGTAGGATCAGCAGAACTGGTTAAGGTTGCATTATCATTTACCAGTACATCTCAGATTATATGACTCCTCTTTACCACACATCATTCTGACATACTCCATTAGCATCTGATATGCAGTAAACTACAAGTACATCTCAGATTATGTGTCTCCTTTATTTGACATGCTCCCTTATCATCTGATATACAGTAAATTACCAGTACATCTCAGATTATGTGTCTCCTTTATTTGACATACTCCCTTAGCATCTGATATACAGTAAATTACTGATACATCTCAGATTATGTGTCTCCTTTATTTGACATTCTCCCTTAGCATCTGATACACAGTAAATTACCAGTACATCTCAGATTATATGTCTCCTTTATCTGACATACTCCCTTAGCATCTGATATACAGTAAATTACTGATACATCTCAGATTACACATCTCCTCTTTACCACATATCATTCTGACATGTTACCTTAGTATTATCATCTGATATACAAACTGGTACATCTCAGATTACATATCTCCTCTTTCCACATATCATTCTGACATGTTAACTTAGCATAATCATCTGATAGCATTATCATCTGATATACAAACTGGTACATCTCAGATTATATGTCTCTTCTTTACCACATATCATTCTGACATACTACCTTAGCATTATCATATGATATACAGTAAATTACCAGTACATCTCAGATTATATGTCTCCTTTATCTGACATACTCCCTTAGCATCTGATATAAGGTAAATTACCAGTACATCTCAGATTACACATCTCCTCTTTACCACATATCATTCTGACATGTTAACTTAGCATTATCATCTGATATACAAACTGGTACATCTCAGATTACATGTCTCCTCTTTACCACATATCATTCTGACATACTCCCGTAGTATTATCATCTGATATACAGTAAATTACCGGTACATCTCAGATTGTGTCCCCTCTTAACCACATCATTATGACATACTCCCTTAGCAATTTCATCCGATATACAGTAAATTACCGGTACATCTCAGATTATGTCCCCTCTTAACCACATCATTATGACATACTCCCTTAGCAATTTCATCCGATATACAGTAAATTACCGGTACATCTCAGAATGTGTCCCCTCTTAACCACATCATTATGACATACTCCCTTAGCAATTTCATCCGATATACAGTAAATTACCGGTACATCTCAGATTGTGTCCCCTCTTAACCACATACTCCCTTAGCAATTTTATCCGATATACAGTCATTCAAATAAAGATTGTATAGACACAATCACCGGTGATGATGTCATCCCATCAATGGTGATTGTCTTTATGTCTGCCTTGACAAGACCAATGTCATGGTTTGTAATGGGTGAAACATTGTCAGTATAAAGAATCTGATGCTGGATTATCATGCAAAAGGACTTTCAAACATGGAAATTTAGTTGCATTTTGAAATTAATTGATTTTCAAATCCATTCATGAAATACATTCATGTTTTGTTCTGTTGTTTAACATTTCATTTTCTGCATTCTGCATTTTTGCTCAGTTTTCTTCAAATTGCATTCATCATTTCATTTGCATTAATTCTGCATTTCCTTTCCATTGCATTCATTTTTAATTCTGTTTGTGTTTATTCTGCATTCCATTTGCATTTCACTGGTAAATATACCCATTTTAGGATCTGAACCTGGCCAGTGTGTGCATAATCTTATACAATGGACACTGTTCTGAAGAACTCAATCACATTTAAACACCCTTGAACATAGTGTAAAATGGGTGCAACTACATATGCAATACCTGGATATAATGTAGGTTTTGGGTGTCAATTAGTGGCACAAGTGGAAATGATTCATACACTTTGTAGTCTATGAGTGGCTTTAAATTAAAATGTATAACACAATATTAAAGGTACCTTGATGGCTTCTGCAGGGGTTGGTCCCTGACATCTCTCTTCTTCATAGTAAAGCTGTAGATACTGAACTTTTAGCCAATGAAGTCTTCTGTCTGTCTGAGAACGAAGTTTCCGCGCTGCCTCCGCCAACTTTTTTAATCCATGGTACCATATTTTAGCTACATTAGATAATCCAATAAAATACAATTTTTTATTCTCTGAAATGGTCATCCCATATGTCAAACAAATAGAACGATGGTCTGCTTGCGAATCTTCAAATCCGTGTCTTTTGGCTGTAGATATATCCATGTCCTCTGTTGAACACACATGTACATCCTTTATGATGGTAACATCTAAATAACCCTCCTCAAGTGATTCTGATACTTTCTCACCTGTTGTGTATTTTACACACAATGTCTGTATAGAACTGTAATCAAAGTCTCCACGAAGAACATAGTCAGGTAAATTAGTACTATTCCCTTTTAGAGAGCTCCAGTTTGGCTTTTTCCATGTTAAGGTTGCGTTGTCAACCTCTAATCTGACAAAACACAAACAAGAACGCCCTCCATCTTCCTCCCAGTGTATAACCGTACTACCGTGATGCATACACTGAAGAAAGTGATGATTCAATTTTGCCAGTTTTGGTGTAATTATCATCACTTCTTGCTCATTGAATAATGGCCTAATTGGCTGGTATGAATCAAGGTCAAGGTCATAATCACTTTCACTAGAATCACTGGTCTCGTCCATGGAATGTAAGAACCTGGAAACGATACAAAATATGAATGATTCCTGTATCTTTAATGGACCTTTTGCAAATTAGAACAAAAGCAGCTGCAACAGGTCAACATCAATTCCCACACAATATACTGCATATTCCAACCAGCACATCAGCTCTCCCCTACTACCCAACTAGACAGTGATCCAGGGGTCATAATGCAAACTCTGGCACATATATGATGCATCTTTTTGCTATGACTGCATATATGAAGTCTGTCAGAAAATATTTGAAAATGTCATTGTATTTGAAATTTTTGTACATTTGAACACCTTCCAGGGATTTAGTGGTAATATTCACCCACCAATGTGACAACAGATAGACAGTTGGACAGATGGACAGACAATTGGTATCACATTATCCCTGGTACTTTAAACAAGAGATCCAAGTGGGCCTGTGATTGCTTACCTGGATGATATTTGCCTAATAGCCAAATACATGAGCAGTTGTCCAAGAAATCTGGGTCAGTAGAATGCTATCAGTAGAATTGTTTTCCAATGCTGTTGATCGCATATGTTATGAAAACAACTGTTTCAATGTTTATAACTTCAGCCAAATTGGATGGCACATCAGCATCATTTGTCCAATATTGAAAGGCCCCTATGCCAGGACACTTTCTGTCAAAGGTAGTCAAATTCTGTTCAGCTTTTTTTATTTATATAAAGTTGTACAAATGTTTTTGTTTTAAATAATGGTGGCCATACTTGATGGTGGGTTGGCATCATTCAAATAAATTTGAAAGGCATTCAAGTTAGCATGGTTCAAAACTTGTATGCTTTATGTCAAACTTGGTCTATTTTTAGTAATAGTGGCCATATTTGGTGGTGCATCAGCATCATCTGAACAAAACTGAAAGCCCTCCGTCACAAGATGACTTCTGCCATATTTGGTCAAATTCTCTTAAGCAGTTTTCAAAAAAGTTATTTAAAGGTTTTTCTACTTTTAGTAAAGGTGGCCATATTTGATGGCAGATCAGCATCATTTGTATAAATGGGCAAACTATTTATGCCAGGATTGTCTCTGTCAAGTTTGGTTGAAGCTGTTGAGCACTTTTTGTGAAAAAACCTTTAAAAGGTCCTTATATTTTTAGTAATGGTGGCCATATTTGATGCCAGATGGGCATCATTTGTATAAATTTGACAGCCATTCATGTCAGGATGCTTCTGTCAAATTTGGTCAAATTCTGTAAAGCAGTTTTTAAAAAGAAGTTGTTTAAAGGATTTTCTAATTATAGTAATGGCAGCCATATTTGATGACAGGTTGGCATCACTGGAACAAATCTAAAAGATGTTCATGCCTGGATGCCTTCTATTAAATTTGGTGGAATTATGGATAGTGGTTTTGGAGACGAAGTTGTTTCATAATGGATTATCATCTAATGAATAAGTTTGAATGGCCTTAATGCCAGAATACTCCCTGTAAAATCATGTGCAAGTTGGTCAAACAGTTTTGGAGAAAAAGTTGTAAAAAGCAATTGTAAACAGACAGACAATACACACAATATGATGGACAACACAAGAGGGATGAAGGACTATAACAGCTCACATGGCGTTGTGGCGAGGAGAGTTAAAAAGCATGGGCATACAAATATCATGAGAATGTACCCCAAATTAATATGCTTAGTGCTTGTCAGTCATGTTGCATTGTTTTGGGTATATTCTCAAATGATTCTTGAGGCTGTTCTGAATTTGGTTCATTTATCCAGGCTGACTTTACATTTTTTTGTAATTTTGTAAAAAAAATAATTTATGTGCAGATATTTGTTTAACAAAAATAGTATTTTTCCTTGCAAAAAATGTTTTGTCTTTTCAAATGTATATTTTTTTAAAAGTCAATTAAACCCATTTATTATGAAACAGAATCCAGCTGTTTTCTGATGATGAGAAAAGATTGATTCTAACCCAAAGAAATATATGATCCATATAATTTTCCTGAATTCTGATTCTAATAAACATATTCATTATGTTCCACAAGAAGCTTAATTGCTTCCTCTGTCATTCTTAACATAGTTTTTACAAGTTAAATTGTTATTCAATTATACCCTTCATCTTTTGTCTTTATCTGTACTGACATTTGCTCCTGCCTTGCATTGTGGTGTTGAAAGAGGTGAATGTCATTCAGTATCACATGGGCCTGTCTCAACTTTCCGATGTTCATTAAGCCACCAACTCCAATCCTTGTCATGAAACGATCCTCACCATTATAGTCGGATATAAACTAAAATGACATTAAAATAATTAAGTTACAAAGTGTAAAGCTATTCACTCATCATACATAATGCCAGTGCTTGTATGTTTGTGTGTGTGTTTGTGTTTGAATGTATGTGTGTATGTGTCTATGTATGTATGTGTATGTATGTATGTATGTATGTATGAATGTATGTACTGTTACGACTCTATGGTCTAGAAAAATGTAACAGAAAGAAAGTGAAACCAACAAATCAAGTAAAAATCAACAAGCAATTTATTTCTAGATAATTAAAATGATAAATCAAAAAGACACTTACAGTAATGTGTATTAAAATCCAAATAATCCAATAAGATTTAGTGTTCTAATCACAAGTCCTAATATAGAATGTTCCAAATGCAAGTGTATCCTTGAATGTTGTGATATGCCAATGGTCTTTAAAGTCCTGATGTACTAGTAGTCTTTAATGTGCTGATGTCAAAATGAAGTACTCCAAAATATCTCTGAATAAATTCCAAAATCATCAATTAAAAATCCAAAATCCAAAAGTTTATGAGCACTGCTATAATCCAATGAATATTTAAATAATTCCTCTCTTAGAATTTGGAATGACTTTCCACAACTGTAATAGCTCTTTACAAGACTGATAGTAATGTCAAAACTGAAAAACTGTCCACTAAACATGGTATATATAAAGATTGGTCACATGACAGAATGTTCTAGCATATGTGTCATCTTAATGGAATTTTACTTGTATGGACATGACTTTTTACACATAACTCTAAGGATTTTCCAGTTTTATCTGTAAACAAAATCAACCTTGACCTCAAATTTGATAAACATTTTGTTTATCAAAACTATCCTTTAGCTCAAATCTGAAGTAAACAACCTAATTCAAGGACACTAGTTAAACATGTTTTTTCTGATAAACAATATTAAGATTTAAGCAAATATTAAAGTCAAGAAACATTTATAATTTTCTAAAATATCCATAATGTTATATAAACATCATACATAACACCTCCCCTCATAAAGAAAAAGAAAGATTTATGCAATAAAGCTTTCTTTTGAATATACATCTAATACTAGAATAACCAAAATTACATAAGAAAATGTTTTATGATACTGAACTTAATTACATCAAGCAATATAACATTTCTATGCACGTGAGAGTACATCTGCAATCACATTGTCTTTTCCACTGATGTGTCTGATGTTAATGTTATATTCCTGCAATATTAAACTCCATCTCAACAATCTCCAATTTGTATCTTTCATTTTGTTGATGAAAGTAAGGGGATTGTGATCACTGTACACAATAATTGGAGAAAGAGCTGAGGTAACATAGACTTCAAAATGCTGTAAAGCTAATATCAAAGCCAAACATTCCTTCTCAATCGTGGAATAATTTTTCTGGTGCTTGTTTAGTTTTTTAGAAAAATAATACACAGGGTGATCCACACCACTTTTGTCTTCCTGAATCAATACTCCACAAACCCCTACATCACTTGCATCAACAGATAATTTAAATGATTGGCTGAAATTTGGTGCAGAAAGAACTGGTGCATTCTTAAGCATGGCCTTTAACTTGTCAAAAGATTCCTGACACTTGTCAGACCAATGAAATTTGGTTTTCTTACTCAATAAACTTGTCAAAGGTTCAGCAATTTTGGACAAATTTGAACAAAATTTCCGATAATATCCAGCCATACCTAGAAATCGCATCAGTTGCTTTTTACAAATTGGTACTTGAAATTCAGAGATAGCTTTGACCTTAGCTTCTATAGGTTTAACTTGACCTTGTCCCACAATATGTCCTAAAAAAGTGACACAAGCATGACAAAACTCACTTTTGCTCAAATTAATTGTCAGATTCGCATCGCTGAGTCGATCAAAGAATTTTCGAATGGTTTCCAAATGATCTTCCCAGGTCTTGTTGTAGATAATGACGTCATCGATATAATTATCAAGACCAGATGTTATCATGTTCATCAGACGTTGAAACGAATTTTTTTTTATTCCAAACGGCATGACTTTATATTGATAAAGTCCATCTGGAGTTACAAATGCTGAAATTTCTTTTGCCCTTTCCGTCAATGGAATTTGCCAGAATCCTTTTAAAAGGTCAAACTTGGTGACATATTTCGCATTTCCAATTTTATCAATGCAATCGTCCATTCTTGGGATTGGAAACGAATCTGTTTTGGTGACACTGTTGACTTTTCTAAAGTCAGTACACATACGGAATGTATTATCTGGCTTGGGAACAAGAATACATGGTGAACTCCAGTTACTTTTACTTGGTTCTATGAAATCATTCTCCAGTAAATACTGAATTTCTTTCTTCAAATAGTTCTGTTTGAGAGGATTCATCCTATAAGGATGCTGTTTCACAGGCACAGAATCTACAATGTCAACGTCATGATAAATTTTACTTGTTCGTGTTGGAACATCAGGAAACAAGTGCTCATAGTCATGTAATAGCTGTTTTAGTTCATTTCTTTCCTGTTGTTGTAGATGTGAAAGTTTCTGGTCTAGATTGTTCAATATTTCTGGTCTAGATTGTTCAATATTCTGAATTCCGAAGATTGGTTTTACCAGAGTCACTATAGTCTGATTGTATTCCATCGTTGATATCTTCACTGTGTGGGACAGGTACAACTAAATTAACTGAATAATTAGCTGGGCTATCTCTGTCAAAATATTCCTTTAACATATTTATATGACAAAATTGTTTCTGTTTCCGTCTCCCAGGAGTGTTAATGATATAATTTAAGTCATTTACTTTCTTTTCAACGGTATAAGGACCATAACATTTAGCCTGAAGAGGATTCTGAGGTATGGGAAAGAGAGCCAGAACTTTGTCACCAGGTTTAAAACTTCTTGCTGTGAATTTCTGTCATACCTTAATTTCATTTCTGACTGGGTAGTGTGAAGATTAGTTCTTGCTACTTCACAGGCCTTTGACAACTTGTATTTGAAATCAGTGACATAATGAAGAAGATTAATCTTTGAATCTTCATTTGAAAGAAGTTTCTCTTTCAATAATTTCAATGGTCCACAGACAGTATGACCAAAAACTAGTTCAAAGGGACTAAAACCCAACGACTCTTGAACTGATTCCCTAACAGCAAACAACAACAAATGAACACCCTCATCCCAATCGTTTTCTGTATCAAACCAATATGATCGAATCATATTCTTCAAAGTTTGATGAAATTTTTCCAAAGCACCTTGACTTTCAGGGTGATAGGCAGAAGATTTAAACTGTTGGATGCCTAATTCATGCATAACTTGTTGGAAAATTCCAGACATAAAATTTGACCCTTGATCCGACTGGACAGATTTGGGAAGGCCAACAATTTTAAAAAGCCTCTGGAAATCTTGTAGATGCACACATGATGGTCAACAAGTATTGATTGCCTGACTTGGTCTTAGGTAAAGGACCAACACAGTCTACCATTATTCTACTAAATGGTTCATCAAATGCAGGGATAGGTTGCAAATGAGCCTTAGGTATCTTCTGATTGGGTTTTCCTACCATTTGACAAGTGTGACAAGATCTGCAGTATTTAGAAACGTCACTTTTGAGTTTCGGCCAATAAAAATGATTCAAGATCTTGTGATAAGTCTTACGGACTCCTAAATGACCAGTCAAAGGAGTTTCATGGGCTAAATTAAGAATTTCCTGTCAATATGACTTAATTAGGAACAACAATTTGATAGCTCACTGACCACTCGTCACCAGCGGGTACATCAGGTGGTCTCCGTTTCCTCATAAGGACCCCATATTTCACAAAGTAACACACTGAAAATTGTGTGGCTTCAGTTTTACTAATAGCCCTCTGAACAAACAAGATATCTCGGGATCTTGCTCCTGTTCAACGACAAGGGATTGTCATTTGTCAC
The DNA here is from genome assembly GCA_029931535.1 of Margaritifera margaritifera. NCBI lineage: Eukaryota > Metazoa > Mollusca > Bivalvia > Unionida > Margaritiferidae > Margaritifera > Margaritifera margaritifera. The sequence continues at coordinate 2,507,763 of JAQPZY010001620.1, forward strand.
CCTGATTAGAACAAAGAGAATGAGTTGCCAAAAGAGGATCACTGTGATCAATACCATTTGATTGATCAATACCTGAGGAAAAAGTGACCTCATCAAAAGACTGACCAATACATGTGTCAGCTAAAGGAATAATATCCTGATCAACATCACTCTCAAGAGCTCTTTTTGCCATAGCTCTAGTAACTGCACAAGCAGGGTACAAATCAGGGATTTCAATTTCGACAGGATCAACTTTCTGATCCAAACAAGGCTTGTTAGTTACAAGTGGATTAACCACAACCTTATCTCCAGCTAGGTCATTGCCTAGTAATAAATATACACCCTCTATGGGTAAAGAAGTCACTGCCCCAACAGTCACAGGTCCAGAAACTAAGTCTGATGCCAAATTTACACAATGAAGAGGAACATTTACAAAGCTGCACTCTACTCCCTGAACAAGAACACTTTCACTAGAGGAAGACTTCTCAGACAAAGGCAAAGTACCTGATCATAAAAGACTCTGAGAAGCTCCAGTGTCCCTTAATATTTTAATTGGGATAGGCTTGGCAGAATCACCAATAAGTGATATAGAACCTTCTGACATGAATGGTTCATAAGCCTCCAAAATAGAATCAGACTTGGGTTTGTTTGACCCAACAAATGTATTGCTTTCGATACAAGACCGTGACCTTTACCTCTTTGAAATAAGAGCATTTGGAAAAGCTCTGTCTTTACTCTGTTGCTTATTTTTCAACTTGAAGCAATCAGAAATAATGTGCCCTTTCATTTTACAATAAGTGCGCGTAGGAGGAGATAAGGATTTCTGATCAGTCTTATCAGATGCTTGATTCCTAACAGTTGTGCTGTTGTGAAATTTGGAAGTACTGGTATGAGATTGAAATGGTTTTTTACCAGAAAACTGCAGAGAGGACGACTTATTGCCAAATGAAATTTTGTGAGTCAAGGAATAATCATCAGCCATACAAGCAGCATTTTCCAAAGTTTCCACATTCTGCTCATCAAGATAGGTCTTAACATCACTATGGATGCACCTCTTGAACTCTTCAATTAATACGAACTGTCTGAGGTTATCATAATCTTGATCAACTTTCTTGGCTGAGCACCACCTATCAAATAGTTGTTCTTTTTCCCTTGCAAATTCGACATGAGTTTGTCCAGTTTCTTCTCTACAATTCCTAAACCTTTGTCGATATGCCTCTGGTACCAACTCATAAGCTTTCAAGATGTACTCCTTAACATTGGTTGACATTCTGTTAAAATCATAAAAAAATGTACACAAACAATGTGCGTACATTCTTTGGACATGCACAGTTATTCCTCAAGGAATTGCAATTTTCACATATATTAAGCAGGACTGCATATTTATTGACTGTAGTAAAGGATATGGCTTTTTGGCCATAAACCTAATTCTGTCCATGGCACTTGGACTGCTTGTTGCCAAAAAGTCCACAAGAGTGACATTTAAGTTGCTCTTTATGTCGACAGTAGAAGGTAGAGTGATTTGCTTCACCACACTTTAGGCACAGCTGGTAATGCTTTCCCACTGCCCGATTTTGCCCACTCAAATATTTACTTTGAGTAGTATTATGTTGTTGTCTTTGGTCCATCCGTCTTGTGAAAACACACAAATGGAAATTTTCCACCAGCTTTACATTTGGGCAGCTCTTTTCCATAACATCTAGAAATCTTTTTACCCCTGAAGGTGAGAGATGGATTTTGTCCCTTCCAAAGTAGCAGAGTATCGGGTTTCCATCTTTCTGGTAAAAATGGTCATCCATGTTCACATAAGTCATGTCATAGTCTTTGCAAAGATTAGAGAAGATGTGATAGTACTCTGATACATCACAGTCTCTGCGGGGGTGGGGGGGTGGGGTATACACCATAAATAATTGTCTCACATTGTAAATTAGCATTTCTGATGTGCAAGATGAGCTGATCCAGCTTCTCCTGAAAATATTCAAAGTCTGTTCCACTAGAGGCATCATTGCCTCCAACAGAGAGAATTATAGATGAAAAGCTTGCCAGGTTAAAGAGCTTGATATGTTGATTGATGGTCTCGACTGATGTTCCAGGGATATCACAACAGTGGATACCTCTTCTAAGACCCTTATCATTTATACCCTTCACAAGAGAGTCCCCAATTAACAAATATCTCTTGTCTACAATATGTGGGGGGCCTAGGGGATGTTGATTCCTTTGAATGTTATTGCTCCTCCTAGTTGTTTGTATAGGATCCCTCAATTTTTTTAACAGGAGAAGCTCTGTTATTCCTTCCAGTTTGGGGCTCAGATGCAGTGTGAATTGCCCTGGAGCCCTGTTGAGAGGTTGCAGGATTACTTGCTACTTTGGCATATGTTGTAGGATGAGTACAGGTTGTAACAGAATGGTTGTCATTTGTTGCTTCGGTAGAAATTTGTTTTTCCTTCAGTTTAATAACCTCAGATGTGAGATTGATAAACTGTTCCTTCAATGATGTAATCGTGTGAAGTGGAAGTGAATGGTCTCCATTATACTAGCCATTTGTTGCTCAGGGAAAGATCAAAGCTGACCTTGGGGGGTAGTGCTTGTATGGGGGATAACAAGGGGGCAGCAATGTGACTGGTCACAGCAGGGGTCACTACTGGAGTACTTGCCATCTGGACTGGAGTAGTGGGGTTTTCTTGGGAGAGAAAACTAATTTCAACAGTTGATCTTTTATATAACTTCTTTGAAATTCTTTTAAAATATACATCCCTCCATAGTTTATGCCCTGGTCCTGATATTTTAAGTTTTACTCGATCTAATGACTGTTAGATGTACAGTCATTCTCTGTACATGAGTGGTCAGAGTAAATTTGTCCTTGCTCATGTCGGCTTGACCAAAAATTCCTGATCTAGTATCTTTAGAAAGAAGTCAAAGATGGCAAGAAAAAAGAACATGATGTCTGCATCATTAGGAGTTGCATTGATATTAAAGAAAGCCCCTTCAAGTTTCTCATGGATAGTCTTTTCAATGTCGGAGAAGAAAATCCTGAAAAGAGTCATCATTGCTTGAAGAACTTTGTGGCAGGAGAAGACTTGATTGTATGGAAGTGTCGGAATCCATTTTTTTGTTTGTATTTTTTTTTGTTTGTTGATACTTTTTAGATACTATTTTTCAGCAGATTAAATGAACACAAGGTACCAAAAAGAAGTAAAACCACAAGACATAAGGAGAAATACTTTAGATTCCACTGCAACTACTGTCAGAATATAGTGTGAGGTGTTTGCACTGTAATTACATCCAGGGAGCATTGGTTCACAGCAGGGGTCCTGAACTGCACACAAAGAAATGAATTATTCCCTTGACAAAAACACAGCTGAAGACTCAGGGATGGGAGTAATTATATGCTGACAGCAGCAGCAATGGGTGGGTTGTAGAGGGCCCCAATCTCTACAGTTTGCTCGACAGAGCCTTAAACAGAGCAACTTCTTTAGTAAAGCTATGCTTTGGAAAGCAAAGTTAGGCGGATGGGTAATAAGGGGTCATAACTCTTCTAAATGATAATATGGAAAACTTGAAATTAAACTCATTCAGTATAAAGCTGCATAACAAATTTGCTTGAAATCCAACAAAAATGAGTAAAGTTGTGCTATGGAAACAAAAGTCAGAAGGATGGGAAATGAGGGGTCATAACGCTAGTAAATGATATTGTGGAATACTGGAAATAAAATTAATTCAAGATCTAATATATATATAGCTACATGCCAAATTTGGTTTAAATGCAACACAACTTAGAAACGTTGTGCTGCCTAAACCAAAGTCAGCAGGATGAGCAATCAGGGGGCAGTAACTCTTCAAAAAGAGACTTAACCAACAAAAGGCAGATATAAGTTTATGAGACAATGTTCATACCAATTTGCCATAAAACATGTTGAATAGTTCTTGAGTTATGTCAGTTACAAGCAACATCAACATCCAATGTGAGGTTAACCGTCAAGGCCAAAATGTAGTTGACAAGACAAAACCCATTATTGACACATCTTGGGTCATATGAGACAACCTCCAGAATAAGCTGTATCAGAATATGTTGACTGGTTTCTGAGCTATGCTTGTTACAAGGATCTGCTGTAATGGAGATGTAGTATTGATGGAAAAAGGAAAATAACTCAAAACTTGACCTGAAAAAGATGCAACCTTTAAAAGGCACATCTACATGTAACAGGCAATTTGCCTACTAAATGGCATCCAATTATGGGTTAGGGTTACTTGTTACTTGAACTGTGAATGGACAGACAGACAGACTGGGTTAGGGTTACTGATTACTTGAAGTGTGAATGGACAGACAGACAGACTGATGGGCAGACTGATGGAAAAGATGATTAATACATGGCTCTAATAAGATGATTAATACATGGCTCTAATAAGATGATTAATACATGGCTCTAATAAGATGATTAATACATGGCTCTAATAAGATGATTAATACATGACTCTAATAAGATGATTAATACATGGCTCTAATGAGATGATTAATACATGACTCTAATAAGATGATTGATACATGACTCTAATAAGATGATTAATACATGGCTCTAATAAGATGATTAATACATGGCTCTAATAAGATAATTAATACATGGCTCTAATAAGATGATTAATACATGGCTCTAATAAGATGATTAATACATGACTCTAATGAGATGATTAATACATGACTTTAATAAGATGATTAATACATGGCTCTAATAAGATGATTAATATATGGCTCTAATAAGATGATTAATACATGACTCTAATAAGATGATTAATATATGGCTCTAATAAGATGATTAATATATGGCTCTAATAAGATGATTAATATATGGTTCTAATAAGATGATTAATATATGGCTCTAATAAGATACAGTCTTAAAGCAGGGCCCTAATAATTCCAAAGTGGAAGTCAAACAAAAACAAGAGGCCCAAGTGGGCCTGAGATCACTTCCATGGCTGGTATCTGCCTAATAGCCAAATGTAGAAGCAGTTGAGCATGAAATCTGGGTCAGTGTGATGCTTTCTGAGGAAACTGTTGCCAATGGTGTTGGTTTCATGTTATGAAAAAAACTGTTTCAAGGTTTCTCTAGTTTTTGTATCTTCATTTTATGTAACATCAGCATCATTTGTCCATTATTGAAAGTACCCTATGCAATAAAGATGTGTGAATGTTTTTCTGTTTTTAAAAATGGTAGCAATATTTAATGGAGGATTGGCATCATTTCTATAAATCTGAAATGCCTTCAAAATTTCTGTCAAATTTTGTCATATTCTGCTTAGCAGTTTTTTCAGAAGTTACTTCTATTCATGGGTCTTTTAGAAGAAGTTATTAAAGGTTTTTTTATTAACAGCAGTCATATCTGATGGCAGATTGACATCATTTGTAAAACAAGAGTCCCTCAAAGTGACTAACACTCTACTATCCAAAAAGAATTTCCAATAATTCAAGATAAGACTATTTCTTCTTTTTTAATGCTTAGTGTTGAAACCATCTCTGATATTCTTGAGTGATAAGATTTTCAAATTGGTTACTGTGGCAGAATATTGGATTTAAGATCAACACCATTTTCAGTTAGGACAAACTAAACACCATGAGAAGACTTTTGGTGAAAACCACATGTTGATATGACCATATATTCAGGAGAATTAGTGACAAGCTTTTCAATATATTTATTATGACAGCCATATTTGAGGTCATGCTGGCACCATTTTCATTCAGGACCAACTAGATATCATAATTAGTCTTCTGGTGAAAATCCCATGCCAATATGAATTTCCATTTAGAAGGAGTAACAACAAGATTTTTAAGATGGCTACCATGGTGGCTATACTGGATGTGAGATCAGCACCATTTTTATTTAGTACCAACTAGACATCATAAGAAGTCTTCTGTGAAAACCCAATGTTGATATGACTTTCCATCTAGGAGGAGTACGGATAAGATTTTCAAGATAGCCACTATAGTGACCATGTTGGATATCAAATCGGCACAATTTTTATTTAAGACCAACAAGATACCATAAGAAGTTTTGTGGTAAAAACCTCATGATGATATGAATTTCTGTTCAGGAGGAGTAGCAATAACAAGATTTTCAAGACAGCTGCTGTGGTGGCCATAATGGATGTCAGATCAGCACCATTTTCATTTAGGACCAACAAGACATCATAAGAAGTCTCTGAGTGAAAACCCTATGTTGATAGGACTTTCTGTTCAGATGGAGTAGAAACAACAAGATTTTCAAGATGGCCACTGTGGCATCCATACTGAATAGCATGGCAGCACCATTTTCACTTAGGCCCAACTAGACCTTGGGATGAATGTGTGTAAAGTTTCATGGCAATCCTCCAAGTAGGTTAGGAGTAGCGATAACAAACTTGTGCTAATAGATGGACGTCGGACAATGGACAACAAACAACAGGCCATCCCATAAGCTCTTCTGGTCTATGACCAGTAGAGCTAAAAATTTAAAGTCCTTCATGACATGATGCTTTTTGTAAAATTTGGACAAATTCTGTTCAGCAGTCTGAGAAAAGGTTTTTTAAAGGATTTTCTACTTTTAGTAATGGTGGCTATATTTGACTGTGGATCAGCATCATTCGTCAAAAAATACTTGAAAGCTCTCTTTACAGGATGCTTTCTTTCAAATTTGGTCAAATTGTGCTGAGTGGTTTTTGAAAAGTCATTTAAAGGTTTTTCTGTTTATTGTAATGGCAGACATATTTGATGGCGGATTGGCATCATTTGAATAAATTTAAAAAACTCTTTATGCCAGTATGCTTCCTCTCAAATTTGGTCAAATATTTTTGAGTTTTTATTGAGAAGTTGTTTAAATGTTTTTCTATTTTTAGTAATGGTGGGCATACTGTATGACCTGTGTTTCCAGTGAACAAATTTCAAAGCCCTTAATGCCAGAATGTTCCATGTAAAAATCATGTGCAAAATGGTCAAGCACTTTTTGAGAATAACTTATAAATAACAATTCTGAATGAATGACGCATGATGGACACTGCAAGATGCACAACAAATGATACCATAAGTTCACTTGGCCTCATGGTCAGGTAAGCAAATAAACAAAATTAAAACATACCTCAAGGTTTTGATTTTCATCAGAAGGCAGAACAACAATACTTGGAATGCACATGAACACAGTCCTCAAGTCACGTAGAAATCCACCAAAGAAAGGTATCACTTTGCATTCAGGGATTTCCAGGGCAACACTGATTGCATCACGGTACTCAGGTGTGGGTTCCCGGGAAAGCAATGCATTGGACAGCATATGGAGGGTGGACAAGTCTTCTTCTGACAGGGACAGCCAAAATGGCTTTAACTTCTCTGATCTACAAGCAAAGGCACCATCATGTCATGTCATGTATAATGAGGAACCCATCTGCAAACAGCTTAGACCCAAATATGTCATCACATACTGTGCCTGCAGATCAAGGTCTATACCGTTCACTGAAAATCATAGGTAATACGAATAACTAAGACCCTAATTTGAAAGGCATTATACAATGACAGAGATGGGTCATTGGTGTTTGCACTAGGATGCACACTGTACATGGGTACATATGGTATATAAATAGTTATTCACTGATAATGACATCCTATCTCAAAACAGGATAATTTCCATGGGATAAATATGACAACCTTGAATAAACAAGAAGCTAGCCAATGCCTGCATGTTGGACTGACACCCCATGCTTCAATAATGAGTGCATTTATTTAGCTAGAAAAGACTTAGAAAAAGAGGCCCAAGTGGAACTGATATAGCTCATCTGGCACACATTGATCAAAAAGGCAAATGCAGTAGTTATAAGCAGGTAACTCAACTGAAAGACACCCATGTCAGGATAATGTCCAGCTATTTGGCTGAAATTAGTGATATCTGACATGTTGTTTAACTGCATTTCTACATTTGAGTAACTTTTGCAGGTTTCCCACCTGGTTGCTAAGGAAGCCACACCATTACTAGGGAGCAACCCTGTACACAATTCTGGCACAGCATAACCTAAAGAACATTCCTACCACATTAAATCAAAATTGATTGTGCCGTGCTGAGGATGAAGTCAAAAACTGTTTTTTTACCTGGTTGATACAGATGTTATACCATTGCTAGCGGTTCCAAAACATGTCCCAAGAATATTTCCTACCAAGTTTGATTAAACTCGGCTCATCCATTTTGGATAAGAAATTGAAAATAGATATTTGCTTCTGGTTGCTATGGAAGCCATATTGTTGATAGGGGAACCAAACAAACATAATTCTTGTAGAACATGTCCTATGAAAAGTTCCTACCAAGTTTGATCAAAATTGGCTCTGCCATTCTGGAGAAGAAGTTGAAAATAGGTTTTCCATTTAGCTGCTGTGGAACCCACACTGTTACTAGGGAACCACCCTGGAAGCAGATATGACAAGCATGTCATACAAATTGTTCCTACCAAGTTTTAAAAATTGGCTCAGCCATTCAGGAGAAGTTGAAATTAGGTTTTCCACATTGTTGCTATGAAAGCCACACCTCTGTTTGGGGAACCATCCTGCACAAACATTTGATAGAGCATAACCTAAGAAAAATTCCTAACAAATCTGATCCAAAATGACTCAGCCATTCTAAGAGACCTATCCCAAAGCCAATTGTAGTAACACATGTCCTATGAAATATTCCAACCAAGTTGGATACAAATGGCTCAGCTGTTCTAGTTAAGCTAAAAATAGGTTAGCCACCTGGTTGCTGAGGAAGCCAAACCACTTTTTAGGGGAGCAACCCCAGACGCAATTTTGACACAGCATATCCTAAAAAACATTTCTACCAAGTCAATCAAGAGAAGAAGTCAAACATAGGTTTTCCACATGGCTGCTAAGAAGCCACCCCTGAGACAGTTCTGGTTGAGCATGTCCCAAGGAAAATTTCTACCAAGTTGGATCAAAATCAGCTTTAATATTGTAGAGAAGCTGAAAATAGGTTTTCCATATGGTTTCTATTGAAGCCATACCATTGCTAGGGGAGTCACCCTAGACACAATTCTGACAGTGCATGTCCTAAGAAACATTTCCACCAATTCTGATCAAAACTGGCTCAGCTATCCTGAAGAATAAGTTGAAAATAGGTTTTCCATTTGGTTGCTATGGAAGCAACTCCATTGGTAGGGGAACCATCCTGAACATAACTTTGGTACAGCATGCCCGAAGGAACATTCCTTCAAAGATTTAACCTAACTGGTCCAGCAGGTTTTGAAAACAAGTAAAAAATAGCAAATGCAGATGAATGGCAGATGCAGAGCCATGCTACAAGTTCACATAGCCTTTGACCATGTGGGCCACAAACATAAACATCTGAGATAAATCTAGGGTGTGGACTGACATAGGTATGGACGGATGGGCGCATGGATGTTAAAGTGATCACTATGTCGAGCTTCTGCCAAGGATCAGCAAAAAAACATCTAGAAGTTTTTACAACTCATAATAATAGAATTTCATTAGCTGAGCAATCTGGTCCTTTTAACTTTTGGGATACTTATTTTTAACAATGCATGTGCATCCTTTCTTCATTATTGGTAATGTTGTGAATATGGTGTCACAGTGTAAGTTGCAAGTCTATAAAGACTCACTGGCAAGGCATATTTGATTAATGTCATTAAAGTAGCTCTTTACTATAGCAAAATGTTTTCAATCCATACAAAATATTTGTCATAGCAAAGTGTGCATTATAATCATGTGTCCAATATATATGGCTCACTTTTATGATTCAAATTTGCAATTTATTACTCTATGTCAGTAAAGTCATTTCATACGCGAATGAGGTTTCTAAAAACCAGAATACTGAATATAATAATAGATTACTTGAGTCCAGCCAGTATTTCCATGGCAGAGTTAAAGTTGCCAATACACCAGCAGTAGTGGGCCAGGCGAAGAATGCAAGACAGGACGGCTTTCCTGTTGTCATGGGTAGGCTGCGTGATGATAAGCTGGGTTATCCACGTGCTTACCTGAAGAACATAAAAGTATAAGTTTAGTCTGCATATCTTGCCAATCGACTTAAAATAATTTTAACCAACCAGAAAAAATCTCTTAATGATAACACTATGAATTATTCAATAATAAAAATATGTCACAACTTATTTTCTAATTGGTAAAAGCATATATTCTTTCACTGTAATGAACTTGGAGACAAAAAACTTAAATAAAGTTATATTTTATTTGTGATAATAAAAATCTCTAAGAAAAGATGAGTTTGGAAAGGATTTGTCCACTGTTACATAATCTGCTCTGTGGGAGTTTAATAAGAGACATTATTCAAATATATTTCAAAATTTGGACACACACACATGCACACAGATATATATATATATATATATATATATATATATATATATATATATATATATATATATATATATATATATATATAAAATGATATTTTCTCTTCCAACATTAATACTGGATATATTTCATTGCATTTTTAAAAAAAAAGTGATATTTTAATGAGTGGCAAAGTCACAATTTAAAAAATATTGTTTTTTGTTCCGCAAGATGAATAATATCCGATACTAATGAAGAAAAAGAAACTTTTCTGTTTATTAGGTACCAAATTTGCTCCCGAATCAAAGCTTATAAGAATAAATCCACACCACCCTTTTGGTAAATTCACCTCACTTTCAACCCTATTCATAGGCTGATCATATAAATATCAGCTACTTAAGAGAGTGGTAGGATTGGGATGATCTAATTTGTTGCAGTAAATTATATTTTTGAAATTTTGTTAACTATTTTACCCTATCTGACCACAAAGCATGTCTGATTTAGCAATTCATCACAGTGAGATTATCATTAATGCTAAGATAGTAAGAGGAAATAACTTCCATGTCTGAAAGGTAATTTCCATGTCTAAGAGGTAATGCAGTTTCAATGTATTTGTTGTAGCTCACTATATGCTCTTTTTTCTTGCTGCAGGTATGACTTTTGTAAGCACACACAATCAAGCATTGCATGGCATGCTGGGAAATCTTGTATTTTCACATGTGAAAATATAAAGATATATTTTTCGCATGTGAAAATATAGGAATGAAAAAAAATATGAAAATTATTTCGGGAATAATTTTCTATATTTCACACTTAAGAATATAATAAATATATATATTATACACCTCATTAAACCGCTGTACTAAGTCCTCTACACCCGACATTTTACTGTTGACCACACCTCCTCGGGATAGGTCCATGGTAATTTGGCGAATGTAGTCAGCAGGAAGAACATTTTGAAAGAGCTTGGACTCTGTCTCAGTAAGAAGGTGAGCCACTTCCTCCGGAAAATGGAGCATTTTTTGAAGGTTTTCAAGCTCCTTGGCATAGCGGCAGCAGCCTTCCACATCTGGACACAGTGTTAACTGCTTACGCTGAAAATCTACAACACAGAATTAGATTATACAAACAGCATTTCAAACAAACAGGACTCATTTCAAATAAACAGTACTCATTTCAAACAAACAGTACTCATTTCCCCCTAACAGTACACGTCAGAAGTAAGAAAATGTTAATTAAAGTTCTTATGCCAGCATAAATTATACAAATGTGTTCTAAAAACTTGTAAACTTCACTCTGGCTAATTTACAATAGCTGCACATTTTTAAAATATTTTGCTCAGTTTATACGCATCTTATAAAAATGCTATACTTTAAAATATAATTTCCTAAGTACATTACAGAATGTAACATGAAGATTTCAAATGAACTGCATGGACATTTTTAAAGAATAGGTAGAAAACATACAACTTTTCTTCAATGGACATTTCTTACTATCTGGCGGCTTCCATTCATATATTTACTCTTTTCAGTCAAATGCTGACCTGAATAATAAATTTGTAAACACATTCACATTGTGCCTTTGTTTGGATTTGATCCCCATCTAATACCATGTGAAAAGAGTTGACAGCCTAGTGATTTCTTCAAGGCTCTCTGTTTTTTTCTGCCTCCAATAGCACTGCACGCAAAAAATTGAATCACACAGAATATACTGTCACAGTGTAAGCTGCTAGAACTATGAAATCAAGGAAATGTAAATCAAAAAAAGATGTTTCTCAAAACACCAACTGCGCTTTTCACTGTAAGTTCAAGTTAGGATATCATACATTTCACTAGATATGGAATGCATTACAAAACAAACCTCTTAAAATACAAATGTCATTCGATTGGCCTACTTTTGGTAATGTCAATTTACTCTTCCTGAGATGCAGCATACATGCCATAACATGACGTGTCACGCTAAAAACACGATTTTGGACTCCCAAACCCCCTGACACAGTCGTGTTTCGAAAAACAGAAGAAAAAAAATGTACATTTCTTGATCACAATGATATATGCCCGTAATCTGTGTTATGAATAAACAGTAAACAGAGCTGTTTGAGAGACAAATAAAAGGTAAGGTGGTCAGAGATAAACGCACACCTTTCAGAGATTTACTGAATTAACTCACAATAGCTAGGGTGATGTGTCGTGTCAAATCCTTTGAGCACTGCTGATGGAGAGCCCTTTAGGTTAATTTGCATAAAATAAATTACACTAAGTGGAACAACCCAATTTGTCTTAAGCACATCAAACAGATGCATGTTGAAAAACAAATTTTATTACACATCACTGACTGGATTGAATGAGAATGTTGAAGCCATCTTTATTAAAGTTTGTGATCAGCAGTAACGTTTCTTTGAAGTCAGATTTTTACTCCATATATAAAATTCAAAACATGATTATTTCGGTAGGTTGAACAACAGTACCATTCAATATCTAATGCAGTGTTGCACTTAGGATCCAAAGGTAAGGGGACACTGTGTCCCTCACCCTCCAGATTTGGGGGACACACAACATTTTAAAGGGACAAAGGAAAATTATAGCAAATAATGCACTAAAAGTGCAACAACAGAAAAAATTGAGATAATCTTATTTGCTTCGACAGTTTTGACACCTTAACTTTCTCATATTTTCCTTGAACATTTACGTGGTTGCAATAAACGTTTAATCATGTCATCAAGTAACTCGTGAAAACATTACCATGTTTGAATATCTGGTTAACCTGAAATGAACTGTACCATGGAATTTTAATAATTTAAAAGTATTAAATCATTAATCAAATGACAAATTGTATATTTGCATAAATTAGTACCTTTTTTTTTATTAATTCAGCCTGAGAATAAATTAAATCTTCACTGAGGTAGGTGTGACTTTAACTTCGAAAATACGTTACAATAGCAGCGGTCAAAGACTTGAGCAACTCAGCCGACTACCACAAACCTTGAATGTTTTCATTGCCAGATTCATTGTTTTGAAATGGATATTCATTGCCATCTAACAGGTTTTATCACGTTTAGCGACTTTGGCCATTGCATGCGCTAACATAGACATGGATGCACATTCACGAAGGAAAAGTGTTGGCATATTTGTGAACACAAATGACACTTACATTACCGTCAAACCAACTACTGAACTGTTGAAAGCAGCAAAGACTGCATGTAGTTAAAACTACCTTCCACTGTCCAATGGATTTTAAAGACAGTAACTTGGTGTATTTTTGTATTTAATGTCTGTTTGGTTGTGACAATGTTTGTGTGGTGATGTTATTTAACATTGCTAAGTCCACCATTCTTTTTTTTTTTTTTTTTTTAAGTATATTAAATGCTTCAGAAAAAACAGATGGTGTTTTCTTTTATTCAGATTTGAATTTCCAGTCATTTGCTATAGGCTGATTTGAAAAGATAGCTTATTCTCATTTGGATGACGTCACTTTTGGGGAGGGGGTCACGTGCACTGACCCCCCTTGGCACCACAAAACACACTTTTTGAGTCTCAAAAAAACCCCAACATTGTCTGGGAATATGGCAAGTATGATGCAGTCACATGCCAGTTTCTATGTCACATGCAGTCACATGCCAGTTTCAATGTCACATGCAGTCACATGCCAGTTTCTATGTCACATGCAGTCACATGCCAGTTTCTATAAGCTAAAGTGAAACAGCATCTAAGATATGAAAACAAATGTACAAATGAACAAACAGGCAAAAAGAAAGATGCCAGATCCTCATCACAAGGAAGGGGATAATAAAGGAAAAATTCAATCTTGAACATAAAAGCAACTTACCAAATTCAAAGCTATCACGCCTCAGTGTCCCATTACTGAGAAATCGTCCATCCATATCCAAAGCATCCCAAAGGACGGCCGTCACAGACTTTAGGTTGTCCAGTGAAGCCATGGACAATGTCCATGTCTTGGTACCACGGAACTCCAACACCAGGCCGTCATGTAACTTGCCACTTCCTGTCCGCCACTCATCAAGGTCACGGATACTTTGCGTCTTGGCCAACAGTTTGGTCTTGCTGTCCAGCAGGATGACTTTGTCATTTGTGATACCTAGCAGGCGAGACACCTGAGAGAAAGAGGACAAACTTGTGAAGAGTTGTTATGAAATACATTTATGACATACCTGTACATTTAAAGTAATATTGGGCATGGTTCTTGTTTCACAGTGCAAAATGAACATATAAAAAGGATGGAAATTGTGATTGGTTCTAATAGGAGCATTGCTGCCTGAACATGTGTAACTTTTAATGATTATTTTAAAATTACAGACTGATTGATTAATTGTTTAACTGACCCACTGATTGGCTGCTTGATTCACTGAATGGTTTTTGTACTATGGCATTTCAACCAAATGTAGGCAATCTGGTGCCATCTGGCATGGAAAACTATCATATCACAACAGTACTGTGAAAGGCACATTCTTGGCAAGCATGAGATTGTAGTAAAATGTAATTGATACAACAAAATATCTCAGCGTACAATTGGCTGTATATACATATACATATATATATATATATATATACACAGTAAAACCGGTCTTGAGAGACCGCCCCTTCTGCCGACAAAAAGCGGTCTCTCATGACAGGTGGTCTCTCATAACAGGTTTGTACAAAAAGACCAGTTTCCAAGGTCGAAATTCAGCAATGTTTATATTGCATTCTTTATTTATACTTTTTGTTAAAAATTTGCATGTATTTAACTGAAAATAATTTTATATAGCAATAAAGATATACATCTATCATTAAACATGAATCACATTTATATCTGAAGATCACATATACATGTATTAGCATATGAATTAGTTTCTAATTGACTCCTTGTCTTTTATAACACCCTGAATTTGAGTTTTCCCGACGTTTAAACTGGCTGCTGTTTTATGAGTGGTCTCCCCTTTTTCACTTCTTTTTATTACATTCATTCTTTCCTCCATTGTTAGAATTTGTCTCTTTTTGGTTGTAGATTCTGCCATTGTTATTGAGGTGCTGGTTGTTAACGTTATCAGTGATCAATTGTAATAACGACTGTAGCGGTTTTGATCAGGCTTTGGGGAAATAATGAATACATATACAATGTATATGTACCAATGAATAAAAAAAAGACATAATTAACTCATCCAGAAACAGAATAAATTTATTTAGAGACAAAAGTCAAAGGCTTAATTCACCGACGACATAAAGGGATTAACTCTATAAACAAACCATGGCAGTTAGTAACATGTACTTTAGTTTGGTGAATGACTTGTAAAATTTACTGAACTGGTAGCCAGCCTGATTTTTTTTGTTTTTTTGTTCAGAACAATCTTTACTTTTTAAACGGTTGTTGCTACAAAGGATTAAATAAAGGTCAGTGGTGTTTGTGTCAGTTCTCGTGATGCTCTAGTCTGGTTTAAGTCCATAACAGAAAACACTACATGCATGACCTGTAAAATTTACGAAAGCGGTAGCCAGCCTGCAGTCTTTACTTTCTAAGTGGTCGCAGTTACAAAGGATTAAATAAAGTTCACTTGTGTTTATCTCTGTTTTTCCGATGCGGTCGTTCATAGCAGTGTCAAAATGCATATTGGGCCAAGAAATCGTGGTCGCTGGTCGCGTTCTGCAGGTGGTCGCTCACGACAGTGCGTTTATATAATAAAATCGATCAGTGCATTACGATTGTGGTCGTAAATGACAGGTGGTCGCTCATAGCAGAGGTCACTCAAGACAGGTTTTACTGTATATATATATACACATATACACACACATACATATATATATATATATATATATATATATATATATATATATATATATATATATATATATATCTTCTTTGCAAAATGTGCAGTTTAAAAATAAATTTATGTGCATTTTCAATTTAAAACATAACATCTTTCATGCCAAACACAAACCTGAAAAATGACAATTTCCAGAAAACATACAGCAAGTTCCTAACAGTGTAGACATCTCTCTCTTGTTCTTCCAATATTTTAAGTTTATGCAATTATGTGAGTTAAATCTAACATTACTCTTTTTATAAAACAATTTCTTATATATGACATACTAACATGGTAGCAATAAAATGTCCTATTCATTACTAAGAACTAGGGAGAACAAGGTCAAACATGTTACATATTTACATGGGTTAAAAAAAGCAATAAAGAAGTCCACTGGCTACATCACCTGTACTAGATCTACCTTGAGACAACATGACTAGGAAACATGTTGGCTAGTCAAAGGTAACAATGTATCTTTCACTGGCTTTGAAATTACCATGGTGGGCAGAACAATGCTGTGCCATGCAACCAGCAAGCCTTGATGATGGGGTATGCCAGTGTGAAGCTTGAGTAGCCATGGGAAATATAAGTACAAAGCAACACTTTACTTTGACGGTATCATCATTGCAATGTTTGAGGATTTATTGCCACAGGTATAATATGCACAATGTAAAAAAAAAAAATCAATCTTCAGTCTTTAGACTTGTATACCTGCAAATTAATCAATCTTGCAGGTCCTGTGGGACTTGTACACCTGCAGATTAATCAATCTTGCAGGTCCTATGGGACTTGTACACCTGCAAATTAATCAATCTTGCAGGTCCTATGGGACTTGTACACCTGCACATTAATCAATCTTGCAGGTCCTATGGGACTAATGTATAATTACAGTGCAAGCCTTTTTGACCAGCAAGCTAAGCAATGAGAAAATTTTGACCAGTAGGGGCAGGTGGCCAGTAAGGAGAGGTAAATGTACAGTAAGACTTGTCTTAGCAGACACCTTCATATAAACAACACCTGTCCCATAAAATTATATATAAATCCATTAACCTCATTGCAACTTTATATTAAAGCTTTGTATATGAAGGACAACTGTCCATAAAGAACATATTTTTGTGATCCCTCGAGTAACCTTTAACGACAGCTTTTACTGCATAACACTATGCCCATGTGGGCGTGATATTGCTCACCTGGGCAGTTGACATATGTCAACTTGTGAATGCAAATTCACAAATATATTGAAACTGTAGAGGGGAAAGAAAATCAGGTTTCCTTAAATCCTTAAATTTCCCAGACATGACCACCATTTCAAAGGTTTTGACTAGCACATACTCTGAGCAACTGGACATTAGTCATAGGATATTCCAAATATCATTATATCAAATTTCCTTTGATTTGTTTAACAATTAAACTGTCAACTAAACACCATAACAAAGTAAAATTCAAAGGTCAATTATGTCTAGTTTACAGATTGTTTCTTTATCAGACAATCAATAAAGGTGCACCGAGAGATTTGCCATACACTACCATGAAGCAACATGTTGATGGATTTTTGACATCACTGGAAGCTGTGTACCTTGGAGATACACCCCATTTTGGGCTCCTCTGCAATGAGTATCTTACAGTCGCATGCAGCAGTGGTCACTCCAAAAGGATAGACCTGAATTGTTCATTACGTGACAAAGACTTTCCAGCCAAAGCAGTACAGTGTATATTTATTCATGCAAGTATACATGATAGATTCCTGGACCATGTAACTTTGAATGCATTCACTGTGATTGAGTCGGACACTTTTCCTGCACATGTTAGTGACATGCCACAGCATACTTAATATCACGTGGACACTCTGATCGCCCATTACGGTCAACCAAGAGATTAAAGTGATGCAGTTATAAGTGCTGACGAAGTAATAAGTGGAGGATTCTCAAGTACATTGTGTAAAACAATTATAGAGGGCTGTCAGCAACTGAATTACTGACAAAACTATTTCCAATGAAAGGACAGTACCCGAATGTGAATAGTTTGATAGAAATTTCACAGGTACTTCCAGTGTCTAGTGTGGAGTGTGAAATTATTGCATCTGAACTTATCAAAACAAAGCTGCAGTACAAGCTGAGTGTTAAGACTCTTTACGAGCTTATGAGAATAAATCTTGTTGGTGTTGATATAAAAGACTTTGATCCGATGCCATCAGTCAGCAAGTGGAAGAGAAATCGAAGCAGACATATGTATCAACAAAACAAAGAGAATGTTTTTGGCCAAACTGACAAACTCTAAGTGAGTGGATTTTTTACCATAGTGCAAATGTGGCAACATTATGATTGGTGAAATGAATACTGTGTAAATACATTTGGCTAACAAACAAAAGAAACTTGTGTGGAAATCCATAGCAAATCATAGGGATAAACTTATGGTTTGCTGCTACCAACTGATGAGACATATGAAGGGGTCAAAACATATTTTTAATGAATATATATTACAAAACAGCAGATTCATGTATGTCTATGAAGTCAATCAAAATGTCCAGCTGAACTCTGGAAAATGTAAGGATCCCTGCTATAAATATTGGTGGCATTTATGTTCTTTCCTAGACCATATACATGTATATAAGACAACTTTATTGGCATAAAAGGACAAGTCATTTATACAACCAGCATTCTCACTGGATCTCTATCTGCACCTTTGGACTAGGCCTTGATACATAAAATAGAAACCATTCATAGCCCCATTCTTAAAGTACACTCACTTACTTGGCATTATAAAAGGAGTTAATCTGTGCAGATAACATAGATTTCTGGGTCTGTCCTTACCCCAATGGGACCCTTTGGAAACCATCGAGTTCCCCACTCAAGGGTGATGCAGTGGCTCAGTGGTTAAGGCACTGGATTAGTCATTAATCTAAATAGCAGGACATTCAAAATAATTACTTTTCTAACTGTCCGAATAATTGGTCTGCAAATGAAAATTATCATTTTTCTCGAATATCTCATCCAGAAAATAATTATTTCTTGTGTGTTCTGATGTACCAGGTACATTCCATTATCAATGCCAGTCAGAAGTGGGCTATGTAAACTAAGTTGCAGTATATCCTTTCTTGCAAATAAAGAACACTTTCATGATTATGTTTTGGTGTTTTCTTTAACAAATAAAAAATACTGGGTGCAGTTCTGTTTGTTTTGTTTATCTCCTATCATCTAAATATATCTCGATTTGAAATGAGTGTTCACATAGGTCTAGCTGTGTGAGACGCATTACATTTCCAACTGAGTTATTTTATCAGTAAGACTCACATCCACCTTTTTGCACATGTGCCCACTGAGTCAATACAATGTAGATGGTAAACAGGCAGGTGGGCCTCTGTCCAGAAATTTTGATGGCATCTACATCTAGGAAAGTAAGGATAATTTGATTCTTAATGAAGTATGTATTGAAAGTAAAATTATTTTGGCTCTCTCTGCAAAATGGTTCACGACTAGAAATTGTTTACAGAAAGATGAGAATATGGTGACCACTCCGAGAAATACAATCTCAGCCAGTAGAAAAATATTTTTAAATAGCTGGAGGGCCAAAGGAACTTGGGGTATAATTAGGGTTTTCAAAAGGTTTGTAAGTCTGATGGTTCAGTCAGAAGTTTTTTAATATGGGTGAAAGATATTTTGGTTTACATTCCAACCCGAGTTTTTTTCCATTGGCTTAAATTAACATACATGTACTTGGTATAAAGAATTTTAATGTAAAACTGAAAACTATTACACCTTTTTTGGAAATAATGTGTCCAGAAAAACGCTGGATCTGGATATTTGGATTAATGACAGTTTCATAACATGATAGGCCAATTTTAAAAAGATAACCATCATTTACCATGCAACTGAATTTACCAGTAGTTCTATTTTCGTTTATTTCTCAGCATACAAATAAAGTGTTATCACCACTGCAAGGTAGTAAGAAAAAAATCACAGGTAAATGCTGGAACAGACAGAAGCACAGTGGCATTATTATGATACAATGCTATGATGTCATAGTTCTTGTGTGACAACATCAGTTTGGCCAATGACCAATAAAATTGATTTGTTTAGTAGTGCTCGGTAATGCATCCTAGGAACAGTGACACTGTACTCAAGTTAGATGGGTACTATGTCTATAAGCACCCAGATTTTGGACTAATGGAGAAATGTTTTACATAGATGAAGTATAACATACCTTTTTTTGTGTATTGCTTCTGAGCATCTCCTTCACCTGATACAGCTTACAACCATAGGCAGGCAGGTTTTTACAGATTCGGATGTACAGTTCCTTTAACTTGATTTCATTGTCATAGTATGGGGTATGCCACAGTTTCTTCTTTTTCTCCTAAACAAGAAAGACATGCAATCAGATTAGCAAACAAGCTCAGCAAAATAGTGTAAGTCCTGGGTCCTTAATAATTAATTTAACACTTTAGACAATAAAATGCAAATCATCTACTATACTACGTGAAAGTGAATGACCTTCAATGATGAAGTTGTCCGCTGATATTCATAAAGTGAATGTAGATCTGTGCAAAGCAGCAGTAAGTAGTGCTGAATAACAGTTTGGGTAATAAGTGTCTGGACAATTAATGTGTTCATTGGATTTGTATTGTCTTTGATCAATAAATTCTAGTACTAGTGCTGCAATGAGTACTTGAGTACCCAAGTACGTGTTGGTTACATCTTAGACTCAAGTACTTATCAAGAAAAAACAAAATTACTATTGATAATTTGGGGAATAACATGTAACGCCCTTAAATGTCTTTTCTGCACTTAGTTCAACTTGCCATACAACAAGCACAGGAGTTCATATTCTTTCTTGTATATCAAGAATATGTGTGGTCTACACTATTTTGGAAACACAAGATGATGGTTCCACATGACCCACTTTTACTCAACAATGACCCACTTTTACTCAAAAATGACTTGTCAAGCTATATACTATGTGTAACCTAGTAAAGGCTGTACCAACGTTTAGAATTCAAATTTGATTTTTTATTTGTACACTGCAGTGTGATTATTTTTCCACCATTAAATAATGCTGGCTTATTTCCATATGTTTCACCAATCATGGATTTGGTCATCCTGGCTAGACATAATGATGCAATGAGCTGAATGGAATACTGCACTCTAATCCGTCTATAAAAATAATGCACAAATGTGATTGATTTCTAGTGATTTTTCTAACTGACATGCAGTTTTTCAGTAGGCATAAAAAAAATATATAAAGCAAAATTTGTGTTTATTATTAACAAAAACTGTATTAATATTTTATATTCAAATTTTCAACAATTTCTGGGAAATAGGGACTGGGCATGTTCTCTGACCTGACTAGGGACAGTACTGTCAGTGATTGCGATTTCAAGTATTCAACCAGAATCGAGTCTGCCACTTCAAGTACTCAAGTTCTAAATCTGGTGCCTATTGCAGCCCTATCTAGCAATATACGATATAAATATTTAAAATTCATTGCCTCTGTCTGACTGCTGGAACATGATGCAATGATTAATTTATGGGAGATGAAGTCTAGTCTTAGAGTTTAATGAAAACTGTTCCCATTCAAAATGGTGAACAAACTAAACTGTCAAATTAACTACTTTGATTTTAATTGACTAATGTTCAACTGCTCCTGCTCATATCCAAGAAAAACAAAAAGTGGACAAACTGGTTGGATTAACAGAAACAGACTGTACTTTTTATAACAAACAAACAAAAAATGCTTGTTTCGACAGAGAGTAAGCTTGAAACATTTTCAGACCAGGAGTGTCCAGAACTTGCATCAAAAAACAGATGAATTGAGACACAACATGCTTCTTTTAAAATACCACAATTAGCCTGAAAAGTTACCTCCCTTAGCCCCCTAGCCTGGCTGAAAAAGGTGTCACATGAACATCTCTCCCTCGATAACATAAGCACAACAGGGTCCAAAAACATAGATTGCGGCATAAGTAAGAGTGCAAGTTACTGAGGGACCTCCGAAAAATTAAGAAAGGGATGGACATTGTTAGTGTGAATGGGGGGGTTAAGTTGTTCAATACTTGTTTAGTAATCACACTGGGAATAATTGTCAATAAATAGCTTTTTCCAATCAATGTTCTTTGCTTTTCTGTATAAATTACCTTTATTTTCAATATATCCAATCTTTGCAAGATCATTTAAAACATTACTCCAAGTGGTTTCAACACACATCACATGTGCACCAGCGAGTACATGGTGTATTATATTGCTGCTTTTTGCATGTGAATGTGGATACATTCTAGTTTTACCATAAATTCAGAATAAAACAAGGTTATTTATTTCAAACAAGAGTGACAGATATTTTGAGAAACAGCAATGATGAAACTTGATTGTTTTTGGTTATATTAGTAAAATACTGATGCTGTGATTTCATTTTAAGTTATAGCAAAATTTCTAAACTAATTAAATGTGATAATACATTGCAGCTCCACTGCCAGAATTGATGGTTTTGCAATTAATTTTTTTTTTAAAAATTGGTAAACTAGATATATGTATGCATGAAATGTGCAATGTTTATAAATTCTGCATTTATAAATACCTGCAAATTATGATGTATTGAGAGATAAAAGTTTGGGGGGGGGGGGGGGAAAGGGGTACCGTATATACACGTGTATAACTCGGGTCCAAATGCAAACAACATAGACCCTGATCCGCCATCGCATAATGCACCGGCAGATCAAGGTCTATGCTGTTTGTTCTACTGATTAGTCCTTACAAACTACATAGACCCAGATCTGCTGGCGCAGTGTGCAATGGCAGATCTGGGTCTATGCAGTTTGCAGTTGGTATCGGCTAATATGCGAGTATATATGGTATTTAATAAAAATGCTTTCTAAAGGTCCTACATTGAAAGAAATGTCCTACAATTTAAATACAACTCATAAACTGACCAAGTCTAATAAGTAAGTTACTTATTTTCATTGTTAGTGAATGTTAAACTGTACATGAGATTTATTTGTCATACAACAGGACTTCTGCAGTTTAACCTTCTGGTATGTGAACAGACTAAAGTTCTTTTTCAAAACTGAAGAGTATCTTTCTACAAAGAAGCATATTTAGGACTAACCTGTATTAACTGTCGCACTTTTTTGGATGTTGTGTAGTGTGGAGGGAGGAAGCGGGCAAGGTCTGGGTCTGGGACTGTGTCGGTGTCATGATCACCGACACATGACAACTGCCGAACAAGGCGGCCTTTCCTTCGACTCCGGGCAATTTTCCAAGCTTGTTTATTGCTAATGAGCTCTTTTTTCTTTCTCAGATTCTCCCTTTTGTCTGCCTCTGTTGTTTTATGTCCTTTGCCTGTGTCACCCATCTTTCTGTTCAGGAGGGAAAATTGTTGTCTTGGTCCATTGTGATTGGTCAGGCCTTCCTCAGGCCATGCTTCCTCAATATGAAGTTGAATACCTGCAAAAGTGGCTGCCTCCTCTTTTGAACATGGCAGCTCTCCATTCAATATAAGCTCTTTGAGCTGAAATGACAAAGAGATAAAATGAAAGTCTCTGAGAATATTATGAATGACAAATTAGGGCATCCATATTTAATCTTGAGCACTCTTTGAAAGGATTAATGATTATTTTCACATATCTGACCAGTATAAACTGGATAACTCTGCAGTA
Source organism: Margaritifera margaritifera (assembly GCA_029931535.1). Taxonomy (NCBI): domain Eukaryota; kingdom Metazoa; phylum Mollusca; class Bivalvia; order Unionida; family Margaritiferidae; genus Margaritifera; species Margaritifera margaritifera. Next base: position 2,531,493 of record JAQPZY010001620.1, read on the forward strand.
GTATCCCAAACAAAAAGTAAAGGTGGCTTACCATAACAAACCATTTTATACCTCAAACCTCCTCCTCAAAAACCCATTCTGAAACAGTGACCCTGGGGTCAGAACCTTAAATTGATTACATTAAAATGTGCCTTCCTGCAAAGATTGCATAGTTTTTGATAAAAAAAAAACAAAAAAAACCCAAAGTTTAAATTTTGTAAAACTGACCTTCTGACCCCAATCCATTCCTAGAGACCAACTGGGAGGTAACCAGAAAAATTACCCCTCATGCAGAATGTTACTTTTTGGAAAATATAACAACCAATCTGTCAAGTCCACCCTGATGTTCAGAAGGAGTTAAAGGCAGACTGACAAACAGAGCAATACTGTTTAAGCATTGGGAAAAAATATTTTCTAGAGTTGTGGAATCCTTGTGAACTCTCCCCATCTCCATCACCCCTCCCCACCCCCATTGCATTAGTGGATAAATGGATAACTGATCATACACTCTGTAATGACAAATGGAAATCATTGTGACCAAAGTTAGATTAAGCAGAAAGATTTAAATAAGGGCATTAAACTCATGAAATAATCATGAATGCTGATTGTACCTCTGTTGTACCTTTCCAGGTTCCAAGATAAATACCACTTTCATTATCCTTAAGAACAAAACCAAAATCACTATTTCAGAATTCCAGGACAATTTACATTTTTAGTACACTGTTACAAATATGATGGTACATGAAAGAGCAATCAGAGGCCTTTTTCATGTACATCCCTGATCATTGTTTAGCTCCTTAATTGTTTATATTTTTTCCCTGTCTCCATTTTAACAGTGTCTTGGACACCAAATACATGCATATATATCTACCAATCATTTAATGCTAGTGTACATAGTGTAAATATGAAAACAATACTGGAATAGAGTCCATGGAAACAATACTGGAATAGTCCATGGAAACAATACTGGAATAGAGTCAATGGAAACAGTACTGGAATAGATTCCATGGAAACAATGCTTGAATAGAGTCCATGGAAACAATACTGAAATAGAGTCCATGGAAGCAATACGGGAATAGAGTCCAAGTATCCACAAAATAAAGAATGAACTAAAATGAAATTATTGTCCCTCTTATTTGTTGTGGAATAAACTAGAGCTAATTCCATGGCTCTCCCTGACAAACCCCTCCACATTTAATTATATACAGTCAAACCTGTCTACAGTGGCCACCCATGGGAAAAGGACAAATGGTCTTTGTAGACAGGTGACCTCTGAAGGCAGGTTCAGCTCTCAAACTTGGTTCATGACAAATACATGTACTATGCACTGAACAGCATTAGGATTATTAGTAGTAGTAGTGGTATGCTATCAAGATAATTTAAATACACCCCCATCAAATCAATAAAACTCAATACAACTGTGTATATGCACTCATTTATACAACTCTCCCTCTCTCTCTCTCTCTCTCTCTCACACACACACACACACATACACATGAAACACTTTAATCTCATTATCAGGATAAATGGCATCTAAATAAAATTACTAATTGACAGCTTACCTGTGACTGTCAAACACAGGACTGACTTTTTGTTAGGCCAGCTGGTATAATTAGGTGTAAAAACAAGTGTTCACACTTCAAACAATTGATGGATTAAGCAGTTGCTCAAACTCACCGAGATCAAACGACAGTCGGCTTTTGTGAGAGACATTTGACGATTAGGGAATAAAAAGATGCTTCCTGCAGCTATTTTTAGTAGCATATAAACCGTCAGGGATATCAAAAGTGCAGTGTACATGTATGTCTACTTGGAGATTATTTGTTTTCATCAGAGATAGCTTTAATTCAAAATCTTAAAAAAACAATTAAAGGATTCATCCTATTAATAGGGAAAAACAATTTGGTGTGATTGTACATAATCTCTTACACTCCAAATTAACATTGTTCTCAAAATCGGCCATAATATCTTGCTTACACTTAATAATCCCTTGAATCTGAGTTCACCCGACTCCCATTTCTGCATCAACTTCACAACTACTTTTTCCACTATCCAGCAAATGAATTGCTTCGATTCTCTCATGAAAGGACAATAGCTGCCTTGCTTTCGAAGCCGACATTTTGACACCTTTGAGTTTGACTGACAGTGTGATAGGAATACGGTAAGTACAATCGAGATATGAAATGCTTAAACATCAATTCACATGATATACCTTTATCTAAACAATACCTTGCTCATCAAACAAAAGAAGTATTTAATTTGCATACTTGGAGCGGTCACTCCAGTAACCGCTTAAGGCAGGGTGAAACCATTGTTTGGTTAGGAAACACCTGGCTGCTGACCGCTGCAAGCAGGTGACCATTAAATATAGGGTATTTATATAGGAAATTTGCTGGGGGGAAATTAGAATGACCGTTGTGAACAGGTGACTGCTGAACACAGGTGACAGTTTGGACAGGTTTGACTGTATTCCCCTAACCCTAACCCATGGGTCATAACCCCAAATCCAGGAGCCATGGTGAATGTAGAATAAACTAGAGCTAATTCCATGGCTCTCCCTGGCAAAACCCCCCATATTTAATTTATATATTCCCCTAACCATAACCCCAAATCCAGAAGCCATGGTGAATGAGTGGTTGGTGTGCTGGACTCAAGACCAAAAGTGTGTGGATTCGAATCCTACCATTAGATCAGCCTGGGTCAGCTACCATGGAGTGTCCTTGAGCAAGGCACTTAACTCCAATTGCCTCAACACTAAATAACCTATTTGTGCTGTAAATTGCTAAACCAAACACAAAATCAATTGCAAATATTATGTGTCCATAAAATTATGAAAGCATCTATAAGCTTTGGTTTCAAAATATCTTAAAATGTCACTTAAATTGTAATTTTTGAATATTTGTTTTTGACTTATCCCTGAAGCCACAGCTAAGGTAAGGGCTACAAAGTATACCCTTGGCCTCTTGCAGATGGTTGCTACATGGGCAATTTATTTACCACATTTGGTGACTTTCACCTAGCAGTTTAGAAGAAAATAGTTAGACAGACAGACAGATGGATGGACAGACATTATAAGGGTAATACAATACTTCTGATGATAAAGCATGGGGATAATTAAAAGTTTCAACTGTATTACATTTGTAGAACACATATTACATTAATCTATATCATGGATGACAATACGGTGGGACACACTAATAACTTCAGGACTCATGGTACCAATTCTGCTCACATAGTAAACCTATGGAAACGCCATGATATTAAAAATTCAACAACTTTAAATTTCTAAATGCTTATGATCAAACCTATATTTCACAATATAGACCCATCCTTGATGCAAGCTTCTGTGTAGAGAAAACCATACAAGTCACTGGATTTTTTGTACCTTCATGTGTTTGCAACGTGTTTTCAATTCCACACCTAAAAAATCGGGTGCTCATTTCAGTAATGAGTGTTCCAAAGTCAAGTCTGCAAAAGGACTAAAATTCCATCAATAGAACAGTCTTTATTTTTTCAGTTAAAAATAGGATAAACTTTCAAAACTCATATTGTGCTTTTCATTATAAATCAATTATTGACCACCAAACCCATATATACTCTAATTTATGTTTACCCATTTCTAGACTGGTTCCCTTTTTTTTACATATAATTAGTACTGTGAGTCCTATAACCACCCTTGATTTACTTGACAGACCTTAGTATGGTAGCAGAATGCATAAATAAACAATGTGCATAGTTCTGATTGTCAATAATTACATTAGTGAATATTAAACTATACTGGAAGTTCATGTACCCAATATCAGCAATAGTGTGTTTCAGGCAACATTTAAGTATTTGAGGTTCAAATCAGAAAATCTGAAAAAAATATTAAAATAAATAAATAATGTATAAATATGTAAGTATAAAGAATGTATAAGTAAACAGCGTGCATATTTGTGCTTGTCAAAGATTACATTATTATTAAATTATATCGGAAGCCCAAGTATACCAACATCAGCAATGGTGTGTTTCAGGCAACATTTAAGTATTTTAGCTGCATTTAAGAAAACAGAAAATAAATTTAAAATAAATCTGTGCAATCAAGAGTTACCTTGTTTGCTATCACCATTATCTATCTTCAATTTAAGACTGAAATCCAGTATCAGCCTTGTCATATTATGCATTAAATGAGTAAAATGTCAATGTAACCATCTATATGTGCATGTATTACTTCAAAAAAGAAGATTTAAATAACAGAAATTACTTAAAATTCACATATAATTTAAAATTAAAGTAAGACAGGCATAAGCCAATTAAAATACAAAATATAAAGTTCCAAAACATTCACTGAATGAAATTGGTGGGACACAAAATCATGAGGGGTCATCAGCATTAAGTACGGTGGTAGAGACCTAAGTGATCAAATCTGAAGCATAATGTTTCAAAACACAGTTAGGAAATATCAAATTGATGACTATAATTACTCTATAAATGGTAATCTGTTTCAAATATATATATATATATATATAAATCTGGTTGCATAGATATTAACCAGTGTGCAAAACACCCCACCAACATATTCGAATCTACACAATCTTACCTCCCCCCCCCCAGTTGCCATACCTGAAAGTGTGCTTAATATCCCACTGAAAAAATCATTCAGAGGTAGACAAAAGGTATTCATTTTGCTTGTTACAGCACAAATAGAACCAGAATTTTGCATCTGTAGTAGACCTAATTGTACATGCATATGTGGAACCACTGTAAGGCTGTTGTTCTCTATAGGACTCTGGTACAAATTCAGCTCCCATAGTACCCCTATGGAAATGCCATGATATTAAAAATTCAAAAACTTTACATTTATAAATGCTCATGATCAAACCTATCTTTTGCAGTATAAACCCATCCTTGATGCAATATCATTAGTACCACGAGTCCTACATGTACATGTATAAATTCAAGGGATCAGCAGGGTTCATTTTAAGCTGTGCGATTGCACCAATAACCATTATTTTTCATCTTTGGCAAAAGAAAGTTCCCTCCACGGTACTTGCAGCACATCATCTTCGGCACAAGAAAGTTCCCTCCACGGTGATTGTAGCACAAACAAAAATACTTAAGAAACAAAATATAAAAGATCATTATGGTTGACTGTAGAGTGAATTGAATGCATCCCAAGCCAACCAAATAGAGTGCCCTCATTGCCAAAGAAGCATAAGACAATCTATTTCATTGGTTGACAGAAATGTTGTACTGATTTTGATTAGCTTTGGCACTAAAAAAGAGCACATGGTCGATGATCAATGATAGAAAATGTAGAGAAGAGAAGATAAATCTTAAGTGAAAACACTTCTGTATTTATTTCCAAGTAAAGTACTGGGAGGAAAAAGCGAAGACTCAAATGTCCAAAAATAAGTTCTAGCGGGGAATAGTTCCTAGAGCACAAGGAATTCAAATCCCAGTATGGAAGGCTCATAACAGAGTAGACCAACAAGTTGTTCTCCACCTCATTTTAAAATTTTTTTACATGTCCTGAACAGTGGGTATGGTAATTTTAGCTGACAAGAAATTGCAGAAAAACGTGCTATAGTCTGTCACTACAACCACTGATTCAAAGCATATAATTTTAATGCTGAAAAATTTTATATATATTACAGAAATAAAAAGAAATCCATGAATCAAGTGACTTCGATAATGATATGTTTTTATTTTCTTGAACAAACAAAAAAACAGGTAAGGCTATTTGTGACCCCTGTTTGTTTCTAAATGATGCCACTTTTTGACCTGGTAGGGGCTATTGTGACCCACTTTTTCCATTTCTGGAATGAACACTGGACCAGTAAATATGTGCTAAAAAAACACCTCCATAAATAAGAGGAAAAAAATATTTTGATTATATAATCCCTCTGAGATTTATACTATTTTATTCTATCCTAAAAGGTATTAAATCCTAATTTGCGTAAGTCAGCAGCAAATTAGCGTCATCCCCATGATTTTCTCAGTTTTCACCACCCACCACCCACACCCCCATTCAACATATATGCATAGGTGTTCCCACAACCCCAAACCCCACAACCTGGAGATGGATCCAAAACCACTGTGTATCTCTGAGGACCACCTCCAATCATATCTCGAAGCTTGAAGTCTTGACAGTGTAGGAGGAGTTGTGCAACATTACTCAAGAACACACATCTGGATGGAAAGAATAACATCAACCACCTCCATCTCTTCAAAAAACATGGATACAATAATAAAATTCCACTGACCATCAGGGTTATAAAATAAAACTACAAGAGTTTGTGAGTGATTAAAGATATATATATATATATATATATATATATATATATATATTTACCTACTTCTCACCTGTTTTTGTCAGGACATATGTTCCACATTTCACCAATGGACATTATAACAAACAAAACAGGTTGCAGACAGGTAGGTAAGAAATTGGTTTCCTGCTTTGGTCATAGATTATGATCCTTAATTCTCTAATAAACATTAATGCACATCCACCAGGTTTAGGTAAAGTGCTTAGGAAATACAGCCATATAAAATACCATATCTATACAAATCTGTGTCCACTCTCTATGATGATGAATGAATACATTGTGGTTATAATTACGAAGGCATAACAGTCTCCAAAATTCAAATACATGTCAGACAAGATTGTTTTTCATAATGGAGTGGGGTGGGTGAGTGATGGGGATTACTCAAACTCAACTGTAATATTTTGTACCAGCTGATTAATTTAAAATGATTTAAATATATGTCAAATTCAAATCCATTCACCAAGATGTAAATATAGTTGCATGTCTGACAAATTTCCAAGTAGCATATTATGCAAACAAATCTTTAAAGATGCTCTTGTGTCAACACAGTTTATCTTCCTTATCACACACCAAATAATACCTTGTCAAATAATGCACTTGTTCAGAACACCAATACATTGCTTTGGTACTACACTATCTATGCACTGGCAAGATACCGTATATACTGCAAACTGCATAGACTCAGATCTGCCATTGCATAATGTGCCAGCAGATCTGGGTCTATGCAGTTTGTAAGGACTAATCAGTAGAATAAACCCTGATCTGCAGCCGCATTATGCGACGGCAGATCAGGGTCTATGTTGTTTGCATTTGGACCCGGTTTATACATGAGTATATACGGTATGTAAACAGTGTGCTAATCTTCTACCCCGGCCTGAACTTGCCATCCCATTTTCACAGTGTGATGATCTGCATGATTTTTGTGCCAAGAAACTAAGACATCCTCTATGTAAAACATGTAACAAACATATCAGAAAATAAAAACAATACATGTAATATAAACACTGTACAAGATAACACTGTGTAACTACCTATCATACACCAACTATGCGGTAAAATGAAGCCTATCCTTAATGGAAAGCTGTTCTGGGACTTTTTTGTAGAGGTCCTTAGGGGCCAATAATGGACCCCTGTCCCAATTATAAGTATTTCAAAATCATTCAAAACTCCCAATTTTAGCAATATACTCCTGAAATAGTTTTTTCTCAATTGGTTTCAATTTTTCCCAAATACAAGACCCCAGGTCCCATGCAATCCCAAGCATTCTTTCTAAGAAAACGTATGTGTGATGTTTTCTATCCAAATTTGAGCACCAGGAACCAACATCAATAACTTAAAAATAGTGTATACCGAGCCGAGACCCAGGAGTAAGCAAATTTTGAGATAGCATGTTACTGTTGAATATACAATGCTGTTATAATTTGCATGTCGATGTTACAATAGCTGTTGTAAGCATATCCTATAATTATTACCCTACACATTTTGCATCCCATGTGCCCAAGTTTGCATAACTATGCACTAACTATCAGTAACTGACACAGAATAAGGTAATTAGCGAGTTTTAATTTACACCAAAACAAAATTTGCATCTCCCAGCAAAAATGGTGAAAAGCAAAGCAGTCGGCCACAACTGAATGTAACACAGTGTAAGGGTACAAATTTCTGTTGATGTATTCGGTAGAGCACATTTAGTTTGGCAGAGAACAATTAATTAGATTTATGAGGAAAGGTACCGTATGAAATCGCTAGACGGTGATGGTTTTAATGTCCCTGTTGGGAGCGAAATTGATTCTTAATTAAGCATTCATTTATTTAACGGTCAGACAGATTGGAAGGGGAAGGTTATTTGGAGGTCTAGATATCAAAAATATAAAAGTTAGGAGTTTGCAGGACTAGATGTGAAGCAAGTGGAAGTAGGATTATCTTTTGAAATTCTCCAGAATCGGTTATTTAAAAATCTAGAGGGTTACAATGACCGCGTTTGGCGTGTATTTATAAAAGGCGGTAGATACGTTTAATCTGATTGGCTATGCTAAATAAGAGGTGTGGTTCCCAGACTAAATTTCATGTTTTAAATTTCCACATTGCAAAATTTAGTCAGTCTAAGTTTTTCTGCGAAAGGCTGATGAGATCTTGACTCCTTGAGAATAAGAGGAAATTCTCTCGTATAAACAATTGTTCAAGGGACCAGTGTCTAGAAGTTGAGGGACACAATTCTGGCACTAGAAGCGAGCGAGGCTTGAAAGCACAAGGTATTTGCATCAATCGCATGTAATTTGTTGATACCAATATAATTATTTGCTTGAAGTTATTTGTTTAAATTCGTAGATCAATTTTCTTGATATGAGTATAACTATTTTTTTGAGTTCATTTGTCTGAATTAGTACAATAATCTTCTTTATATGAGTTTGACGAATTGTTTTAATTTGTCATCTTGATTGTTATAGGAATCATGTATATTGAGAATTTCATGCATTACTTTATTTGATATGAGTTGCGAGAATCTGTGTGAATTTACAGATCTTAGATGATTTCATGTATGATAAAGACTTGAGTCAGTATTCACTGAAATTAATGTAGTTTAAGCCATGAAGTGAATTTCATTGATTCATTTGTATAATTAAGACGTGAACTGAAACTGTTACATCTCGTGTGATGTTAATGTGAATTAGTGATGAAATAGCCATTAGGAAATGCATTAATCATCTAAAGCCCGGTTTGTTTATGGTCTGTCAGGCTTGGCCTGACCAGATAGCCTCTTGTATCTGTTTGAATTCCGATAGGACGATATCTGACGTAACAAGAGTGGAGTAATGTTCTATGGGAATAGGATATTTGACAGAAGATTTAGGTTGCTTCTCTGTTTATTTTGAAAGGGGAAATAGCTCCATCCACGTATCCACCTACCTACCTACCCACACAAAGTTTGAGACCAAAAGAGGCGAGATAAGAGAGAGTGAGAAGGGAAAAAAGGGGAGAACACCAACCTTGACTGGACAGCAACATTGAATTTGGAGTGACCAGCGATAAGCAGGTTATGCAGGCATGCTGGGCAATGACTTCGATTGTTCACTCGATTCTATGATGAACTAATTCTATCGTTTTAAACAGATCGGCTATTTACATAAGTATATTTGTGTTGAAATTCGGTAAATGATTTATTTAAAAAAGAAATGCATCTTCCTAATGTAATGTATTATCTCAATTTGTTTTATGTAATTGATTAAATTTTTATATTTCATGTACGGGGGGCTCGTGTTATTCTGTTCTATATATCTGCTCAGATCTCTATTTATTCCATCTATAAATTTCATAATTGATTTTATTATTTACTCGATTCGGGCAATAACACCGAGGTCGATCATTCTCTAGATAATGATAACCAACCAAATCGGACACCTTGTAACGAGTGTAGTCCGCCACACACAGGATATGCCATTTTTACGGCAGAATGACAGAATGGCTATTCTTATAGTTCAGAATACATGTACCACTTTGTTTAGGCAAAACATGAATACATGTAGTACAGTGGTCTGGTTCCTGCCCTCTACATTCAACTCACACTAAAACTAAATATATAGTTAGGTACAGATTGGGAACCAGACTAATACAGGTGCCAAAATCTACATCAACATTGGATTCATGTACATTGTCACTTAGCATAGGAGGTGCAGGTGATCAGAATCAATGAAAAGTTTTCTATATGAACAACATAAGAACTTTAAATATCATTGTGGTATTGTTAATTTTTTTTACATTTCCTGCTTGATGGAAAATTAGAGAATGAATTGCAACAAAAACATAGCAATTTTGAGGCAACTTTCCATCTTGTTGTTTCCCACTACTGCTTTTTCAGTCAAATTGACCCAATTAGGTATTACTTTTTCCACACACATTTATATATTTCAGATCCAGGATACAAAATCTTATGTTAACACAAACTCTGAACCATGGATAATAGATGGGTCTAATTTTGATGCTGTAAGCAAAAGTCTTTAATAGCCATAATGGCCAAAAATATTTTGATTGATGGATAATGATAAAGGATATGGGTAAAAGAAAAACATAAGGCCCAAGTGGACCTGAGATTGTTCACCAGACTGACATTTGCCTAATAGTCACATGCAAGAGTGTTTGGTCACGAAATCCGGATAAATAAAATGCTTTCTGTTGAAATTTCTCCAGTGCTGTTGATTCCATGTTATAAAAACAATTAATGTTTCAAGATTTATCTAGTTTTTGTATCTTAATTCATCCCTATCTCACTGTATGTCAGCATCATTTGTCCAATATTGAAAGGCCACTATGCCATGATGATGTGAGTCAAAGTTGGTCCAACTCTGTTCAGCATTTGTTTTAAAGAAAAAGTTGTGTAAATGTTTTTCTACTTTTAGTAATGGCAGCCATATTTAATGGTGGAACAGAATCTTTTGTATAAATCTGAAAGGCGTTCAAGCTAGGGCACTCTGTCAAATTGGGTCAAATTCGGTTAAACAATTATTTAGACAATACTGAAGGATTTTCTTTTTTAGTAACAGTAGCCATATCTGATAGCAGATTGGCATAATTTGTATAACAGTCAAAGGAAGCTTTCAGTAAGTTTGGTCATATTCTGTTCAGCGGTTTTGGAGAAGACATTTTCAATTTTTAGTAACAGTGGCCATATTTGATGACAGATCAGCATCAATTGTACAAATTTGAAAGGTCTTCATGACAGGATGCTTTCTGTCAAGATTGGTCAAATTCTATACTGTGGTTTTGGAGAAGAGATCATTTAAAGGTTTTTCTATTTTTAGTAACAGCAACCATATTTGATGGCAGATAGGAATTATTTTACACATCTGAAAGGTCTTCAGGCCAGGATGCTTTCTGTCAAATTTGATCAAATTCTATTCAGCAGTTTTTGAGAAGTCATTTAAAGACTTTTTCTGTTTTTAGTAATGTCATCATTTGTACAAACTTGAAAAGACCTTTATGCCAGGATGCTCTGGGCCAAGTTTGGTTTTATGCCAAGATGCTCTGGGACAAGTTTGGTTTAAACTGCTCAGATGATTTTTGAGAAGAAGCTGAAAACAGAAATTGAGGATGGATGACAGACAGGTATTTCTATTTTTGGTAAATGTGGCCATATTTGATAGCGGATCAGCATTGTTTATACAAAACTGAAAGGTCTTCATGCCAGAATGCTTTCTGTCAAATTTGATCGAAATCTGTTCAGTGGTTTTGGAGAAGTCATTTAAAGATTTTTCTATTTTAGTAATGGTGTCCATATTTGATGGCGAAGTACCATTTGTACAACACTTAACACCCTTTATGCCAAGTTTGGTTGATATTGGTTTGGTGGTTTTTAAAAAAAGAAGTAGAAAATAGTAATTGCTGATGGATGCCAGATGCTGAACAATGCACGACAGACGAAAGGCCATACCATAAGCTCAATTGCAGTCAGGTGAGCTAATGAGTAATAAAAGGTTAATTATATGAAAGAAAACGATCTTAATTTTAAAACCTAGAAAGCCTGTTCTCAGTTTCTTAGTCTGTAGAAGAGAGCACATATTTGTAGATACATGTACAAGGTAAAACCAACAATAGCAGTACATCTGGGGTAATTGAAAGTCACAATCTATTGTTCTTGGCCTGTGGAGAGAAAGTATGCCTCATCCAACTGGAATTTAGATTGAAGTCCTCAAGACTGGATATATTTGGGCCAGAAGTAATTTGGGTATAATATTTCCCCGAGTATGACTGTGTCCTTGAACTGTGAACAAGAGCAGACTCAGATCTGTTGTCATGTACATCATGTGCAGGCAGATCAAAGTCAACACTGTTCATTCTATATTTGAAGCAAACAGCATAAAGCCTGATCTACAAGCAAATTATATGATGGCTGATCTCACAGTCTGGTGTGTTTTACACTTATGTAATTTCAACAAGTGTACATTGACAGTAATTTAGTCTCTATGCACGTACACAGTTGCACATGGATAATTACTTAGTAAGGGTCTGTATCTTGTGTGTACATGTGTGTGTATGTGTGTGTGTGTGTGTGTGTGCATGCACGTATGTGTGAGATGGGTAGTGATTGCACTCTCTAAATATTTGTACAGATATCTTAGAAGGCCTCAAGGTAGATTAGTTCTATTATATAACTGAGTTACACTTCTTATACAAAGTCTTTATTATTATTATTATTATTATCGTTGTTGTTGTTGTTGTTGTTATATTATTATTATTATTATTTGTGGCGGAACCCTCGTTACAAGGTGTCAGATTTGGTTGGTTATCATTATCTAGAGGATGATCGACCTCGGTGTTATTGCCCGGATCAAGTAAATAATAAAATAAATTATGAAATTTATAGATGGAATAAATAGAGATCTGAGCAGATATATAAAACAGAATAACACAAGCCCCACATACATGAAATATAACAATTTAATCAATTACATAAAACAAATTGAGATAATACATTACATTAGGAAGATACACTTCTTTTTGAAATAAATCATTTACCGAATTTCAACACAAATATACTTATGTAAATAGCTGATCTGTTTAAAACGATAGACTTAGTTCATCATAGAATCGAGTGAACAATCGAAGTCATTGCCCAGCATGTCTGCTTAACCTGCTTATCACTGGTCACACCAAATTCAATGCTGCTGTCCGATCAAGGCTGATGTTCTTCCCTTTTTTTTTCCCTTCTCACTCTCTTATCTCGCCTCTTTCGGCCCTCAAACTTTGTGTGGGTAGGTAGGTGGATAGGTAGGTAGGTGGATGGAGCTATTTCCCCATTCAAAATAAACAGAGAAGCAACCTAAATCTTCTGTCAAATATCCTACTGGGAATAGAACATTACTCCACTCTCGTTACGTCAGATATCGTCCTATCGGAATTCAAACAGATACCAAAGGCTATCTGGTCAGGCCAAGCCTGACAGATCATAAACAAACCTAGTTTCAGAAGATTAATGTATTTTCTAACGGCTATTTCATCACTAACTCACATTAACATGACACGAGACATAACAGTTTCAGTTCATGTCTTAATTATACAAATGAAACAATGAAATTCACTTCATGGCTTACTACATTAATTTCAGTGAATACTGACTCAAGTCTTTATCATACGTGAAATCATCTAAGATCTGTAAATTCACACAGATTCTCGCAACTCATATCAAATAAAGCAATGCATGAAATTCTTAGAATACATGATTCCTATAACAATCAAGACGACAAATTCAAACAATTCGTCAAACTCATATAAAGACGATTATTGTACTAATTCAGACAAATGAACTCAAACAAAATAGTTATACATGTACTCATATCAATAAAACTGATGTACGAATTTAAACAAATACCTTGTGCTTTCGAGACTCGCTCCCTTTTACCGCCAGAATTCTGTCCCTCAACTTCCAGACACTTTTCCCTTGAGCAATTGTTTATATGAGAGAATTTCTTCTTATCCTCAAGGAGTCAAGATCTCAGCCTTTCACAGGAAAACTTAGACTGACTAAATTTTGCGATGTGGAATATTTAAAACATGAAATTTAGTCTGGGAAACACACCTCTTATTTAGCATAGCTAATCAGATTAAACGCATCTACCGCCTTTTATAAATACATGCAAAACCCGGTCAGCGTAACCCTCTAGATTTTTAAATAACCGATTCTTGAGAATTTCAAAAGATAATACAACTTCTACTAGTCTCTGCAAACTCTCAACTTTGACATTTTTTATATCTAGACCTCCAAATAACCTTCTTACCATCAGGGCTACAATGAAGGCTTAATTAAAAACCAATCTCTCCCCCAAACAGGGACATTAAAACCATCACAGTCTAGCGATTTCATACGGTACCTTTCCTTATAAATCTAATTAATTGTCATCTGCCAACTAATGTGTTCTTCCTAATACATCAACAGAAATTTGCACCCTTACATTATTATTATTATGGTCATTAATAATCCATCAGGTACTTCTCACTCAATGACCTAATTTCTATATAAATGTTCTTTGAATATTTCTATAAAATACGGGATTCAGTTGTATTGACTTATTTGATCACACCTCTGTGTAGTTATGGGGTATAGTATGGGCCTGTTCCATTCTGAATCGTACACCAACTTCGCTCTTCGAAAGTATTTACCTGGGCCAGTTACTATCTAGCTGAGGGTTATTTAATCTCTTTATACCTTACAAAATTTCAAACCAAACCTTGATCCGTCTACGCATACTTTTTTAATTTGGAAAAATAAAGTTGTTAATGGTGAGTGCAATGTTAAAGAAAATGCTATTTATAGTACAAGCACAGCCTAATACACATCGTAAGGTGCATGGTTGCGACGCGTATCCTTGCGCAGGTACAAACTAAAAGTCTGTAAATTTATACTGTACAAACGGTGCACAATAACATCTGCTATAAAACAGTAAAATTAAAATAAAGGTTACGAAACTACAGTGAAAAAAATTATCTGAATCATAAAATGTAATCTAAGTAGAATATAGACATCATATTTTTGTTAATTATATGCCACACATTCCAAAATAACGAAGTCTGAATAAAAATAGCATTATAATATTTTTGTAAGTCATAATTAAGCACATTTAAAATAGCAAGTAATTTAGACATTATTATTATTATTATACAAGACCAAAACAAAAAACAAACATATACACATGCATGCAGATTAAGTAATAATTCAAATAATAATTAAAATATTCAGATGACAATACTTTTTTTCCCAGATCAAAAATGAATACAAATAAAAATAGAAATAATATTGTATATAATGCTGATATTTTGTATCACAATTTTAAAATTAAGAAATTGAATCAGATTGTAAAATAAATAATTTTAATAATAATGATTTATATGTTTACCAGACATTTACACTTATATTTAGGAATTATTTGTATTTTCAACAAGATCATTAATAATAATAATAATAATAATAATAATAATTATAATGTCTATATTATATGCTCTTTTTAAATGTTAATAAAATTGATGGCATGCTAAATGCCATGTAAATATGAATTAAATATATTTAGATGGTGAAGACACTTATGTTCATACTGCATTTGTGTGGAATGTTTAACATATGATATAAAAATGATAAAAATCTATAATCTAATTATCTGACATATTTATGAGTTAGAGAATGACATATGGTTCAGGGAACTTTTTTAATGTTGTTTTGTATCCATTTATTATAGTCATAGTCATTAAAGTAGTAGGCCACTTGTATGGTAATACAGTATAGCTCCACATCACAACCGTGTACCTTACAATAAAAGTATTACCTATTTGATTTTACATTTCTATCTTTATTCGTATTCTTCACTGATTTGGTAACAAAAAAGTGTAAAAAATATTTAATTCATATTTACATGGCATTTAGCATGTGCACGTTTTATACAGTATAGATATACTAACTTTTAGTTTTACCTGCGCGAGGATCCACGTCGCAACCATGTACCTTGCGACGTGTATTAGGCAGTGATTGTACTATAAATAGCATTTTCTTTAACATTGCACTCGCCGTTAACAACTTTATTTTTCCAAATTAAAAAAGTATGCGTAGACGGATCAAGGTTTGGTTAGAAATTTTGTAAGGTATAGAGAGATTAAATAATCCTCACCTAGATAGTAACTGGCCCAGGTAAATACTTTCGAAGAGCGAAGGTGGTGTACTATTGAGACTGGAACGGGCTCATACTATAGGTATGGGGTCTATGTGATTCAGAACACAGCAGAACTGACTTACCTGATCACACCTCAATGCTAAACTTGTACCAAGAGTCAATGATGAAACCCCTCTTAACAGTTTCCTGGTGGGCAATCAATTCCAAAAATTAATTATTACAGTAAACCTGTCTTGAGCGACCTCTGCTATGGGCGACCACCTGTCATTTACGACCACAATCGTAATGCACGGATCGATTTTATTATATAAACGCACTGTCGTGAGCGACCACCTGCAGAACCCGACCAGCGACCACGATTTCTTGGCCCAATATGCATTTCGACACTGCTATGAACGACCGCATCGGAAAAACAGACTTAAACACAAGTGAACTTTATTTAATCCTTTGTAACCGCGACCACTTAAAAAGTAAAGACTGCAGGCTGGCTACCGCTTTCGTAAATTTTACAAGTCATGCATGTAGTGTTTTATGCTATGGACTGTAAACCAGACTAGAGTATCACGAGAAATGAGACAATCACCACTGACCTTTATTTAATCCTGGGTAACAATGACCGTTTAAAAAGTAAAGATTGTTCTAAACAAACAAACAAAAAAAACAAAAAAAAAAAACAAACAAACAAAAAAAAATTAGGCTGGCAACCGGTTAGGTAAATTTTACAAGTCATTCACCAAACTAAAGTACATGTCACTAACTGCCAAGGTAGTGCCAAAGTCAATATAGCGGCCGCATACATCGTTTGTCTTTGGATTTAATCCGTATGCCTCGGGTGAATTATGTCTTTGTCTTTGTTTTTAATACCGGTAGGGGAGAATCGTTTTCCGGATTCGATTGTCATAGTTAAAGGGTTGTGTTGTTTGTTTTTTTAATGTCACAGTGATTATAACTCTCTCACCAAGCTGTCATCTGTTTACCTTAGCGCCAACGGTTACACCTTTTGTTTATAGAGTTAATCCCTTTATGTCGTCGGTGAATTAAGCCTTTGACTTTTGTCTCTAAATAAATTTATTCTGTTTCTGGATGAGTTAATTATATCTTTTTTTTTTATTCATTGGAACATATACATTGTATATGTATTCATTATTTCCCCAAAGCCTGATCAAAACCGCTACAGTCGTTATTACAATTGATCACTGATAACGTTAACACCCAGCACTCAATAACAATGGCAGAATCTACAACCAAAAAGAGACAAACTTTAACAATGGAGGAAAGAATGAATGTAATAAAAAGAAGTGAAAAAGGGGAGACCACTCACAAAACAGCAGCCAGTTTAAACGTCGGGAAAACTCAAATTCAGGGTGTTATAGAAGACAAGGAGTCAATTTGAAACGAATTCATATGCTAATACATGTATATGTGATCTTCAGATATAAATGTGATTCATGTTTAATGATAGATGTATATCTGTATTGCTATATAAAATTATTTTCAGTTAAATACATGCAAATTTTTAACAAAAAGTATAAATAAAGAATGCAATATAACCAGTGCTGAATTTCGACCTTGGAAACTGGTCTTTTTGTACAAACCTGTTATGAGAGACCACCTGTCATGTGAGACCGCTTTTTGTCGGCAGAAGGGGCAGTCTCTCAAGACCGGTTTTACTGTACTACCACAAAGAACACAGACCCCGATCTGCCATCACATAATGCACAGGAAGATATAGGTCTATGCATTTGTTAGGACTAATAAGTACCAGAAACAACACAGACCCCAATCTGCTGTCACATAATACGCAGAAAGATTAGGGTCTATGCAGTTTGTTTGGAATGATGAACAGAAAAAAACCCCAAAAACCTGATCTGTTGGAGCATTATACAATAGCAGATCTGGGTATATGCATTTTCAGTTGGATCTGACTTGCACATGAGCATACAACGTATATACATTCCTATTATAGAAACACAACTTCAAAGAAATAACTGATCTGCTCTACATACAGTGTTGGATGATCAGGGTCAACATTGTTTGGTTGAAATCAATATCATGCAATGAAAAATGTACACCCTGATCTGCCAATGTATATGCAATGGTACATGTGGGTTTCCACTGTTGTGTGGTAGGGTACATACTGTATATACAGGAGTAAATAAGGAAATCCAACATACACCACCAAAACCTGACCAGACCTGACCTGACACTGTCACATTAACCTCTACTGAATTTCTGCCCCCTCCCCTCCCCCCAATTGTATTTAATATTGAACATGTTGATTATGCTCTTCAAGTTTTCTCTGTCTGCTATTCTTCTGGGTAAGCAATCAGAACTCAGAACTTTAAAAACTGATATGTGAATGAATAAGAAGATATTGTACATACATGATTTTAATTAGATTTTGGTTATCAATATCAACACACTACTGACCTAATTAAAATGTCAAACATTTTGAAGTAACATTAAATATTTACTGGAAATGTGTACAGTTTGCTAATTGTGGTCTGCTTTAAATTTACATTAAGTTATATCAAATTATTTAAGTAATTGTATAAAGAGAGCAGATCTAACTATTGTATAACATCGTGTTATATACAGATCTAACTATTGCATAACATCGTGTTATACTAACAAGATCCTTACTCAAAGTAATAAAATTAGGTTATGCAACCACAGTTCATTTTAAGTTCATTCTGGAGAGGGGAAAAAATGAGTAAAACAAAATCTTATTCCAACCAACCAACATGAAAGCATGAAACCAGAAACACATATTATGCTTTTATGTCTAATACAATTTCTGACTGGTCGAACATCAAAATTAGTGGCAGTAATATCTAGAATAAACTGTTGGAAATTTTGATGCTACTCTGACACTATAATTCTTCCTGTAATATGGTGCCATGGTGAATAACATATTTTGCTACTTTATCAGCCAAATTTTCAATAGTGTGGTAAAATGGAGATAACAGTTTTATGTTGCAAATCGAGTTCTACCAGTGATGCATCGGCATATATTTTCAACAGTAAAAGTAACATTAACATCCACAAATCCTCAAACACAAGAATGTTATTGCCTAAATTTGAGCATCAAAATGTTATTGCCTAAAGATGAGCATCAAAATGTTATTGCCTAAATATGAACATTAAAATTGTATGTCCTGGAACAGTATGCCACTGAGGAGACATCAGATTCATGGCTACTGTATTTATTGATATGCACATCCAGCTGCAAAAAAAATAAACCCAGATAACCTGTTGCATGATGTGCAAGCAGATTGCTAAAAATCGTAAGTTACAGTGAAAGATGATAGACCCTGATCTGCTTGGACATTATGTGTTGTTTACAGTTCAGTGGATATTAAACATCAATATATAAAGGTTAACTTATGGCCAGCTCTTACAGATAAAAGAGCTACCGTGTATACTTGCATATAAGCCGGGTCCAAATGCAAACATAGACCCTGATCTGCCGTCGCATAATGCGCCAGCAGATTAGGGTTTATGTTGTTTGTTCAACTGATTAGTCCTTACAAACTGCATAGACCCAGATCTGCTGATGCATTATGCGATGGCAGATCTGGATCTATGCAGTTGGTATTGGATTATACGCGAGTATCGATGGTAAATCCAATACCTCGTTTCCCCTACAGGTTCTGGGATGTAGAATAGGTCTGATGTGCCCTCGTCTTTGATCTATGAGGCAACTAATGGAGGCAGAAGCCATGGTGGCTCAGAGGTTAGTGTGCCAGACACACAGAGGTTAGTGTGCCAGACACACAACAAAAAGGGCGCAGATTTGAATCCTACCATCGGATTAGCCAAATCAGCTACCGTACTGTTGTGTCCTTGGGCAATACACTTTACTCCAATTGCCTTGGCACTAAATAACCTACTTGTGTTGCTGTGCTGCAAAACACCACATCAAACCAGACCAAACCAATGCCTCATATACCAACATTAGAAAGATGCAACCACTTATACAGCTGAAGATGCCGATATTTATATTTACCTTAAGAATTATTTTTATTTTTAATTCAAACACACTACATGTAGTGCAAGTCTAAGCATCTGTTTAAAGACATACCAAAACAACTATAGAAATGGTCAAATATGTCAAGAAAGTCATGTATAGGGTTAGGGTATTAGTGCCTCCAAATAAAGATAGTCTTTATACAGTTGTCCCTCATTATAAGGAACCTCAGTAAGGCACAGTGTCTCGTATAAAATGGGTATAGTAATGGATTTTGGGAATTAATATAGATCTGACACTGAACCTACCTCAGTATAATACAATGCACTTTTATGGCAACTACCCTTGTACAACATTATACTGAGGGAGTTCTATAATCGTATTGTCGAGCTGAATATAAATGCTATTTTTATCACCAAGCAAGCTCTATATAAAAGTGATCGCTCTGTACTAGCATTGGTTCAAAAAGATTGCTCTGTACTAGCATTGGTTCAAAAAGATCGCTCTGTACTAGCATTGGTTCAAAACGATCTCTCTGTACTGGCATTGGTTCAAAAAGATCTCTCTGTACTAGCATTGGTTCAAAAAGATCGCTCTGTACTAGCATTGGTTCAAAAAGATCGCTCTGTA
This sequence comes from Margaritifera margaritifera, assembly GCA_029931535.1. NCBI lineage: Eukaryota > Metazoa > Mollusca > Bivalvia > Unionida > Margaritiferidae > Margaritifera > Margaritifera margaritifera. The sequence goes on from JAQPZY010001620.1 coordinate 2,552,033, forward strand.
CTAGCATTGGTTCAAAAAGATCGCTCAGGAAGAAACAAAACAATTACATAAGATGCATTAAATTTACAGCTATTCATGCATCTTTTTCTGAATAAAAATGCAAAGCTATTATAGTTTTGCATGGAACAAATACCCTTATATGGCAGAAAAACTCTGAACTTGAACTTTTGACACACTACCCCTATTACTTTCATGTCCCTTGGTAAAATAAACATGCAAAATCTGAAGACAAACCTCATACAAATCATAAAAATTAATATCAAAATTTTGTCAGTGGCAATTAGCAGAGGTATAAAGAAAGGAAAACACTTCCTGTAATTCATGTAATATAACTATTCCAATCAATCATTTCAACCATTACTGTGTCCATGTAACAGGATAGGAGTTATAATAGATACTCTAATCATGGGCCATTCCTTCTATAAACTTGGGAGTGTCATGCATGTTTGCTTCTTAGACAAGCCAATATTTTAGAACTCCAGAACCAGATTTATTGAATGTGGTGTGCAAACAAATAAAATGGACTTTTTTTCAAAAGTAGAGCATTGATTACAATCCTTGATATGCCTGAGCATTTTGAAAGCATTCATTACAGACCTTGATATGCCTGAGCATTTTTAAAGCATTCATTACAGACCTTGATATGCCTGAGCATTTTGAAAGCATTCATTACAGACCTTGATATGCCTGAGCATTTTTAAAGCATTCATTACAGACCTTGATATGCCTGAGCATTTTGAAAGCATTCATTACAGACCTTGATAACAAGAGCATTTAAAAGCATTCATTATAGACCTTGATATGCCTCAGCATTTTAAAGCATTCATTATAGACCTTGATATGCCTGAGCATTTTGAAAGCATTCATTATAGACTTTGATATGCCTGAGCATTTTAAAGCATTCATTATAGACCTTGACATGCCTGAGCATTTTAAAAGCATTCATTATAGACCTTGATATGCTTGTTCATTTTAAAAGCATTCATTATAGACCTTGATATGCTTGTTCATTTTAAAAGCATTCATTATAGACCTTGATATGCCTGAGCATTTTAAAGCATTCATTATAGACCTTGATATGCTTGTTCATTTTAAAGCATTCATTATAGACCTTGATATGCCTGAGCATTTTAAAAGCATTCATTATAGACCTTGATATGCTTGTTCATTTTAAAGCATTCATTATAGACCTTGATATGCTTGTTCATTTTAAAGCATTCATTATAGATCTTGAAATGCCTGAGTATTTTAAAAGCTTTTATTATAGACCTTAATAACTGCTTGAGTATTTTAAATGCAATCATTATAGACCTTGATATGCCTAAGCATTTTAAAAGCATGCATTATAGATCTTCATATGCTTGAGCATTCTAAAAGCATTCATTAGACCTTAATATGCTTTAGTGTTTTAAAAGCATTAATTATAGATTTGGTATGCCTGAGCATTTTAAAAGCATTAATTATAGATTTTAAAATGCCTGAGCATTTTAAAAGCATTCGTTATAGACCTTGATATGCTTTATCATTTTAAAAGCATTCGTTATAGACCTTGATATGCTTGAGCATTTAAAAGCAATCATTAAAGACGTTGATGAGCCTGAACATCAACCGAAAAATAATTTTAAAAATAGGCCCAAAAGCTGTCTTCAGTGTATGACATTAAATGCAGTACTATACTGGAATGCCTTATCAGTTTGTTATAAAAAGTGATGATAGTTCCATTTGGTGTTTAATGGCATGGCAACACAAGTTATTTAGTGCTGAGACCATTGGAGTAAAGTGTGTTTTTGTTTTTAATTAATGTGAGAAAAATCTAAACATAACACAACGACCGAATTGCCATTTCTTCAGATACAAAATTGTGTATACAAAGTTTTCATGAAGGAAAGGCTGGATATTATGATTTTGAAGACTGAACACTCATAATCAACTCATTGTGTGCTTTTGAAAATGTAACACCCTGAATTGAGTCATACATTATGATATTGAAAACTGAATACTCGGAATCAAGTCATACATTGCAATTTTAAAAACTAAACACTCTGAATCAGAACATACATTGTGATCCTGAAAACTGAACCCTCAGAATCCAGTCATACATTATGACTTTGAAAACTGAACTCTGAATCAATTCATAGAGTATGATTTTGAAAACAGAACACTCAGAATCAAGTCAGACATTATGCTTTTCTAAACAGAACACTCAGAATCAAGTCATACATTATGATTATGAAAACAGAACACTCAGAATCAAGTCATACATTGTGATTTTTTGAAAAATCCCAGTCACCAAAATTACTTTTCCAGTACTGTTTTTGAAAAGTGTAAGGAAACTTCCCAAAAAGTTTCAGATACCATGTTTTTAAAATTATTTCCCTGCAGATACTACAAATCGGCCAAGAAAAAAAAAAAACTTTAAAAAATGCATTCACACTCAAAGTTGACTCAATTTGACTAAGAATACTATGAAATGACTTGAATAACTTCTAATTTTACACAAATGCATTCAACCCTGGTTGTACTCCAAATATGCAGACTAAAAAATGCAGTATGAGTAAACTATTGATGAAGACATCATTCACACCCAGTACACTGGCGTTAAGGTTTATCTTGGGCAAATGTGTTTAGTTTATACAGATGTTAGCTGCACCTGATGATCATAACCTACTCTCATAAATTCATCTTCCTATTATTTAACTATTACATTTCCATATATACAAAATGTGAGAGAGATAATTCAAATGGAATTTCATGAGCGGTTCCAAATGGGGGAAACAAGACGAAACACGATCGAGTGAGGGAGGCATAATATTCTGTGCGGCAATCATTGACACTGTTACTCTTATGAGGTATAATAAATATATACACATCCTATTAGTGACAATTAAGTGCAACCTATGGTCCGCAACCTGGTTTATCATGTTACATTTATGTCATATGGTGTGGCTTTAAAAATCGCTATCTGGCCTTCACCCTGGAGGAAGTTGAACATACCTGATTTAGTGCAAGTAAATTATATTCATCTGATAGGTGACATAATCCAACAATTTTAATGCAAATGGTGTTTGTTAATGGATTAAAAAAACTAGTCTTTATCAGGTTCTAGACCACTCTTTTGTATCTTACTATAAGTAAGCATACATGGATCAATCTTTTTGTATCTTACCAAATAATTTTGATTTTTTTCTGTGACTTTCTTTCGGTTACATATTTCTTGTGACTTTTCCCCGGTGACTTTCATTCCTGAATCCATCTCTTCAACATGCATTTCTGATCTACGTTACTTCCAATGACTTGGGTTGTTTAACTTCATCCACTTTACCTATGCAAATTAGCCTAATGGACTCTCCCCTTAGCAATGCTAAAGGACAATCAACACAGATCACCCCAGCTATTGTCAATCAATTAAGTAATATGTGGACAACATCTGCCCAAAAACTTCTAAACAGTGTTACAGTTCCTAAAAAGATGACATGGATTCCGAAAACTTCCCACATAAAGAACATGTTACTATCTATCATAACAATTTTAAATTCAAATATATTTGTAGCAATAATTCTGTGTAGAATCTTTATTTGAACCACCTTATTTCTGGACACTTAGTTAGCCTGTGTGCAAGAAAGAAAATCGTGTGCCTATTATCAGACAAATTCACTGTGCCACTTGCATCCTTAAGTTGGAATTTCTCTATTTTTGATCAAATTCTTTTAAATACTTTTTGCAACACATTTTATCTTCTATAATGCATAGTAGTTTATAATAAATACTAAGATCCAAGGGATCTTCTGTTAGTCTAATACTTACTCCTGTTTGATATTCAATTATTGTTCTTATTAAGATGTACCAGACTTAGCCTGGGTACAGTCGTCGATATATGTTTGCTTTGCCAATATATTCTTGTCTTTTTATTCCCCCACTGATATTCCATCAAAAATAGATTATCATTAATTAATGACACCCTTCTGAGATTGTGGCGATACTGATACCTGGAGACATGCGAGGTGTTTTCCGTGATGATTAAAACTTAATAGCCAATTTACACATGATGTTGACCTTATCCAAAACAAGGCAAGGATGCGGTATATTTCAGGACATATTTCTTGATCAGAGTTATTGAACATGAAATTAGCCCATTGAATCAGAGGGGTAAAGCAGAGGGTGCTGCACTCAATTTTTGCAGGTCCACTGGCCGTCATTCTCAAGAACTAAAACAGACTGTAACACAGGCTTTACAACACTATTTGTCTGAATTGAAGAAAAATGCTGAACTGATTAATATAATTAAACCATTGTCCACCAGTATCCACATCATTAATTCTCCTACATCTAATTCTTGAACATGTAATTCTATGTTCAAATATATTCTTTTAAAAAAACAGATTTATCTCCTGCTCTAATACTATGATTGTGCTATACGGGACTACCATATATAGTTGCTTATAAGTCGAGTCCATATGCAAACAACATCGACTCTGATCTGCAATCACATAATGCGCCAGCATACCCGAGGGTCTGTGTTGTTTGTTCTACTGATTAGTCCAAACACCCTGCATAGACCCAGGTCTGCCAATGCATTATGTGATGGCAGATCTGGGTCTATGCATTTTGCAGTTGGACTTAACTTATAAGTGAGTACATATGGTATCTAAAAAAAACAGCAGGTGTATCAATTGAAAAAGCATTTTCAAATTGATCCATGCATAAAAAAACATCTCTTCAAAAACTATTAAGTACATTAGAATTTTTCTTTAGATAGTCCACTCCATGGAAGTGAAACTTGGTGATATTTTGGCATGAGTCCTCTAGAATGTTTGCATTTTCTACATGTAGTTGTATGTTGACTAATCCAAGTGATTTTCTACAAAATGCAAATAGATCTACTTTATCAGTTTTTTTAATCTCCCAAATCATAATCAATAATAACTACTTTTCTTCTGATTTTGTTAACTGAATTTTTCCACAGAAATTTATACAACATATTATTAATTTCAATGAGAATTTTCTTTGAGCATGAGGGTTAAGGATAGAAATAGATGATTTATTTTCGATAATGCTAAATATTTTACAACTGTGATTCTACCAAATGGTGTAAGGGATCTTTCTGACCATTGATTTAATAATTCTTTAATATCCCTAATTTTATTTTCATAATTTATTTCGACCATTTCTTCAAGCTTAATTGGGAATTCCACACCTAGTGACATAAACATATTGCCTCCCCAATTTACCTTATCATTCTGACATAATCTATCCTCACTTCCAACTTTATGCCCAAACCAGATAACCTTGGTTTTATCAATATTGACTCTAAGTCCTGATAATTTAGAATCAGTAAAATAAATGATCAAGGGTACACTTTAAGGATTACTATTTTCATCCTAAGTAAAAAGGTATCATCTGCATATTTATAAATCAAATATTCACTATAGTAAAATCTGTCCTGAGAGACCACTGCTATGAGAGACCACCTGTCTTGAGAGATCTGGATCTCCATGCACAGATTTATTGATTATATAGTGTTATGACCTGTTATGAGAGAACACCTGTCTTGAGATACCATTATTTTTTGGCAGAAGGGGTGGTCTTTCAAGACAGGTTCTACTGTATCATTAATTGTTATTCCTTTAACATTTGAACAACCTCTTACTCTATGTTTCAGTATCTCTGCACACAGTATAAAGACCTATGGAGATATGGGGTCTCCTTGCCTACCGCCTCTTTGCATGTAAAACCATGAAGAGATGTAACTATTTACTATAACACATGATTTGATATTATAAAAAACTTATATCCAGTTTATAACAAAATCTCCCAAAACTGAAAAAAGATAAGACATTGTTATTATATAGCCAAGAAACTGAACCAAAGGCCTTCTCAATGTCAGTTATTAATTATAATAAACCCAGAATTTTGTTTTTTTAAGTGGACAACATTAAATCAGACAAAAGTTATACTGCAATATTTTCACCAATATATCTACCCTCAATAAAAACCAGTTTGATCCTCATTTATAAGGTGAACCAAGATGCTTTGACTCTATTAGCTATAGAAGCAGAAGCTATTTTATCTTAAACACTGAGTAATGTTATTGGACTTTCAAATGTAGAGCTATTTTTTGGTTCAAAGTCATCTTCATGTTCAAACTGCATGGATCCAGATATGTTGGCATGGCATTCAAATTGAGCCAGAACCCATGCTAAGTCTTGATCCAATTTTTACATCAGATTTGGTATGTTCCAGAATATTCAAGAATATTCCATCTGAGTACCAATTAAGTGAGAAAGGTATTAAATGGAATCTTTTGGAATTAAAACTGAATTGGTATATTCTAGAATGTTTCATATGATACCAATTTAACAAGTAATGGAATTATCTGTTATAATTTTGGAACTGCTGAATGCCAGATAATTCACAACTTTACCAATTCAATTAAAACTGAAATTTAGTCAAACTTTCTGGAACTTTTATTTGCTGTTATTGTTCCAAAAAATTACAAAAGGTTTACATTTGCATTATATTTTAAGTGAAGCATGGATTTACTCAGATTATTTTGGAACAGAACCAAGAAAGTGTGGCATAGGAAGAAATTATACCCCCCCCCCCCCGCAAAACTGAATTCAGGGCCCCTCCTAATAAAATTTCACATGTTTGATGGGAATTTTGCCCCCCCCCCCCCCCCGCTGCAGTTGCGGGGGGGGGGGGGGGAGGGGGATGTAGCTCAGGCAGTAGCTATGCCACTGCCTACAAACACTAATTAGATGGTTCTGCTTTTAATAAATAATTCCAATAGCTGGTGCCCGCCACTTATCTAATGCTTCCATACTGATAGCCTCGGAAATCAAGTAGATAACCAGAGGTGAAACAATACACCTGTGCCACATATCGATATGTATCACAATACACAACCTTTGATACAATACAGGTCGTTACACAAAAAGAATAAAGAGGCAAATGACTAATAATTATTCATGGTCATTGAAGATAAAAGTAACTTTTATAAGGTAAGTATTATTTTGTATCAATTCTCCACCTTTAGTATTGATATGTGTGTTGAAATGGCAAAATTATCATTTCGTTCATACATCAGTGAATTGTTTCACCCCTACAGATAACCAGTCTTGCCTATTTGAAAATTCTCTAAGTTCCCATCATTCATTGCACGCTGGATGCCATATTTGAAGTCTAGCTGACTGCTGACATTCTTGTACATTATCGTAGATGATCTATTGATTCATAGCACATACATTCAAGCAAAAGTTTTTGTAAAATGTTAGTAATGGCACCTCAGCAAAGTACTGGTTCTATGATGCCAACTTAAAGTAAAATTCGAAAAATTTAAAAATGAAGAACTGCACAAAAATCTTAGGAAGATAAACTCTTCCAAATAAACGCAAGGATGAAGTACAACATAATAGAATAAATAATATGTTAACATTCTGTAAAAGGTGTATAAAATAAAAGATACAGGCAACACATGTAAAATCCTTGTGGTCAAAATCTGTTATACAAACCGCATTTACTCAAAAAGTCCAAGTTTTTCTCGGGTGGTACATCATCATACAATTTCTTCATCAAGTGTGCATCAAAATTCTTCAGTCTCACAGGGTATATATATATATATATGGTATTATATAATATAGTTGTACAATGGAAAAGGATGCAAGTCACAGAATTACAATTTCTCTTGTTGTGACCTTCTACCTTGAGGCAGGGGATTGGTTATGATATGCGGCACACTGTCTAGTCATTATATATATATATATATATATATATATATATATATATATATATATATATATATATATATATATATATATATATATATATATATATATATATATATGCAAGTGCTAATTTGGCCCAGATACTGGCAGCATGGTTTACTACAGGTGATCATAAAACATATGACCCAGGATGTGTTACCAGAATGTTGGTCGACCAAACTATCCCATCCTTACAAAAAAGACAAAAATTATCTAGACTTACATTTTTCTACAAAGTGGAAGAAGGGTTGATACTGGCGAAGGCCTCTCCTGACTACTTAACCCTGGAAAGACCAAAATGATCAATCAAGGCATAGAACTTTGACTAATAAATTACAAGGAATGTGGTTGATCATTCAGTGAAAAAAACACACAAAGTGCACTGCAGCAGATCAGAACAATGCACATAATATAAACACTCATTTTCCTGAGATCAGAACAATACACATAATATAAACACTCATTTTCCCGAGAACTGTTATTGAGTGGAACCACCCTGAAGAAAACCAAAAGCATGCATCACCTGCTGAGGCCTTCTGATCTAAGCCACAACAGTGTTCACAGTTACTAACCAAAACAGATGTTCATGCTCTCTCTCCCACTGCATTGTGCCAATAATGGCTGCTGCACTGCAATTCCACATAAACAAAATCAGCAGATGAGCCTGGCCTTCAGTGCAAATCCGGCAGTGGGAACATCAATATTGACAATATTTTATCAAATCCAAGCAGAGTTTGAGAGTCTGTGTTATAACACCAATAAGAGTACTGTAAACAGTATATGACACACCTTTTTCCTACCAATGACCTTGACCTTTGAGGGACTTGACAATTGTCAAGTTTCATCAAAATATCTGTTGGGGTTAAAAAGTGGCAACCTCAATAAGGAAACAGGCCACTAACTTGTATTATCCCTTGTTGTGACCTTGACCTTGAAGCAGAGGGTATGACTGAATACCCCTGACACTGACAGATCAAAATATATAACAGGCTAATGTTTCATTAAAATCTATCTTCACTGTTTCAAAAGTTATACCCATACATCGATAGAGGTCACTGATTTATATTTTCCTTTGCTATAACTTTGACCTTGAAGCAGGTGGCAAGGTTGTGGTATGTGACACACTGTCTGGTCATAATATACAACTAGTACAAGTTTTCTTAAAATATCTTCAGTGGTTCAAAAGTTATACTCTGGATAAGGATACAAGTCACATTTACATTTTCTCTTGCTGTGATTTTCATCATGAGGCTGGGGGTATGACCATGTCATATAACACACTGTCTATTCATTATATATAATTAGCAAAAGTTTCATTAAAATATCCTCAGTGGTTCAAAACTTATACTCTGGTCAAGGACACAAGCCACAGAATTACAGTCTCCCTTGTTGTGACCTTCACCTTTGAGACAGGGGCATGGCTATGGTATCACACTGCCTAGTCATTATATATATATGGCAAAGTTTAATTAAAATATCTTTAGTGGTTCAAAAGTTGTACTAATGACATTTTCCCTTTCCATGATCTTGACCTTGACGCAGGGGATGTGGCTAATAGCCGCTATGGTACATGACACTGTCTTAGGTCATCATGATATATACTTGGACAAAACTTCGTTAAAATTTCATTAAGTGGTTAAAAAGTTATAATCCTGACAGGGATAAAATTCACAGAAATACATTTTCTTCGCTGTGACCTTGACCTTCATGTGGAGGTGTGGCTATGATGTGCAATCTGGTCATATATATATACTTGGGTAAAGTTTCATCAAAATCACTCTAACTTACAAAGTTTACAGGTGGGAAAACCAAATGTCAATGGATGGACAGACAACACTATAACATAATAGTATGCCCGACTTAAGACAGGCATATACAAATAGGTTAGTTTTTATGCTTGGACAGTTATTCACCTTATTGTTTTCTCATTTAAATTCATGTTTTTGGTTAAAATGCACAAATATTCAGTCTGCAAATGTATACTGAAAAAAAATTAATGTGACATATATACATATTATACTTGCGTATAATCCAAGTCAAAATGCAAACAACATAGACCCTGATCTGCCATTGCATAATGCGCCGGCAAATCAGGGTCTATGTTGTTTGTTCTACTGATTAGTCCTTACAAACTGCATAGACCCAGATCTGCTGGCACATTATGCGACGGCAGATCTGGGTCTATGCAGTTTGCAGTTGGTATTAGCTTATACGTGAGTATATATGGTATATTTATTTCCTAAGATAAAACTCTTGTTATACAATTTCCAAGTATTCTAGAATGGAAATATGAATAATTGATTTAATAAAAATAAGGATAACTGCTGCTTATTGGACCTTTGTTATAGTGGAATTACTTAGGACTTTTTGGAACTTGGAGTATAAAGATTTACTTGCGTACTATTTCACTTTATAATTTTTCAGGATTTTTGAAACTTTATTAAATTTTTATTAAATGATAAATTTGGATGAACATGGTAAATATTATGTGATTATTTGTTGTTTGGTACTTTATCTGTCGGTATTGTATGGAACAGCTGTTTCTGATTCAATTTAAGCATTATTTGGGACTAACTGGAAGCAAAGCACTGTCTTTGGTTCAATAATCCCAAATAATTTGTAAGCCATTTACCATTCCATATTATCCAAGATAATTCCAGTTTTCCAATTCGCTGGGATTTGTTTGAAGTTGTGAACAAGAAACAAAGGGCCCACATGGTGAGCCCCAATCAGAGCATTGCCATAAAACATGTGACCTTGACATCAAAGTCAACAAGTTGAGCCAGCACATCACAGAATGAATTGTGTTATGTTCATAATGATTCATCCACAGTATGAAGAAAAGCCATCAAGGGATTTAGCAAATAAGTTCAAATTAAAAACTTGAACCAAAACCTTCACAAACTGTTGATGGTGACAATGCCATATAAACTGCCACCACTGAAAATATGTCCCGCTTCCCACTAATGTGGGCTCAAAAAAAAATTGAAATTTTTAGTAATTCGAGAAAGTTTACAAATTTTAAATAAATTCCATTCAGGTTTGCATCAAAAGCTAGGTAGAAGTTCATCCACACATGGCTTGGACCTCACCTGAGCAACTTGAAAGTGTAAATAATGTATACGAATTGTGTATTGCCATATAATTTAAAGTTAAATGACTGCAAACATTAGTGGCAACTTCCCAAAATGGGCTTTAGAAAACCGAGTGCAATTAATTGAAATGACAGATGTGGTTCCCACCCTACAAAAGCTAAAGAGTGCATAAACAAATAAATCACTTTAAAATAAAGACTTTTTGACATGGTGCAAGAACTAAAATCATTCTTGCTTTGTGACATGTAAAAACACATTGATATTTTAGTATGGGTCAGATTGAAAGATTTTTCAGTTATCAGTAGTGTAACCTGCAAGTTAATGAATTGATCTGTGAATTTTTGAGTTGTAATATGGATTAAGCAAGCCAATCTTGAAATTTTCCCTAGTTTAAAATGACTAATTCAGGTTACTGCCTGGGTACTCGTGTCTAATATATATACATGTACATTACATAAGTTTTATCTATGTTTTACATCACAATATAGTGAGATTGTCAAAATAAACTTGGACTTTAGAAAGTATTCAAGTTAAACCTTTAGGACGGATATCATGTAATCAAACACCAATACATTATTATAGATTACTGCTTCAGCTTACTAGAACCTGAAAAGGGCTGAGGGTGCCAGTTTTCCCCAAAAGGGCACAGAGCATATGAAATTCTTGTAAAAGGGTGTTTGATTTTGCATCAATGTACATAAGATCATATATCCACTTGTACAAATTTACGATTCTAAAAGTATATCATAGAACTGTTTTTAATTACCTTAACAAAATGTAACTGTCAAAAATAATTGAGAAAATCATTTACATTTGTTGTCACAGAAATATGGGCAGGGTGGCATGCCCCTCTGTACCTACTGTACTTTCTATTATACTGGGAAGGTACTTTCTAGTAACACATAGAAGGTATACCTAACCAGAACTGAAATCTCCAACACAGTGTATCACCTGTTCACACAGGAAGTGTAAAAATCATTACCAGGATGTTTTTCTTGTACACTATGCTGTCAGCAGGTCATATTGGCATCAATCCATACACTGACCGAATTCTCCAAATGTATATCCTATGCAGAGACTCCATTCTTTGAAGATGTTTGCTGCCATTACACAACCGTAAATATCTCAGTACATACCATACATACTCGCGTATAAGCCGATACCAACTGTAAACTGCACAGACCCAGCTCTGCTGTCGCATAATGCGCCGGCAGATCTGGGTCTATACAGCTTGTAATGACTAATCAGTAGAACAAACAACATAGATCCTGATCTTATGGCGCATTATGCGACAGCAGATCAGGGTCTATGTTGTTTGCATTTGGACCCAGTTTATACGTGAGTATATATGGTACATCTTTTAAAGTTTATAGATAAAGGCAAGGTCATGGTATAGCCAGCAGGCAGGAAGCCTAATTATACTTCAAGTTCATGGTATAGCCAGCAGGTAGGAAGCCTAATAATACTTCAAGGTCATGGTATAGCCAGCTGGCAGGAAGCCTAATAATACTTCAAGGTCATGGTATAGCCAGCTGGCAGGAAGCCTAATAATACTTCAAGGTCATGGTATAGCCAGCAGGCAGGAAGCCTAACAATACTTTAAGGCTCCACATGTTTTCCACCTTTTCTTCCAACCCCACTACCACCTCTACCCCTTTGAAGATAATTGATTCTACCCCAGACTCTTGAACAATTGACACTTACATTATAGTTTGAACCCTGGCTTAGTCACATCACTGCTTAGGTGACTTAGTTGATGAAACATTTGAGATTCTTGCATAATAAGTATCTGTGTAAAACAAACTTATTCTTTCAAAATAATATTGCAGAGTGTTGTGTGTACAAGTCTACAGTATATTAACCAAGCCTTGATCCTACACTACCTATTCTATTAAGCAATTGCCTTTTTTAAACTACAGCTCTTTCACCAAATTATGGTCAACATATACCTCTATAAAACCAACTTTTCTAAAGGAAGCCATGTTCCACTTCCCAGCAGGTGCTGTCAAAGACAGGTTTGAATGAACAAAACATTAAGTTTGAACATGAAATTATGACTTCAAAAAATGAAAATCTGCACATTTCCTAATGGACTTAATTTGTAATCCTCCATTCATGGACTTTGCCATAACTCAAATAAGATACAGAATACAGTGAAACAAAGCATTTTGCAAACTTAAACACAGAGGTAGCATCATAAGAATTAAAGCAAGCAAACAAAACTTGGATGTCTATAAGAGTTATTCAGGTAATTTTATTTCCTCTTGCCTTATTGGCATTACTGTAAATGCTTATTGCCTCTTACAAAGATTTCAGTTTTAATTCTTTTTCAAATTATCTTAGGAAAATATTTATGTGCTTGTGTAAAGATAATGGCAAACATGAATTTGCAAAGCAAGATTCCTAATGAATATTGACTAGGCAGCTGGAGGGGTACAAAAATGATGGAGTGCAAAAATGCATATTGAACTATTATGACCAAGCAAGCTTAGTATTTTTGTTTTTCAAACAAGGCTAGACAAAGGCTCTTGAGACAGACAGACAGACAGACAGAAAGAAAGATCTCAAATGTAACATTCTAAGGTTCAACAGCAGTGAATTGGGTAACTGGATGCGTTGGTTTTTTTTTACAGCACAGCAACACTTTGAAGGTTATATCAAACAGAGTAAAGTGCCTTGCCTAAAGAGACAGCACAGCAGCTGATCCGATGGTCAAAATCAAACCTGCACCCTTCTGGTCACAGGTTCAATGCCTTAACCACTGAGCCACTATAGCTCTCATGAACTGGGTGACAGAGGTAGAGATCAGTGACCAGCATTTTCAAACTTAACCCTTTTTTGTATACTTCAATTATAAAGGAGTGATGTTGTATACTTCAATTATAAAGGAGTGATGTTGTATACTTCAGTTATAAAGGAGTGATGTTGTATACTTCAATTATGAAAGAAAGATGTTGTATACTTCAACTATAAAGGAGTGATGTTGTTTACTTCAATTATAAAGGAGTGATGTTGTATACTTCAATTATAAAGGAATGATGTTGTATACTTCAATTATAAAAGAGTGATATTGAAAAAAAACACAATGAGTAAGAGACAAAAGATATTTCTCAAATGTAGCAACCTGATTTAAAGACAAGGAGTTAAACAGGCTACATAACACAAAGATGGTGGCTTTACATCAGGTATCAACCTTTTAATTGGGTGGGTGGGGTGGAAATTTTCTTTTGAACTCCAATAGTTTTTTTTCGTGTGTACCTCAGTGTGTTTTTTTTATATATAACTAATATGATGGATATAATTGGTTCTTTTTCTAAATCAGAGGAAGAATATTTTTTTTCGAGCTATTTGGAGGCCAAATTTTATTTTATATCAAATCCCACTCTCTCTCCCCAGCCCCACCCCCAATTAAATGGTCAGTCCCTTACAAAAGTCTAATGTTTCTGTTTCCAGGTGTCATGTGTAAGATGTGCAGACTGGCAACAAATATGCAAATGTCGCATAAATTATTTGGTTTCTTCCACCTCAATGTCAATTTTGAATCATTCTAAGTACAATTTCTAAAGTCAGGGAGACTGTAACAACAGACTTGAAATGAACAAACAAATCAGAGCACATGGCTGTTGAGGGTAAATGGAAGGTTCCTGTTTTAAATATTGTAGGAAGATGACTGAGTTAGGTCTGGATTGTAATATTCAATAATAGTAGTAATAATATTATATTGTCATAGTTTCCAGCCTGTTTAAAGTTAAAAGGTTTATTGCAGGTACTGGAGAGAAGGATGTTTGAACAGTGTACTAGAAGCACTTGAGACCGCTTGCTCAAATGGCAACCATATGGCCTCCCTGCAATCATTGTGGAAATCTGTGCTCTAAGAAATATGATCTCTCAGATTCCAGTCATCTTATTCAGATGTAAACCTTTGACACTGAATGGCCAGGAAGCATGTCATTTCTGAGCAAATTCTAGGTTAATCAGATAATACAGGCCAATCAAGCAGTGTATGTCTATAATAGCTCAGTGTCCATTAAGCAGTGTATGTTTATAATAGTTCAGTATAATAGTTCAGTGTCTTTTAAGCAGTGTATGTTTATAATAGTTCAGTATAATAGTTCAGTGTCTATTAAGCAGTGTATGTCTATAATAGTTCAGTGTCTATTAAGCAGTGTATGTCTATAATAGTTCAGTGTCTATTAAGCAGTGTATGTATATAATAGTTCAGTGTCTTTTAAGCAGTGTATGTTTTTAATAGTTAAGTACAATAGTTCAGTGTCTATTATGCAGTATATGTCTATAATAGTTCAGTGTCTATTAAGCAGTGTATGTCTATCAGTGTCTATTAAGCAAGGTATATTTATGATTAGTGCAATTATTTTTTTTTTACTTTCTCCAAAAATTTGGAAATGTGTTCAAAGAACACAAAATGACCCAACTGGCCTAAATTTAAAACTTAACCTAAGTCAATGAAGCATGAAATGTAGGTCATAGTGATCTAATTTTGGTAGGGATCATGCACTATATTAACCAAGACTCATAGATACACCAAATTCCATGCATACATAGTCAACATTGCCCAAGAAACTGACCTCAATGTAAAACTTAACCAAAGTCACTAAACCATGAAATGTAGGTCACAGTGACATAAATTTGGTAACTTGGGGTTGTACTTAACAAGATACAAAAATTATGTCCATGGTTGTCAATATCAAATTTAAAATTCCATTCAAATATACTGAAGTAGCAATTGCACTTTTTTACCTTTTAACCCTGACCCATGGGGATCAGAGCTAGAAAACTAATTATATGGCATGCCACATTCAGATTAGGTCCTGGGGAAACTATTCCACCAAGGGTTTATCAAGGTAATGTCTAAATGTGAAAGAGAATATTGCATGACATATGGACAGACAGACAGATGGAGATGATAATAAAATCCCCAATGATTTCTAAAGTGAGGGGATACAAAGTATCTTTTAAACATGCTCACTGGTCTAGTGTGCTTTTCATGACCTACATTTGCACCCACAATATCTGTAAAAGATATTACTATCCACCAAACACTCAATGAGACTACTGTAACAGCTCAAATAAGATTAACTCTCCAGTAAATACCATTACTAGTGTCAATGATATTCTGTCCTTTCTTTACCAGACATTAGACTCTGATTCTAGGATGTTGTGGATCCTAACCACTAGTACATGTATTACAAACAAATTGTGTGGCTGATAAACATACAAAACAAAATCACTTAACACTTAAAATTACCTTTAGTGACAGTAAAAGTTTATCAAAAAAACCCATCTGGGATCATATTAGCTAAACACCCTTCATACAATGATTACTAGCAGATTCCTGTGAGATTATCATTGGATTTGTATTGACTGTTAATGGTAGATGATTGATAATCATTTTCCTCTTGTTAATACCCTGTCAGACCTATATGTCTTCTGCAGCTGTTTGTACCAAGATCTGCTTTATTCATCTCCATCCAATATCCACATGTCTAATCTGACTGAGGAAGCATACCAGTCAATAAAACTGCCACAGACTGGTATCCAAAAATCTATAAAATAACAGTAAATTTTGCACTCTCAATCTATACCACAAATACTGTACATTATACATTCCTGGGTGGTATCATGTTTTTGTGGGTGTCATAACCATCTGACATGGAAAAGCAAAACATTAGAATAGGACTGTCGTGTAGCTACCTATGTATATACATGTGTGTGTGTGTGTGCACGTGCATCCATGCATGTATGTATGTATGTATGTATGTATGTATGTATGTATGTATGTATGTATGTATGACAGGCACTGAGGACTAGATAGTAAACTCAGGAGTTGTTTCCTGTACTCAGCAAGAGTAAATCTGAGGCATCTAATGCATCAAAAGTGATGTTTTTGTACTAAATTCCCCAATTCCCCAGTACTGTCCCCTAGAAGACATCCATGGTGAAAAAGACATAAAAAAAAAGTTTTTGAAAATTTCCACTGTAATGCCAGTGTGTCTTTTTATATACATATTACTATCCATCCCCAGTGCCTGTGGAAAAGATATATATATATATATATATATATATATATATATATATATATATATATATATATATATATATATATATATATATATATATATATATATAAATGACTTCAGACTGATGTCAACATCTCAAATTTATTGGAACTGCAAAAATCATGTAGCCAATGCATGTGACACCTTGGTTTAGTTGCTGATCTTAAACATCCAACTGGCCATGGAAAGAACCTGAGTCTAATCAACGATTACATAACTCAACTCCAGTTTCCAGCAGTCATTATAAACATTAATTATCATGCCAACAATAAGTTCACACCAAAGTTATCTTGACAATGTAATGTTGGGTAATTTTCTATAATAAAAATTAACTTTACAATTTAAATTTTAATTCTTTTAAAATCTTAAATTTTAACTTTGAATCGGCTACCTACCTACCTACCTACCTACCACTGCCAACCAACCTATATAAAGAGCATAAAAGACATTTTTTTAAAAAGAAATTCTTTTGTATGATATCAAAGTAAAAGAACTATAATGTGTTGATAAAAACAAGAGATTAATGTTGTTTTTGTAAATCAACATTCTTAAAATCTGCTTAAGACACTATTGTCCTTGTCCACCCCTAGAACCCAGTTTTACCTGAAAGTGCATATATATATGTGTGTGTGTGCAACTCTAACAGCTGCATTAAATTCATCTATATAATTAGTGATGACATTATTCAAAAATAGTTGTTTTAGCTCAGAAACCCCCCCCCCCCCACACACACACACACATGGATTGGTTATATGCCATGTGTTCAGCATGTTTATATATCAGCCTTCAACAATACATATACATAGCACATTTATAACTATTTTCAATTATGTGCAAACACAAATTCAGTTATATCTTTGGAGTCATAATGGTACATATGCTCAATATACCAGCATAATAGTACATATGCCCACTATACCAGCATAACGGTACATATACCCACTATAATATTGGCATAACGGTACATATGCCCACTATACCGGCATAATGGTACATATGCTCACTATACCAGCATAACAGTACATATGCCCATTATACCGGCATACTGGTACATATGCTCAATATACCAGCATAACGGTACATATGCCCACTATACCAGCATAATGGTATATATGCCTACTATACCAGCATCACATGATATTCAAGAGTGGATTACCAGCCAGTGCGATGACTGCAGAAGGCCTATTCCATTCACACAGTAGAGCTAAACAGTATCTGGAAAGCCTAATAAAAGAGGAGGTATTTATAATATGTATAAAACCACATTTGTGTTTTGTTCTGAGTCAAGGGAAAAGAACTTGTTTCATATGGCATAATCTAAAAAAGATATATATATATATATATATATATATATATATATATATATATATATATATATATATATATATATATATATATATATATATATATATATATCAGTCTATAAACTCTCACCTGAAAAATGATAAATTAAGTCTATCTGTTAACATAATTAATGACCCAATCCCATATGGGGAAAGTTATGTTTATGTTTTCAAGTCACTATATTTTTTAACTTCCATCAAAACACTAGTAAATCATTATGTCAGTGAATTATTTACCAGATACACCTTGATTTGTGATAATGTCATGGATGAGCAACATATCTGATAGCAAATAAATTAAGTCAATTTATGACAATAAAGCTTTCACAGCTGCAAAGGTTGGAATGCTACTGATAAACAGTTAACACATGAAACATAAACTTTTATGATTTTCTGGTTCAGCACTAAATTAAAAAGTCAATGTTCTGAAAACAAATTGCATTAATCTGACTTCTGTGTTATATATCCCATTTTATATAAGGCAACTTCCGGTAGATCAGTGAGGCAGAACAGGCCCAATGCACTTTCCTGCATATCATAGGAGGCGACTATAGTTTGTTCAGCTCAGCATTGTAAATTATATTTGCGTCTCTAGCTCAATTAAGTTTTATGTGAACATCTCGAAACGTAGCTAAAATTATCGAATTTGTTTCATGCATTAAAGATTTCAACTCCATTTGTATCAAAATACAGAGCAACACCACTCGTTTAATACATGCTGAAAAAGAGTGGTCTGTGTACATGTAATCCACCATGTTGGTCCTGGAGTTATGGAAGAGTTCATTTATTATACAGGACTGAGCGGTTTTTTGAACTGTCGAGTGCCACAGGTAAACAAACATCATCTACTCATTAGACAAATCATATCATAAACACACATTAAGTAGAAATTTAGTTTAATGAAAACTAGTTGATACAGATGATGTTTGTTTACCTGGCCCATGTGATGGCTCCATAACAGCTTTGAATGATGATCCATTCTTTGCACCAAGTGCATGTACAGGTAGCTATGTCACTGTATTATTATTATTATTATTATTATTATTATTATTATTACCATATGTACTGCAAGTTTTAAAAAAAGGAGGTAATAAAAACATTTATCACCTGACGTGTTATACCCATATCATAATTTTTATACATGTGTACATGTAACGTGTATTAATACCTCATGACATCATAAACAATGTCTTACTGTCATGGAAAAGTAAGGCATAATATATTTCAAAAGTCATTTCACTGCACTATTCTGTGGTATGGTCAAATAAAATCAGTAGTTTTCATCATGCAATAAATAGAATGGTTCATTAGTACTCATTTCAAATTAAATTTATGAAACTCATCAAAACATTTCAATCTTGTGCTCACCATAGCTTGCAAACAATAGAAATTATTCAACTTGTTCATAAATTTCATTTGAAATTAGCATTTGTGTAAGATCCTCTCATTATATACCAGTTACCGTATATACTCGCGTATAAGCCGATACCAACTGCAAACAGCATAGACCCAGATCTGCCATAGCAAAATGCGCTGGCAGATCTGGGTCTATGCACTTTGTAAGACTAATCAGTAGAACAAACAACATAGACCCTGATTTACCGGCGCATTATGCAATGGCAGATCATGGTCTATGTTGTTTGCATTTGGACCTCGCTTATACACGAGTATATACAGTAATTTTAATTGTCACTTACCAGTGTCTTTTGTATCTGTATCAATATTAGTTAAAAACACTTTTACAACTGTTACCACATATATCCTGGGAACAGAATAATCATTGGTTAATACAACTGTAGCCAAAAATATGATGAATGACCAAATTTAAATGTAACTGTCTTGGCATTTCCAAACACTTGAAAAATCACCAGCAAACATAATGCAACCAAAATGATGAATGACCAAATTTAAATGTAACCATCCTTTTGTACTAAACATTGAACAAATCTTTATCATACATTAACACCATCTAATAAAAAATTTGATGAATCATGCAACCTTCCTTCTCTGTCCTAACACACAGAACAAAGTTTGTCCATATGTTCCCGGAGAATAATGATATAAATATTTAAGAGATCTGCACCAGACTGGACCCATATCAGTTTCTAAATCTGAAGAGCATTATTTGAGCAAGTGAAGTATTTGTCAATATCACAATTAATATTGTGGAGAATTCAATCAGACCTTGTCAATTGAGATCCTATAACCTACTCAGATTACAAAAATGGCACCTTGGTTAACTAATCTGTAATCTCCTTTAAAAGTGCAATTGTCTAGTTAGTTAGTTTGTGGCAATTATTGTTTTTTTACTGAAGGCATATACATTTCCAAGCTGTTTAGATTTATGGACTTAAGGTATAAGACCCATAATAGCAGCAAACACTGAACAGTTAGAAATAAATGTTGGGAGTAAACTTTGTGGAAAATTCAGCAGGGGTGTTTTTAAGTTGTCACTGGAGCCTTCTTTTGCCACCCACCCCACTCTCCCCCATCCCAACCATTTAAAATCTTATGGATGTCATTAATTTGGGTTCAAAGCAGTATGGCACTTTTATCATTTTGAGTTTCCCGTACTGAATTTTTTCTACCTTTGCAATATGTTTGGTATATGCATACTGTACTTTGGGATTTCAAAAAGTATCTAAAATATACCTTTTAAAAACTGTCTTATCTGTAAACAAACTACTTTAAGTACCACAACAACAAAAAATCATGAGTACCTTGTAAGTTTTAAACCTAAGAAATGTATACCCAAATAATATCTATTTAAAATGTTTTAGTATTTTATCTACTTCTAATACTCTGGTGTACCTAACAAGTGTTATTTAGAAATGACATATTCCCCACTCCAACCCTGTCTCCAGCTAATACAAGCTTACTGCTACTGAGAGCACCCTATCATCTGTAGCGTACAAGCGGGGGGGGGGATGGGGCAGTTTCCCCTGGCACAAGAGGTCTTGGGGCACCAAGACAGCTGATAAAAATTCAGGCCTCATATTCTGACCCTTTGGGCCATCATCGTTCGTCACCCCGGGTGCCATTTACCCTTAGTAAGCCACTGCCTATCATCTAGCTCTCTCAGTTGTGTTAGTACTTATAGTAGTACTATGATGTAGCACTATCAATTTATGTACTGCTTATGCTAGCACCCTGTTATGTAACACTATTAATTTTGTACTGCTTATGCTAGTACCCTGTTATGTGACACTATCAATTTATGTACTGCTTATGCTAGTACCCTGTTGTGTAGCACTATTAATTTATGTACTGCTTATGCTAGCACCCTGTTGTGTGACACTATCAATTTATGTACTGCTTATTTCAATTTATGTACTGCTTATGCTAGTACCCTGTTGTGTAGCACTATCAATTTATGTACTGCTTATTTCAATTTATGTACTGCTTATGCTAGCACCCTGTTGTGACACTATCAATTTATGTACTGCTTATGCTAGTACCCTGTTGTGTAGCACTATCAATTTATGTACTGCTTATGCTAGTACCCTGTTGTGTAACACTATCAATTTATGTACTGCTTATGCTAGTACCCTGTTGTGTAACACTATCAATTTATGTACTGCTTATGCTAGCACCCTGTTGTGTAACACTATCAATTTATGTACTGCTTATGCTAGTACCCTGTTGTGTAACACTATCAATTTATGTACTGCTTATGCTAGCACCCTGTTGTGTAACACTATTAATTTTGTACTGCTTATGCTAGTACCCTGTTATGTGACACTATCAATTTATGTACTGCTTATGCTAGTACCCTGTTGTGTAGCACTATTAATTTATGTACTGCTTATGCTAGCACCCTGTTGTGTGACACTATCAATTTATGTACTGCTTATTTCAATTTATGTACTGCTTATGCTAGTACCCTGTTGTGTAACACTATTAATTTATGTACTGCTTATGCTAGTACCCTGTTGTGTAGCACTATCAATTTATGTACTGCTCATGCTAGTACCCTGTTGTGTGACACTATCAATTTATGTACTGCTTATGCTAGCACCCTGTTGTGTGACACTATCAATTTATGTACTGCTTATGCTAGCACCCTGTTGTGTGACACTATCAATTTATGTACTGCTTATGCTAGCACCCTGTTGTGTGACACTATCAATTTATGTACTGCTTATGCTAGCACCCTGTTTTGTGACACTATCAATTTATGTACTGCTTATGCTAGCACCCTGTTGTGTGACACTATCAATTTATGTACTACTTATGCTAGCACCCTGTTTTGTGACACTATCAATTTATGTACTGCTTATGCTAGCACCCTGTTGTGTGACACTATCAATTTATGTACTGCTTATGCTAGCACCCTGTTGTGTGACACTATCAATTTATGTACTGCTTATGCTAGCACCCTGTTTTGTGACACTATCAATTTATGTACTGCTTATGTTAGCACCCTGTTGTGTAACACTATCAATTTATGTAGTGCTTATGCTAGCACCCTGTTGTGTAACACTATCAATTTATGTACTGCTTATGCTAGCACCCTGTTGTGTGACACTATCAATTTATGTACTGCTTATGCTAGCACCCTGTTGTGTAGCACTATCAATTTATGTACTGCTTATGTTAGCACCCTGTTGTGTAACACTATCAATTTATGTAGTGCTTATGCTAGCACCCTGTTGTGTAACACTATCAATTTATGTACTGCTTATGCTAGTACCCTGTTGTGTAACACTATCAATTTATGTACTGCTTATGTTAGCACCCTGTTGTGTGACACTATCAATTTATGTACTGCTTATGCTAGTACCCTGTTATGTAACACTATCAATTTATGTAGTGCTTATGCTAGTACCCTGTTGTGTGACACTATCAATTTATGTACTGCTTATGCTAGCACCCTGTTGTGTAGCACTATCAATTTATGTACTGCTTATGTTAGCACCCTGTTGTGTAACACTATCAATTTATGTACTGCTTATGCTAGTACCCTGTTGTGTGACACTATCAATTTATGTACTGCTTATGCTAGCACCCTGTTGTGTGACACTATCAATTTATGTAGTGCTTATGCTAGCACCCTGTTGTGTAACACTATCAATTTATGTACTGCTTATGCTAGCACCCTGTTGTGTGACACTATCAATTTATGTACTGCTTATGCTAGCACCCTGTTGTGTGACACTATCAATTTATGTACTGCTTATGCTAGCACCCTGTTTTGTGACACTATCAATTTATGTACTGCTTATGCTAGCACCCTGTTGTGTGACACTATCAATTTATGTACTACTTATGCTAGCACCCTGTTTTGTGACACTATCAATTTATGTACTGCTTATGCTAGCACCCTGTTGTGTGACACTATCAATTTATGTACTGCTTATGCTAGCACCCTGTTGTGTGACACTATCAATTTATGTACTGCTTATGCTAGCACCCTGTTTTGTGACACTATCAATTTATGTACTGCTTATGTTAGCACCCTGTTGTGTAACACTATCAATTTATGTAGTGCTTATGCTAGCACCCTGTTGTGTAACACTATCAATTTATGTACTGCTTATGCTAGCACCCTGTTGTGTGACACTATCAATTTATGTACTGCTTATGCTAGCACCCTGTTGTGTAGCACTATCAATTTATGTACTGCTTATGTTAGCACCCTGTTGTGTAACACTATCAATTTATGTAGTGCTTATGCTAGCACCCTGTTGTGTAACACTATCAATTTATGTACTGCTTATGCTAGTACCCTGTTGTGTAACACTATCAATTTATGTACTGCTTATGTTAGCACCCTGTTGTGTGACACTATCAATTTATGTACTGCTTATGCTAGTACCCTGTTATGTAACACTATCAATTTATGTAGTGCTTATGCTAGTACCCTGTTGTGTGACACTATCAATTTATGTACTGCTTATGCTAGCACCCTGTTGTGTAGCACTATCAATTTATGTACTGCTTATGTTAGCACCCTGTTGTGTAACACTATCAATTTATGTACTGCTTATGCTAGTACCCTGTTGTGTGACACTATCAATTTATGTACTGCTTATGCTAGCACCCTGTTGTGTGACACTATCAATTTATGTAGTGCTTATGCTAGCACCCTGTTGTGTAACACTATCAATTTATGTACTGCTTATGCTAGCACCCTGTTGTGTGACACTATCAATTTATGTACTGCTTATGCTAGCACCCTGTTGTGTAACACTATCAATTTATGTAGTGCTTATGCTAGCACCCTGTTGTGTGACACTATCAATTTATGTACTGCTTATGCTAGCACCCTGTTGTGTAACACTATCAATTTATGTACTGCTTATGTTAGCACCCTGTTGTGTAACACTATCAATTTATGTAGTGCTTATGCTAGCACCCTGTTGCGTAGCACAATCAATTGACTTTGGAAAACCCATTTCTGAAATTGGCACCTGATATTTTATGTGCAGAATTGAAAGCACGTTTCAAACACATATAGATCCAAAAAATGACATGGATCATATGGTTTTCTTTACAGAGAAGTTTGCATCAAGGATGGGTCTATACTGAGAAATATAGGTTTGATCATGAGCATTTAGAAATTTAAAGTTGTTGAATTTTTAATATCATGGTGTTTACTATAAGAGCTGAATTAGTAATGCGAGTCCTGAATTCAACCTTTCTTGATGTATATACACATTGTAGACCTTCTGCATATCTCACAATGTATGATCTGGGCTTCAGAGCTACAACTGTAAAAGGTATACTTGAAATATACCTCAGAACTAATGCCTAAAATATACCTAGCTAAAGGTATAAGAGCGGTACATTATTTTTAGGGATACTAGTGATGTGACAATTAAAACATTTGAAGATTGGTTGGAAAAGTCAAAAGACCAAGCATACAATTATAATTTTCCATAATCTAATATTAATAATTAAAGTTGTCTTTTTTTAACTATTTAATATATTTTGATGAAATCTTTCTGGAAAAAAAACAGTATGTAAATAATGTTTCAGTTACTACAACCTTTTAATGTTTAGCACAACTCAAGTGCCATCTACCTGGCAGGCAACAAATGTGCCATTAAACCATTCAACTTTCCAGATTACAAGCAACTTAACCAAGCAAAAATTACAAAAATGACATTGCTCATAAAGGAAAAAAAAAAAAAAATTTCCAATTGACTAAAACTGCTGGTTGATCAGTTTTAATTAATAAATAATTGATCTTTAATTTCAACTAATTCCCAACACCAAGGTCATGTGGACATACATTATATGTACCGTCCTGATGACTTACCTATAGTACAGTGTATAGTGAAATTAGAACCAAACATCTACATCCAAAATACACCCAATTGCATCTACCACATGTATACACCTTCTTTGGAGTATACTTGAGGTATACTATTAAGGTACTACATGTCCCAAACTAAGGTATTACATGTATACTATTAAGGTACTACATGTCCCAAACTAAGGTATTACATGTACCAAACTAAGGTACTACATGTCCCAAACTAAGGTACTACATGTCCCAAACTAAGGTATTACATGTACCAAACTAAGATACTACATGTCCCAAACTAAGGTATTACATGTATACTATTAAGGTATTACATGTACCAAACTAAGGTACTACATGTCCCAAACTAAGGTATTACATGTATACTATTAAGGTATTACATGTACCAAACTAAGGTACTACATGTCCCAAACTAAGGTATTACATGTACCAAACTAAGGTACTACATGTCCCAAACTAAGGTATTACATGTATACTATTAAGGTATTACATGTACCAAACTAAGGTACTACAAGTCCCAAACTAAGGTATTACATGTACCAAACTAAGGTACTACATGTACCAAACTAAGGTATTACATGTATACTATTAAGGTATTACATGTACCAAACTAAGGTATTACATGTCCCAAACTAAGGTATTACATGTCCCAAACTAAGGTATTACATGTACCAAACTAAAGATATACATGTTGGTACCAGTATATAAAAATTGGAACCAAATATCTGTACCAAGAATGTACCCCAATGCATCTGCCTCAAATATGTCTTTCTCTGCATACACTTTAGGTATGATGGCTGAGGTACTTCGGAGTCAGGTGTACAGCAGTGAAGATATATATATGGTATATAAAAAATGGAAACAAATACTGTATATACTCGCATATAATCAGGGTCCAAATGCAAACAACACAGACCCTGATCTGCCGTCGCATAATGCGCCGGCAGATCAGGGTCTGTGTTGTTTGTTCAACTGATTAGTCCTTACAAACTGCATAGACCCAGATCTGCCGGCACAATATGCGATGGCAGATCTGGGTCTATGCAGTTTGTAGTTGGTACGGGATTATATGCAAGTATATACGGTAAACCATTCAATAATGCATCTACCAGAAATAGTATCTTTCTGTTGTGTATACTTCAAGTATGCAAACTGATTTCACAGATGTAATTCCAATTTATATATACCTAAAATGTAGATAAGGTGTCCTTGGCTCTACCTTTTAAGTACATTTAAATTTTCCCTATCAAAGGTGTACCTTCTATATCCCTCCAATGCACCACTCAAGCAAAAGTTTGCCATTAATATCGCACCTATACCAGATGCTTAATCAAGTACTATCATGTTCATATAAATTAAACTGTCCTGTTGTGAAAGGATGAAATGGTGAAAATTAAGATAGGGTGATAAATATGTTTCCACTTTAATTAAATAAGGTTCTTGTGTGAAGACAGTAGGATCAATCATTGTCACAAAACTGACTGATGATACTGATATATATAAATATCTCTACATAATATCGTTAATGTAAATATCCGGACACTTACATTTTCCGCACTCTATATTTTCAAAATTTTTAGTAATTTTCAATAGTACATACAATTTCTGGCCATCACTTGCAAATGCAACCAAAAATTAAAAAATTCAGGTAGGAATGTAAACTAAGGAATGTTTTACACGTACTCAAAAACAGGTGATGGAATAAACAGTTAATCAATGAAACCGTTTTGATTACACAAATTATCACGTGGAATAACTGAAGGTGTTGTCATGAGTTTCACAAGTGTTTGTCCTCTTATTTAATCACAGCTTTCCCCTTTATAACGTCATTTTGGACATAGTTTATTCTTCAGGCCTACAGCATCATGAAAACAAGTGTATGATTAAATGCCTGCACCATTCTAAGTGATTTGAATCATTTGTGTATTTGGAGGAATCCTGGCCATATTCTGAGTTGTATCGTCAATATCATTTCAAGCATTTTTTTAAAAAGAAAATACAATTTATCATATTCTGAGGTGAGACAGGCTTAGAATTTAACATAAATTTCTTTGTAGCCAGAAGGACTAGTAGATTTAGAAATTTACTTGTCCTGCTGAATGTTCTGGTCCTTCCCACAAAACAATATCAGACACAAACTGAGATTAACTAGCCATTGGACCATTGAAATTATGAAAACTACAAGTCCAACAGAAAATGTAATAGCCTCTGGCTAGCGGACAATCATTAATTTCTAGCCCTGAGAGATAATTTGAATAGATGTACATCATTTCAGTGATATATTCTGTTCTCACAGATACTCTTTACATCATGAAACAATACTGATACTAAAACTGGCTCCCATCAGCTGTTGCATATACATGTACTATTATAATCCAGCTCATGAACTTACCTGGAGATATAATGGTTCATGAACTTACCTGGAGTTTACAGAAATTAAAGTAATGATATCATTTAGGGTCAGCCACTGGGTATACTTTGGATTCATAGATATTTATTACCAATAGAAGTACATGCACATAAACAGACTGACAAAGTTTTGCAAACAAAAAGAAAAACAAACACTAGAACTGCAAGCATAATTCTTTATTTGTAAAAGAAAACACTGAAGCATTAATCATGTAAGTATTTTCTACTGGTAAGAATGGATTTAATGTAACTTAGTTAACCCAGATCACTTAATTCTGAACAGCACTGCCCAGTGATCTTGCCGGGTGCATCAATGCACAATCCTTAGGAATATGGATGTTCATTTTCAGGACAAGATATTCGGGAAAAATTATATTTTTCATTAGACATAATTATCCATGCAGAGGAAAAATAGGTATTTAATTTTTAATGTCTGGATATTTACATTAATGATGGTACACTCAAAGCTGCTATAGTGGTCACCTCTTTATAGCAATAACCTGAACATTCTAGTCAGGTGCACTAAGTCCTATTAATATATAAATTAGAACATGATTGCCTGTATATAAAGACCACCTGCCAATAAAGGCCAGTTTCTACAAGTCACTGGGATGACCTTAATAGACAGCAAGCTTGTAAGGTAAGTATTGAGGTTAGAGCAAAGGACCAGGTGGTGAGGTGGTGAAAGCTGAGTATGTTAATTATCAAGGGAGTGGTCCATGGATGCTACAACATCAGCTCCATTGATCAGTGGGGGTTATTTATCTCTGCTAGAGATGGATGTTGGGGAACCTGACCTTTAGGTCAAGAAAAGCAATATATCACATACCTGTCTTGACTTTGCAATTCTATTCCTATCCTCTCTTTATGCAATGACCTTGCAGCTAGGTCTAATTTTCATTACTTCACCACAGAATTGTCTTAACATGTGATATGCTCAGTAACAAGACTATTAGTAGATTCAATTATTACAAAGAATTTTCCAATTGTGCTAAATATATTGTCATGTATGTATGTATGTATATATGTATGTATGTATGTATGTATGTGTATATGTATGTATGTATGCATGCATGCATGCATGTATGTATGTATGAACATGTATATATGTATGTATGTATGTACAGTATGTATGCATGTATGCATGCATGTATGTATGTATGTATGTATGTATGTATGTATGTATGCATGTATGTATGTATCTATGTATGTGTATATGTATGTATGCATGCATGCATGCATGCGTGCATGCATGCATGTATGTATGTATGTATGTATGTATGTATGTATGTATGTATGTATGTATGTATGTATGTATGAACATGTAAGTATGTATGTATGTATGTATGTATGTATGTATGTATGTATGTATGTATGTATGTATGTATGTATGTATGCATGTATATATGTATGTATGTATTTGCATTTAATGACACATCAGCACAGTATTGGCTGTATGGTACCAACTAAAAGTAAAGATATAAAAATGTAAAAATAAAGAATTGCACAAAAAACTCTAGGAAGAGAAACCCTTGTAAATAAATGTAAACACGAAGCACCACAAGATAAAAGACAAAGGGTAAAGACATGAAAATTCGGTAAAATGTGCATAAAATAAAACGAAAGGTAAAAAATATAAGATCCTTAATACATGTATACAGGGTCAAAATGTGTTAAATTAAGTGCATTTCCTTAAAAAAGGACAATATTTCTTGGGAGTTACATCATAAAACAGTGTAAGTTGATACACTTGACAAGAATGTGTTCCACTATCAGTGGAAAATGGCAGGGTACACAGTTTGGCTGAGGTTCACCCTTCAGGAGGTAAACATGTATCAGGTATGTATGTTCTACCAGCACAGTACCACCTCAGATGTCATATACACAATCGGCACAGTACTACCTCAGATGTCCTATACATGATCAGCATAGTACCACCTCACATATCCTATACATGATCAGCACAGAACCACCTCAGATGTCCAACATGCAAGTGGCACAATATCACTACTGTAGGTTTTCTTTTTAGGACAGCTGAGGTGGTACCGTGCCAATCACATATAGGACATACATACCTGACTCATGCATACCTCTTGAAAGTTTTCTAACCTTACACCATGCATCAGTGTGCTTTGGTGTTTAACCTGTCAAATTTGTTCTCTATCTTTAATCTCTATAATGGTTGACAAGTTAGTTGTCATTGTAAAATCAAGCCAAAAGCACAGATTTGTCAATTTTACATGAGACAGCTTAGGAATAATGATTGCTTTTCCCACCTTGTATAATATATACAGTAATATTTAGACTTAGTTTCAAATCTAGAGCTGGGAAAGAGCACGAAGGTCTTGAAAACACGAAATTTGTAAAACACTTTCGACATCTGAAAATGACTATATCAATATGGCTGTACAAACCACAACAGCTGGTATCTTGGGGAAAACATATTACATGTACTGGGTTTAGAGTCTGGAACATAGATTCAACTACAAATTATAGGTCAGTCATTTACCATACTTACTTACATATAAGTTGGATCCAACTGCAAATTGCAAACTGCATAGACCCAGAGCTGCTATCACATATGATGGCAGATCTGGGTCTATGAAGTTTCCTAGAACTAATCTGTAACACAAACAACACAGACCCTGATCTGATGGTGCATTTTGTGACAGCAGATCAGGGTTTATGTTTGTTTGTTTGCATTTGGGTCCAATATATATGCCAGTATATATGGTAGATTTTCATGCAATTTAGCTATTATTTCCAATATAGGCTTCCACTTGGCCATTTACTGTATTAAGATATACCAAATCAAAGGGGTGGGCAAAGCATTAGTTAGCACAATTATAAGTATTTATTTACCTGTCCAACTTTGATACCGGGGTTTAATTGCATTTCTACCTTTTATGAGGGCTGTAACAAGCTTGATGCAAAAATGAAGTAGAATACATGCAGGTTGCATTATCATTCCTCTGCATTACAGACTAGCGGGAATACCTTTACCTTTGCTTTTGGATGTAGTCCTATAAATAATGTCTCCTAGTAACCTGAAGTCTCACCTTTTTGAAGTTATGTAGGCATAAAGCCTTTGACATTAACTTGTACAAAAACTTGTTGGATGTCAGATCAGCACCATTTTCATTTAGGACCAAATAGACATCATAAGAAGTATTCGGATGAATACCCTATGTCCAGTATTTCACCTAGGATCCCAACGTCAGGGGACACTGCGTCCCTCACCCTCCAGATTTTGGGGGACAAACAACATTTTAAAGGTACAAAGGAAAATTCTAGTACATAATGCACTAGAAGTGCTAAAAAAATGAGATAATCTTATTTGCTTCAACAGTTTTGCCACCTTAAATTTCTCATATTTTCCTTGGACATTTACATGATTGCAATAAATGTTTTATCATGTGATCAAGTAACTCATGAAAACATTAACATGTTTGAATATCTGGTTAACCTGAAATGAACTGCACCATGGAATTTTCTGTTCTGGATCTTGTAGGGGTGAAACGATACACCTGTGCCACGTATCGATACGATTCACGATACACAGCCTACGATACAATACATTATCGATTCTCAGTTTAAAGAATAAAAAGGCAAACAACTAATAATTATTCATGACTGCTGAAGATTAAAGTAACTTATATAGGATAGAGATCGTTTTGTATCGATTCTTCACCTCTTGTATCGATATGTGTATCGATATGGCAAAAGTATCGATACATCGATATATCGATGAATCGTTTCACCCCTAGGATCTTGCTTTTATTTAACTTTTGTGTTCATTCATTATCTACTAGCATTTATTATAATGAATACCCATGTTTTCTTAATTACTTTTTTTTAAAAAGTATTAAATCATTAATCAAATCACAAATTGTGTATTTGCATATATTTGTACCTTTTTTCATAAATTCAGCCTGAGAATAAATTAAATCTTCACTTTTGTAGGTTTGACTTTAACCTCAAAATAAGTTACAACAGCAGCGGTCGAAGGCTTTAGCAACTTAGCCAACTACCACAAACCTTGAATGTTGTCATTGCCAGATTCATTGTTTTGAAATGGATATTCATTGCCATCTTACAGAATTTATCACTTTTAGCGACTATGACCATTACTAGCACCAACATAGATGTGGATGCACATCCACGAAGGAAAAGTGTAGGCATATTTGTTTCATTTTTGTTTCCTGACAATAAAGTGCAGCACCCAGCACAGGGTCAAGATTTGGGGGACATAGGACAAAAAATTGCGAGCCCACGCTCTAGGTGCAACACTGTATGTCAATATGACTTTCTGTTCAGAAGGAGTAGTGATAAAAAGATTTTCAAGATGGCTACCATGGTGGCCATATTGGATATCTGGGCAGCACCATTGTCATTTAGGACCAACTAGACCTTATGATGAATGTGTGTGTAAAGTGTCATGGCAATCCTCATGGTAGTTTAGAAGAAGTAGCAATAACAAACTTGTGCTAATGGACGGATGGACCTCGGACAATGGACAACAGCCCATCCCATAAGCTCTTCTGGTCTATGATGGACGGACACACCAATGTTTACCTTAATATCTTTTTCTCTAATATCATGACAAATTTGTAAAAAAAATGCATAGTGTTCGTCATTAACTAATGTAAATTATTTCTGGAACTGAAGTTACAAAAACTCTCTGAGGCAATGTCACCTTCAGATCTACCTGCCTCAATATTAAGTTTATGGCTAGAACATCTAAATATAGAAAAGTCCAGAGGAATGTAAAACTGTAATCCTCTGCATAGATATTTCTCAATATTCTATAATGACTTGTATTCTTTATAATACATCTACTTTTTAAGCCAATTTTGACACATACAATCTTTTTAATATCTGAAAAAGTTAATGCATGAAAATTTTTTAATTGCGCGTTTTTTTCGCTAGATACAAATTCAAATAATCTTCAGGAACTCCTTCACCATGGCTGTATCAATTTAATTATAACTACCAGTATGTGCCTTAAGATTTTTCTGATGATTTCTTTCTTCTAAATAATTATTATTGAGATTGCTATTAATAATCTAATTCATTTAGTTTTTTTATTTCATCAGTCAGTTGTAAAATTAAGAACAAAGGAATGCACAATGAAACGGATGAACAAACAGAGGTAGAGGCATATAAGTTGTTAAGTAAAAGAATAGATGGAAGAATAAAATGAATGAATGAATGAACAAACAAACAAACAAACAAACAAACAATAAATGAATGTAAGAAAAGATAGACAAATATTAGAATTGCAAAATATATGAATTTACACAAATAAGAGAATAAAGATGAGGATAATAAAGACCATAACATTTCGCAAA
Organism: Margaritifera margaritifera; assembly: GCA_029931535.1. NCBI lineage: Eukaryota > Metazoa > Mollusca > Bivalvia > Unionida > Margaritiferidae > Margaritifera > Margaritifera margaritifera. The sequence continues at coordinate 2,585,341 of JAQPZY010001620.1, forward strand.
ACGAATATTATAATTTGATTGAAACCAGAAACGGAAATACAAGATGTAAATTATGACAATGAACAGAGGTTGCTACTGAATGAGGTTTTATTTATTGTTTTTATCAGGCTAAACAATAAAACAATTACCTTCTTAGCCGAAAAATCACTGATATTCTCAAATTTGAGGACTTAAAGACTATAAAACAAGACTTTATTTGTTTTATCTACTAAATCTGGTTAATATTTTATCTTTGAGTGTTATTTTGTACACATCGATATGAGCTGAGCAACATAGTTCACAGAATATAAGACATAGTTCAGTGTAAGCATCATATTGTGTACACTCCAGGTTTGTTTTGTCCGAAAGCGATACGACGGTGCATGTCAGGTCTTGTGTATAACTTACATAAAATTCTGTTTATAGCAACAAAGTGAATTCGTAATCTTCCCTATTGTGGCATGTTGTATGGTACCAGAGCATCATGAGTAGAGTGGATATGATTTCACATGAACCTAAATACAAGAAGTATAATCAAAAGTAGTAGTCAAAAATGCTTTCTATCAATTCCAGTCAAAGTCTGTTGAGTGGTTTACAAGAAAAAATCCTTTAAAGACTAGCTAGCTTTTCTGTTTACAGAAACAATGCCATAATTATGATCGATTACATCTTTTCAACATTTTTTTAAAGATTCTGATGCAGGAATGCTTTTTGCCAAATTCTGTTCAGCAGTTTTGGAGACAAAAGTTGTTTTGATGGAGTTTTTTCTATCTTAAGCAGTCTATAATATCTGATAGTGATATTATGCTAGTAGAAATTAGAAATGCCTACTCTATTTCTTTCTTTCACAATCAATATATCCAATGGATACAGAGATGTCATTATATACTGTTAAATATATAACTATATACTGTTAAAAATTGAACTATATACTGTTAAAAATATAACTATATACTTTTAAAAATAGAACTATATACTGTTAAAATTAGAACTATATACTGTTAAATATAGAACTATATACTTTTAAAAATATATGAATATCACTATATATTGATATATGTGCACATGAATCATTAAGTATGTGCAATTGAGTGTGAATGAAAGCAATATAATACAAACTGCATATATATTGACTGTATGAGGGTTCACATGGGCGAGTGTCCATGGGGGGAGAGAAAGAGAAAAGAGAAGTGAATATATATATATATATATATATATATATATATATATATATATATATATATATATATATATATATATATATATATACAGTACAACCTGTCTTGAGAGACCACTGCTATGAGACCACCTGTCTTGAGAGACCAGGATCTCCACACACAGATTTATTGATTATATAGTGTTATGACCTGTTTTGAGAGACCACCTGTCTTGAGAGACAATTATTTTTTGGCAGAAGGGGTGGTCTTTCAAGACCGGTTCTACTGTATATATATATATATATATATATATATACACCGCTCCCTCGATAACTCGCGCACAACGGGGTCCAAAAACATAGACCGCACTATAAGCGAGGGCGCGAGTTACCGAGGGACCTCAAAAAAATTAAGAAAGGGATGCCATCCCCGCTGGACATCGAGAAAACCGCAGTGGGGGTGGGGGTGGGTAACGGGGCTGTTTAATGGCGGAATACTCGTTTTATAATTACATTGGGAATAGTTGTCAATAAAGTGCTTTTTCTAATGTAGTTGTTTGCTTTTCTGTATAAATTACCTATATTTTCAAGATTACGAACCTCTGAAAGATCGTTAACAACATTAGTCCAAGCGGTTTGAACAACACGTGTACGCGATACATTGTGCATTACGTCACTGCTTTTTGTTGTTGTTGATTCGCAACTAAACAAGATTCCTTTTTTCAAAAACTAGAGACATTTATTTCGTGAAACAACCGTCAACATCGAACCTCGATTTATTTATTGTTCCATTAGTAAAATATGGATGCCGTGATTTCATATCAAGCAACAGTGAAACTTCGTCTCATCCTTGAGGAAATCCCTGAGTAGCATGTTAGAAAGTTCAATACAAACTCTGGAACTCGCTTCTCCGCAATGAACCGCATCTGTAAAACAAAGCTTTTATTTTCCAAGTACTCATTTGGCTTGGTTGACTTACTATCTTTGATTACATTTGTGAATGAGTAGGCTAATTTAAGGTAGTTTAATTATATTACTTACATAATAATATTTATAACAGTGTTCGATTGATCAATTGAAATGAGTTGACCTGACACACGGCCGTGACCGCTAGCTCTTACGCAGGCAGGATTTGCACGCCTTTTAACTTTTCTGTTATTCCACCCCCTTTGTTTGATTTGATACAAAAGACGTAATTAACGTGATAATACAAAGCATGTCTGCTATTAATTGAGTGTAACAACACAACATATACTTCCGCAAGTCGGAGATAAAAACAAAAAAAGGTCGGCACATAATTCGGTTGAATTTTAATTTTCACGTTTGAATACAAGAGGGCTTATTGCATTTATGATGATTACACTGAAACTGAATTAAAAGATAGAACTAAAACACATATTTCACTTGACAAAACTTATATAATTGGTATTTATTTTTAAAGTGTTGCCACCAGTAGGCTTTAGTGAAGTTTTCATTGATCGAAATTTCGTCGAATATTGTTATTTATAGTGGTCTGAGAATGTTGTTTGGAAAGAAAATTGAACAAAATATTTGACTTATTAAAAGTCGAAAATTTTATGATGATGATTCAAATTTATGGGTACTAACCACTGGTTTTGACGATAAAACGAGCGATATATTAAGGTTTCATTTACTAATTTGTGATCGCGATTTTTTTCACCTTCAACAAATAGGGTCAATTTTTTTTTTTTTAAATTTTCTAGTTTAAAAAAAATGGGATCCACGTCTGGTCCGCGTTATAAGCGGGTTCGCGAGTTATCCGGGCGCGTGTTATCGAGGGAGCGGTGTATACATACATACACATACATATACAGATACATATATATTCACCAAATAATTGTGCCAACCTCTTTAAATAAGTCATTATTATTTTAATTATTATTAATATTTTTATGATTATTATTATTATTATTATTATTATTATTATTATTATTATTATTATTATTATCTGATAATCTTTCCCAAAAAATGAATAAGTATGAGTTTTCAAGAAATCAATACAAGGCTTGGTGCACACACATACATACATTCAGGGGCTAATAAAATAAATGTACAGATAAATTAAACTATCTTACTTACATTTGAACCATTACCAACATACTTCTTACATCTGTCAATAGTTCTATCGGAACAAGAATCCTTGAAATCTGAATCATAATGACCACTGCTGTTTCCCCTTGTCAGATCAAAACACTCCAAACTCACAATGTAATGAGGAACAATCTTGAAGACCAGTTTCTTCATATTTTTATTAAACTGGCCCCTGCACACTTTTGACCCTGTCCATGGAAAGGACTCAGAGTTTGCAGTCACTGTGAGATGTACATCTGGTAAACTCCGTATTTTTATTCCAAGTTGAGCACAATGTACGGTGGAATCCATTATCACGTCTATCCTGTGTATGGGACTAAAAATCCCAAATCAGCCTATATGGAAATGTCAATACAACAAGTATTTGTTTTAAATACTATATATATATATATATATATATATATATATATATATATATATATATATATATATATATATATATATATATATATATATGACATTTATCATTAGCTGAATACATGATATATTTTCATGAAATGTCAACTCTGCATGGTTCAGTTCATGGTAGGCATTATCTTTTTCATGTATCAACATAACATTTTTACCATATCCAACACATCATTATTTTTACACGACATGAGTTGACATTGTCTGTATGCCATCAAAGTTGTCCCAAAAAATTTCCACCTTAATATAAAAATAAATTGTTCCGAAATACTGAATTTACATCCATTTTCATTTTATACTGAATAAGATTTTAGCAGCTGCAACTGAAATTTCATCCTCAAAATTTTCTACTGTTTTATGAACTTTTTTGTACATTAATTAAATTCATGTATATCTGGTGCTTGTAACTGTAAAAGCATTTTTTAAAAAATAAATACTTTCTGATGATGAAAGAATCACAATCATCCATACAAGCCACCATCCTTCCAGGAGATAAATGATGTAAATTATCTAAATACATGTAGTCTAGTTCACCTTGATTTCCTAGGCAAGTGTACAGGTGTATCTCACACTAGACAAAAATTTATACATTTTGTAATTTGCTTATCACTTTGGAACAGCTTTATGGCCACAGAATATACTGCATCCTCATTTTCTGATACAGTCCTTACTTGGCAACAGGTCTTTTGTCTCAACAGAACAATAAAAAAAATATAAAGGGCCTCTTGTTACTTTCATTTTCCTAGCTCCATTTCACAGTATAAGCAGTCCTGTTCAAACTGTGTTATGTCCAGAGATGGCTTCAGAATTAGCATTCATTTATTGTTGGTGGTAGGTCATGTACTGGTAATGATAATTAGATACAATGTACAACAACTTGAAATAATAATGTCTGCTAGGATCAAGTAATTGGTTTGTATGGAGGTTTCTATATGCAACCCAAACAGAATGATAGCACTATCTGACAGGCTAATTGCATTACAGTAGGTACCAACATAGTGTGGCAATGTTTACTCAACATCCCCTCTTCTCTACCACATCAACAAACAAGAGCCCCAAGTGGATAATATACAACCCTGGGTAGTTGCAATATGTCAGCTGTGAATGCAAAAACAAAAACAAAAGCTTTCATGGGGCTTCACCCCCTGGGCCCACAAAAGGGGTTCAATCCCAGAGACAACTTGTATACTTGTTTACGCCTCCCTAAACTACTTTCCCCGCATATAAATGGACAAGTCATTTATACAACCAGCATTTGCCCCTGAATCTCTCCCTGCCTCCTTCGAACTAGGCCTTGATTCATATCTTAAAAACTCCTCATGGCTCCACCTTTAAAGTATATATACCAGTACATACTTAGAAACTCCTCAAAGCCCCACCTTTAAAGTATATATACCAGTACATACTTAGAAACTCCTCATAGCCCCACCTCTAAAGTATATATAGCAGTACATACTTAAAAACTCCTCATAGCCCCACCTTTAAAGTATATATACCGGTACATACTTAGAAATTCCTCATAGCCCCACCTTTAAAGTATATATACCAGTACATACTTAGAAACTCCTCATAGCCCCACCTTTAAAGTATATACCAGTACATACTTGTTATGTAAGTGTATCATAGCAACATGAATTCTTGGGAGATTGGACATAAAATGACATAGCTGTGACTTTCTGCCTCTTCATAATGAAATAGCAAAATGCTTACCAGGAATCAACATTAATTTTCTAGATCACTTGCCCGGATGGGCAAGTTCTCCTTGCCATGAACAATTTATTACTTGCAGAGACCTCTTCTGGGTCAAAATGACAACAAACAAAACAGAAGCAAAATGTCATGCTACAGAATTGAATTAATAATAGTCACATTTATTTAAATGTAATGTTAACAAAACTAGAATCTCACACACCTACCAGGAAAAATGTATCTAAATCAGCATAAACTTAAAAAGAAAAAGTCAGAAATTACTGAAAAAATAACCCCCCAAAAAAGAAAGATTGTCTGACAAAAATAAACATGTAACAAAAATGTGATCAAAGGTTTCAATCACAAAATTACTATAATCTGTACTCCTCTTTCCATTTTATGGGGGTCAGGTGGCTGAGTGGTCTAAGTTGCTCGCCTTTACAGATCATTCATACATCTCACCTCTGTCCGCATGACTTCGAGTCTAAGCTAGACCAATGTGGGTATGTGAGAAAGCGTGCCAGTAGCTTTCTGTGGGTTGGTGGTTCTTTCTGGGGTCTTTCTCCACCAAATATACTGGCCGCCATGTATCAGTTGCTGAAAAATGGCATTAAACCCCACAAAAACCAAAAAAGGACTTTCCATTTTAACAGGAATCCTCTTGTGCACTTGTTCCTTTCATATTCTCTATATGTAACATCACTTTTTCTTTTTTACCCTCTTCTCCATCTTCATTCTCTTTTGACAATGAAAACCCATACATCAAGTATTCTACATAATCTGGTGTCTCATCTGTATCTATATGCTTGTCAATATATCCCCTGTATCTTGCATAAACTTTTACACAAAACTTTAACATTGTTGACTATGATGCAACAAGTTTTTCTGCTTATGTAGGCAAGACAGGAACGCCTCACACATAAGCATATAAACTTTTCACTTTCTTTACATTGATGAAACACACTTTCTGCTTAAGCAGATGAGACGGGCAAGACAGGAACTCATAGCATATCAGTGTATAAACTTTAGACTCTTAGTAATGTGTTATCTTAAAATTTTTGTTGAATGCTGTTAATGATGTAGAAGATATGACTTTCAAAAACTTTAATGAAAAACTTGAACACTGTTTACAATGATGAAACACGCATTCTGCTTAAGCAGGTGAGACAGGTAAGACAGGACCTCCTATCATATCAGTGTATAAACTTTAGTCCCTTGGTAATGTTATCCTAAAATTTTAGTTGAATGCAGTTAATGATGTAGAAGATATGACTTTCAAAAACTTTAATGAAAAACTTGAGCACAGTTTACAATGATGAAACACGCATTCTGCTTAAGCAGGTGAGACAGGTAAGACAGGAACTCCTATCATATCAGTGTATAAACATAAGATTTATGGTAATATTACCCCAAAGTTTTAGTTGAATCCAGCAACAAATATAGAAAATATGTGACTTTCCAAAACTAATGCAAAACTAATATTGCTGATGACAAGACCATTGCTGATGAAAACACCACTGCTGATGACAACACCATTGTTGATTACAATACCATTGCTGATGACACCATTGTTGATGACAACACTGTTGCTGATGACAACACCACTGCTGAGGAGAACACCATTGTTGATTACAATACCACTGTGGATGACACCATTGTTGATGACAATGCAATTGCTGATGACAACACCATTGTTGATTACAATACCATTGCTGATGACACCATTGTTAATGACAACACCATTGCTGATGACAACACTATTAATGCTGGTGGCAGCAGAAAAGTGACTACTATACATCTCACCACACTTATGCAGTTGAGACAAAATGACAGTTAACATTTCATTCATGTGCTCAACATGTAAACAGCCATATATTGGTCTTAATGTTGTAGAATAAGGTTAATTGAGGTTTGACAGGCAGCAAATAATTGTGCTACTACAACACTTATATGGTAAGACTGGTGGCGTCACTTGAACATGATGAATATGGGGTAAAGAGCTCTGAAAATACCCTTAATTTCTCGAGAAAATGGAAATTTATCTTGACAATAGTTTGCAGGGTAAATTTTGAAAGGTTTGTCACCCCTACAAATTAATTTTGAATGACATTAATGAAGTAATTTTAGAGTTAATTCAGTTTTTGTTCACACTTGAGCTGTATGTGAGCTGTGGTCAGTGTGAGCCACATTCTACACATATATACACTGTATAAAGTGTGGCGACATACATGTACAAATCATTTATATTGGAAAAAAGATACCACAAAAAGGTAGTGGAAGCAAATATGATCACAAATTTAAGTCTCTTTTCTAAGAGCTGACACAAAAATCTGAAATTAAATTGAAAAAAAAACCAATGGATAAACTAACGGCTGAGGAAAAGGAAAATGTGAAATTTATGGAAAAGGTTTAGATGCAGAATGAGGAGTAGAGTAGTTTAAAGGAAGAGAATACCAGACTGAAAAAGCTGTCTCAAACAGCAACATACATGGCCAACTACAATGAACAATGTCATTTCTGTTATTTTAGTGATGAATTTGCTTTGATGAAAATATAAATAAATGTACTATGACAGCAGTAGATCTGCTAGCTTAAGCATTATATTTTCTAATTTATCCATTACTTTTAGCAAATTGTTTTAAAAGCAATGTTGAATTGAGAAAGTGCCATTATGCATGTGTGATGGCCAAGGTGTTATCCAAGCTGTAATGGGAGATAACCCACTGTGATGAGTGTGATCAAGATAGTTGACTTAGGGCAGTGTGGATTACATTTAAAGTAGACCTTCATTTTGAGTCAAGATTACAAATTTCAGCAAAGTTTTGTTAATTATGATGAAGAGGTCATGGGCAAAATGTCATGGAATAAAATTTACTTTATCACATCATTTGAATTACAATTTCTGTGAACGTTTCCTCTTATTATTTTCATCAGTAATATCCAAAGTAACTTGCCAGTTCAGACAACTCTGAGCTTTCATGTGCCCTGACTTTATCGGTAGTTTAACTTGCCTCAGTTAACTTGCAAACCGTCAATATCAAGCCCTGCTTACACAAGCTTGAAAACTGCAATAACAATCCTGTGAAAGAAAACAATAAAGTCAACAATAAGTATAAGAGGTTTTGTGAAATCTTTTTCCATTTATGACCTGCGATAATTTGGCCACACAGACTTTCTGTTGGAGAAAACCGATGTGATCTCAATAATTAAATCTAAGTGAAAAAATTCACTCACCAGCATACACTTTTCTTTATGTATTTGTTAAGAGACTAGACTGTAGGAAAATTTATTTCATTTTTAAACACTCGTTTATCTATTATTTTATGGAACCTTTCAAGCCATGTAAAAATTTCAATTTTCAAAAGGTAAATAATTCAACATTTCACAAGCTATAATATTTAATTACTGATATGATGTGAACAATTTACTTAGTAATTAAATCACAAGTAAAATTTATTAAATTATCCAAACTTTTGCATGGCAAAAATTAAGCTGGATTCATGAGACTAGACTGTAAATGACATAATGTCTATATTTTCATACAAATCGGATCCAAAATACAAATAGTACCGACCCAGCTCTGCCATTGCATAATGCACCAGCAGATCTGGGTCTATGAAATTTGTTTGGACTAATCAGTCAAACAAAAGACCCAGATCCTAATCTGCTGGCATATTAATGCGATGGTAGATCAGGGTCTATGTTTCTGCAGTTGGATCCAACTTATATGTGAGTATCTATAGTACATTGTATTACCAGTGTATAACATGCATCAAATTGCAAACAGCATAGACCTAAAACAGTGTAGACACCGATATGCCACTGCATTATGATATGCCTGATCATTATCTATACAGTGATACATCACTATAAAGCACCTCATGATAACACTGTCCAGACTTGAAACATTTGATAAGTTACATTTAAGTCAGGCTGAAACTTCAGCCAATCAGATTGCTGGATTCAAGAATCAGGTCCGGACTTAAAGAACTTAAGTCTATGCCCGGAAACAACCAAAAACTGATATATGTTAATCACTATCCAAAACTCTTAACAGTATACCTTGACTTTATTGCTCCATGCCAGAAAAGATTTACAACTTTACCCAAATTTACAACATAGGCTTTTGTATCCTGGTTCGAGGGTATCCATATTTTACAAATAATCTGATAACCCAAATAACCTGTATTAAAGTCTAGTTCAATGCAGTTGAGTAGGTATATTGTTTCCTGATAAAAATATGTTACCAAATCAAAAATTATATTGACAAACCAATATGAGAGTGCAATTATTTTCAGCAGGTCAGTGAATCTCAATTTCAATTTGAAGTATGATTTGTAGCAGACGACAGCCAACTCTGAAACTCCTGTATAAATCTGCCATTTTTGCAAGTGATTGTGGGTACTTTTCAGCTGGGCATAACTGGGGGTGGGGGTGGGGTGTAAAACTGGTACCATATTATATCTGATATATGATATATGATTTCTAAACATGGCTGCAATTTGTACTGGAATTTCTATTGTTTTGGCCATCAACTGCTACAAATCATACTTCTAAATAAAACCAAAATTTCATTTACCTCCTCAAAATAATTTAGATCTCTTGTTTTCAAGGTCTGCAGTTATCATTTTTAATTTGGTTAAGTAAAGTTTCAGAAAAGTTGAAATTATGTTTGCTAAAGGTTGTTTTATGTTTGATAAAAGGTTGTTTTAAATTCTTTGTTGTTTTTATTACTGTATGGACTGGTTTTAAGGTTGATGCTAAATATTAATATTCCTATAATTTTAATTGGTAGCAAAATTCTCCTTAAAGGGAATGGATACTTATCAAAATTACAGGAATATTAACCTATATCATTAACTTTCTAACAGGAAAATATTTCACAGAAACAATACATTTAGTAAATTTTCCCTTATAAAAAGGATAAAGACTAACAAAACTTCAGTCACAAAAATATAATGATATAAGCATATATTCCAATTTTGATCAAAATGAGATCAGAAATACAGTCTTCAGAGTGGTAACAAGCTCAGCCAATCGGATGCAAGATTATCTTAATATGTATGGATCTTGCTCATTTTCGAATCCATCCCAGATCTTGATGATATAAACCCATATTGCATGTTTTATCAAAATCAGATCAAAAATATGGCTTCCAGAGCAGTAACAAGCTCAGTCAATCAGATGCAAGATTACCTCATAAGTATGTATGTATTGCATTCATTATCGAACTTGTCTGAGATCTTAATGATATAAGCATCTATTCCAAGTTTGATCTCAATCAGGTCAGAAATATGGCCTCCAGAGTGGTAACAAGCTGAGCCAATCAGATATAAGATCACCTAATTAACATGTATGGATTCTGCTCAATAACGAACTCATCTGAGATAATAATGACAAGCATATATTCCAAGTTTGTTCAAAATCAGATCAGAAATATGGCCAACAGAGTGGTAACAAGGTTAGCCAATTAGGTGCAAGATCACATCATTATTATGCACGGATCTTGCTTATTATCCAACTTGTATGAGATTTTGATGATATAAACCCATAATCCAAGTTTGAACAAAATCAGATCAGAAATATGGAATCCAGAGTGGTAACAAGCAATTGTTGATGGACAGCAGCAGACCGGACAATGCATAACGTACAGAATCAGGGCCATACCATAAGCTCCTTTGGCTTTACACCCAGGTGAGCTAATAAAAAACTTCAAGAAAAACCACAACAAACTGTTGATAATAATGTCACTGCCGCTGGTGGAAAGTGCTTTGTCTTCCTTACCACTAAAGTGGGCTCATCAAAAACTAATTTATATTTCTCTTTTGAAATATAGGATTATTATTTGGATTATTTTTTAGAACACTGTTCACCTTGGTAGTTGATACATGTCAGCTTGTGAATGCAAATTCAAACATGTATTGAAACTGTAGAAATGAGAAATGAAAGAAAAGCTTGGAGCACATAGTTGTTATATTGTCTATTAATTGGTGTAACTTGTCTTCTTTCCTAGACAATATAAAACTTTCTAATTTATACAACTAGCACTGTCTCCTGGATCTCTTTCTGCCTCCTGGAGACAAGGCCCTGATTCATAACTCAGAAATTGTTTATAGCCCCATCCTTAAAGTATATACATTTACATGTACACCTCTCCCTCGATAACTCGCGCACAACGGGGTCCAAAAACATAGACAACACTATAAGCAAGGGCGCGCATTACCGAGGGACCTCAAAAGAATTAAGAAGGGGATGCCATCCCCGCTGGACATCGAGAAAACTGGAGTGTGTGTGTGTGTGGGGGTAACGGGGCTGTTTAATGGCTGAATACTCATTTTATAATTACATTGGGAATAATTGTCAATAAAGAGCTTTTGCGAAGTAGTTGTTTGCTTGTCTGTATAAATTACCTTTATTTTCAAGATAACAAACCTCTGAAAGATCATTAACAACATTAGTCCAAGTGGTTTCAACAACACGTGTACATGAATACTTTGTGTATTACATCACTGGTTTTTGTTGTTGTCGATTCGCAACTAAACAAGATTCCTTTTTTCAAAAACTAGAGACATTTATTTCATGAAACAACCATCAACGTCGATTTATTTATTGTCTATTAATAAAATATGGATGCCGTGATTTCATATCAAGTAACAGTGAAACTTCTTCTCATCCTTGAGGAAATCCCTGAGTAGCAAGTTAGAAAGTTTAAGTTCAATACAAACTCTGGAACTCGCTTCTCCATAATGAACCGTATCTGTAAAACAAAGCATTTTATTCACCAAGTACTCATTATGCTTGGTTGCCTTGCTATCTTTGATCACATTTGTGAATGAGTAGGCTAATTTAAGGTAGTTTAATTATATTACTTACATAATAATCAATTGAAATGAGTTGACCAGACACACAGCCGTGACCGCTAGCTCTTACGCAGGCAGGTTTTGCATGCCTTTTAACTTTTATGTTATTCCACTCCCTTTGTTTGATTTGATACAAAAGATGTACTTAACGTGATAATACAAAGCATGTCTGCTATTAATTGAGTGTAACAACACAACAAATACTTCCGCAAGTCGGAGATAAAAAAAAAACGGTCGGCACATAATTAGATTCTCACAGAAATGCTCGCGGCGATAGCTGGGTTGGTTGAATTATATTTTTCACGTTTGAATACAAGAGGGCATATTTCACTTGAGAAAATTTATTTAATTGGTATTTATTTTTAAAGTGTTGCCACCAGTAGGTTTTAGTGACGTTTTCATTGATCAAAATTTCGTAGAATATTGTTATTTATAGTGTACTGAGAATGTTGTTTGGATAGAAAATTAACAAAATATATGACTTCTTATTAAAAGTTGAAAATTTCATGATGTTGATTCAAATTTCCGGGTACTAACCACTGGTTTTGATGATAAAACGAGCAATATATCAAGGTTTCATTTACTAATTTTGATCGCGATTTTTTTCACCTTCAACAAATAGTGTCCCCCCCTTTTTTTTTTTTAAAAATATTTTCTAGTTTAAAAAAAATGGGATCCACATCTGACCCGCATTATAAGCGGGTTTGCAAGTTATCTGGGCGTGAGTTATCGAGGGAGCGGTGTACTTGGCATTACAAGGAGAGTTAATTTATGCAGTCAGCATTGATTCCAAGGTATGTCCTCAGCCCACCCACCCCCGGGGCACCACCCCTTGAGTCATACCTTGAGATCCCAACCCAAGAAAGCTCAGTTATTAAGGCACTGGACTCATAACCAGAAGGCTCCTGGCTCAACTTCCACCATCTGACCAGCCTGGATGGACTACTGAATTTCTCAGGATTTCATTTAATGTCATTGGTTTCTTCGCTCTACATCATTCAATATGGATGTTTCCATGAGGAAAGCATATTGGGTTATTTTTTTCTTTTTATTAGAAGCTAAAAATACAACATATACATTTAAATAATCTTTAAGTAATGGCATTTAATAATTCTCTCCAAATAAATGTATAAACTTGGGCAGAGTTTTTACAAAAGAATATGTTCTTTTAAAGCAAAATCCATTTTCTTGTACATAATTATAATATGTAAAGAAATTCTGATATTTAGATACATTTATTGGTGTGTTTCTGAAATACATAAATATTTTGCTTTGGATAAACCCCGATTTTAGTTGTTTTGCCCTGAGGCTACCCGGTATTGTAGGTAAAATCTAGCACAACTTTTTTCCTTAGCAAAAACCTATTCATCCACAAGATTATAATAATTCATTGGTATTTCAAAAACTGGTCTTATAGTATAATTATACTGACAAATTATTATCAACTTAGAGTGTTACTTGTTATATTACCATTTAATAGTTTTATTCAGTTTGAATTACAAATCATGTACATTATAATAAGCAGTTAACCAAATTACCTAACTATGAAGCATGTGAAAGTGAGAGTGGTCTCATATTAACTGTCACGGTCTGTAGGCTTGCACAACAATATATAACACGTTAATTGATTCATTAATTAAGAAGTTATATGCAGTTAACCAAATTGCAGTTAACTGAATTACCAAACTATGAAGGAGAGGTTGAAGATGTGAGTGGTCTCATTAAACTGTAAAGGTCTTCAGGCATGCAGAACAAAATATATAATGTGTATTGTTTTGATATTTTTTTATAATGTGTTCTACTGAAATTAATGCATCTTGTATTCCAAAACTAATATTTTATCATTCCTTTGTCTGCAAGGGGAAGAACTCTGCATAATGCCAAACCAGTGATTCTAAATAGTTTTATCAGAGGTTATTTCCCTTGCTTTCTTCTAATAAACTGACAAGTAACTGCATGCACTCTACCATGTGTTGACATGGTTTCAATATGAAATTACTAGAATTTAATCTCTTGACATTCCACAAGTGCTATAAACAAAAATCAAACTCCTCCAAGATCTTGGTGATATAAGATTACATACCAAGTCTAATAAAAATATGTTCAGAAATATGGCCTCCACAGTGTTCATAAGCTCAACCAATTAGACGCAAGATTACCTCATTAATACATAAGAATGTCACTCATAATAAAAATCATTTGAGATCTTGACACAAGGTTACATACCAACTCTGAAAAAAATCTGTTCAGAAATATTTTCTCTCATTTGTTCACAAGCTCAGATAATTAGATTCAGGACCACCTCATTAATATGTGTATGTCCCTCATGATCAAACTAATCCAAGATCTTGATGATTCAAGCTAACATACCAAGTCTGATCAAAATCTGATCAGAAATGTACCCTCTAAAGTTTTCAAAAGCTCAGTCAATCAGATGCAACATCAGCTGATTATGCACAGATATGGCTCAAAACTGAATTCATCCAAGATCTTGATGACACTAGTTTACATACCAAGTCTGATCAAAATCTGATCAGGAATAGGGCCTCTAGAGAATTCATTAAGACCAGGCAATGTTTTATTTTAATATATATTATTTAACTTTAAAAGTTGTCATTCACAACAGAAAAGCCAGGGTCTGCATGCCAAGCCCACAATCAATGCATTGCTGCAAAACTTTAACCAAAACCTTAACAAACTGTTTATGACACCTGCTGGTGGAAAAGTGACCACTATGTACTGATTCCCATGAAAGTGGGATTGAAAAAAGCAAAAAAAAATAAAATAAAAGAATCTTTGTTTAGTAATTTACTATTGCTGTTAGTAATACAACACATTATGCACATGATCGGAAAAATTCATGTTCAACTCATGGAGCTCCCCCCGTCCCCCCCAATTAACATACTTGCCATATATCCAGACATTGTTGGGGTTTTTGTGAGACTCAAAAAGTGTGCTTTGAGGTCACAAGGGGGGTCAGTGCATGTGACCCCCCCAAAAGCGACGTCATCTAAATGAGAATAAGCTATCTTTTCAAATCAGCCTATAGTAAATGATTGGAAATTCAAATCTGAATAAAAGAAAATACAATCTGTTTTCCTGCAGCATGTAATATACTTACAAACAAACAAACAAACAAAAATGCTAGACTTAGCATTGTCAAATAACATCACCACAAACATGGTCACAACCTCACAGACATTAAATACAAATATACATCACGTTACTGTCTTTAAAATCCATTGGACAGTGGAATGTAGCTTTAATTACATGCAGTCTTTGCTGCTTTCAATAGTTTAATAGTTGGTTTGACGGTAATGCAAGTGATATTTGTGTTGACAAATATGCCTATACTTTTCCTTTGCAAATGTGCATCCACATCTATGTTGGCGCAAGCAACAGCAAAAGTCGCTAAAAGTGATAAAACCTGTAAGATGGCATTGAATCTCCATTTCAAAACAATGAATCTGGCCATGAAAACATTCAAGGTTTGTGGTAGTCGGCCGAGTTGCTAAAGTCTTTGACCGCCGCTATTGTAATGTATTTTCGAGGTTAAAGTCAAACCTACATCAGTGAAGATTTAATTTATTCTCAGGCTGAATTAATGAAAAAAGGTACAAATTTATGCAAATACACAATTTGTCATTTGATTAATGATTTAATACTTTTAAATTATTAAAATTCCATGGTGCAATTCATTTGAAGTTAACCAGATATTCAAACATGTTAATGTTTTCATGAGTTATTTGATCGCATGATAAAACGTTTATTGCAATCATGTAAATGTCTAAGGAAAATATGAGAAAGTTAAGGTGTCAAAACTGTCGAAGCAAATAAGATTATCACATTTTTTTTAGCACTTCTAGCGCATTAAGTACTACAATTTTCCTTTGTCCCTTTAAAATGTTGTGTGTCCCCCAAATCTGGAGGGTGAGGGTCACAGTGTCCTCTGACCTATGGATCCCAGGTGCAATGCTGCATTAGAGATTGAATGGTGCTGTTGTTCAACCTACCGAAATAATCATGTTTTGAATTTTATATATATGGAGCAAAAATCTGACTTCAAAGAAATGCTGCCACTGATTACAAACTTTAATAAAGATGGCTTCAACATTCTCATTCAATGCAGTCAGTGATGAGTAATAACATTTGTTTTTCAACACGCATATCTTTGATGTACTTAACTTCAGACAAATTGGGTTTTTCCACTTACTGTACTTTACCTATGCAAATTAGCCTAATGGGCTCTCCCTCAGCAGTTGTCAAAGGATTTGACACAACACAACACCCTAGCTATTGTGAGCCAATTCAGTAATCTCTGAAAGGTGTCTGTTTATCTCTGACCACCTTACCTTTTAATTGTCTTTAAAACAGCTTTATAAACTGCCCCGAGGATAGTTTTACATGAGCTCTGAGCAAGACTGTTTACTGTTTATACATACCACAGATTACGTGCATATATCATTGTAATCAAGAAATGTAAAAAAAAAAATTTTTTTTTGTGGGAATTTTTTTTTCTCACTAAGATTGCTGAAAATAATGTTTTTGGAAACATGACTGTGTTGGGGGGGGGTTGGGAGTCCAAAATCGTGTTTTTCACGTGACACGTGTTATGGCGTGTATGAATAAAGAAGTTACTGATTTGACCAGAGTTGTCATTTTTTCACTAGGGTACAATTAGTCACTAATTATCATTCTCTTTAACTTCTATTCATGGAGTACAAATTAAAAATACATGCAAAAACATGTTTAAAACAATCAAAGAATTTGATCAAGTCACAACAGTGAACTAAAAGGATTGGAAACTGACGTAACACAAGTGTCAAAGCTGATCTAGTGATAACTTTAGGTTCAGTACTAGAATTGGGCGTTAACACAACGAATGATATTCATTCTAATTTCACTCTGACCTGCAATCATGGCCAAAGAAATGGGTTTACACAAAAATGTTTATATTGACCAATTATAGAAACATAGTATTGTTATGGCATGTCACATTATAAAGTGAGAAATTAGGATCTATTATGGTGACTGAACTTTCCCATATGACTGAAATACCCGTCATTACCCTAATTCAAACATCGACTTAGATATGAACTGAATGATATACCCCAGGATGGTATATGATGCTTTTGTAACCCTTGAAATGAGCATCTATGTCACTAAACGTTTTTACATTAAGCTTTAGTACAGATAAATAAATCTATTCAGTGCTGAATCTTTTATAAGGTGCAGGAGAATGCTGGCATGATGACTACCAGAAGTCCATTTCGGTAAATATTTATTTCCCAGGTCAGCATCTTATAGTATTAAACAAAATTTTACGATAACATTGCTGAAACAGAATTGTAAAAATATTTTCTTAAAGTTTAAAGGATATTTCTTCTGTTGGGACTATTCTAAATATTGATCTTAGATGTGCAAATGAGTACCTATAAAAAAAATCAGGTTGTAAGAGATTACACAATTGCCACAAAAACAACAACAATATATGTATGCAAAACAACGCATTGCAATTGTGGTTTTATTGAAAACAATCTTTCTTTTATGTCGTTTTTTAGTCTCGTATATTTATGATTATTTCCCAGAAAATCTCAAGAAATTCTCTTTTTAACATTTCTTTTCACGTCAAGGCTCTCTAACATTTTCCTTACTGAAATTTGTTTTATACATTTTGTTTGAAATTGTTACCCATGTGAAATAATAATAATAATAATAATAATAATAATAATAATAATAATAATAATAATCATCATCATCATCATTATCATAATTAAAATATTAATAGCAGCAGCAGCAGTTGCTATAGTAGTAGTACAGTAATCCCACTCTTCAGGACCCTCTCAAGTGAGGCCACAACTTTTATAAAGTGACCTTGCCTGAACCAAATTAGTATACTTTAACTCTTTTGCCCACCTCAAGAAAGGCCACGTTTTTTTTACTGGGCCCTATTTTTATTGCAGAATGGGTAGCCTCATAAGAAAGGGACCACTGTAGTAGTAGTATTAGTAGCAGTAGTATTAGTAGCAGTAGTAGTAGTACTAGTAGTAGTGGAATGCTACATTATCCCCTTCTCTTCAAGAAAATAGTCCCTATTTGTAAAGGAGCCATGGTGGTTCAGTGGTTACCATGCCAGACTCATGATTTAATGGGTGGCAGTTGCAATGATGCAATTGAATCAGGCTGGGTCAGCTACCTTGGTGTGTCCCTGGACAAGCACTTTACTACAGTTGCTTCAGCATTAAAAACTTTAAGGTGTTGATGTGCCATAAAACATCAAACCAAACCATACCTGTAACCTGATACAGTATAAGAGTAATCGAGAACTACGTCATGTGTTCATGTGACTTTTGATTCGGATGTATAAGTGGTGGGTAGAAATGCAAGACAACACATTGCTGACTACAGGGATAATTACTTTTTTGGTCAAAAATATTGCATAAAAGTGGTGCTTTAACTGAATTAAATATTAATAAAAAGCTTGCTTTTAAAACATTCAGTAAAGTAGATTGAAGATTTGCATTAATTGTTACAATTTCACAGCATTCTTTATCACTGCTGTTACAAACTCTGTGTTTGTGACCCCCTGTGTAGTATCACAGCATGGATACTCGGACTTCATTTGTTTGCAAGCACAATTACTCCTAAAGGTGGATTATTCAATGGAGTTGATTGGGAGGGGGAGGGAGTACTGGGTAATATTACATAACCAAACAGGCGTGACACCTGGCTAACAAATAAATGTGGAAAGTTTTTACAGAGATAAGACTTACACATATCATGTATATAATGAAACATCTACTAATCGAATTAAAAAGAAAAAAAAGCTGTCTTGCAATATTCTCACCTAGAAGAGATCACAAGAATACAAAAAAATGTTCAGGACCATGCTTTGTACTGTATGTGCATGACCTGACAGTGACAAAGTTGCTTACAAGAAAAAGTAACACAAGTTACAATGGGGGAATGGGACTCAGTTACTTCCCCTGAATTCGATAGGTAGCACCACAAAAAAACCCATCCTGTCTTATAGTACTTCTCAGTCTTTGTTTCGGTTTCTTACCAAGAAAATTCTTTTGCCATTATAACTTCAAGGGATAAAACATTTTTGTATAAATTTAAATTACAAGTATCGAGATCGATTTTCAATAAGAAGCAAGGTGTAAAGTTCTTTTCTTTTGTTTTTTTAATTTCAAGACAAGGTCTCAAACATAGCTTACTGCTGTCTTTCTGGGTGAAAACCTTGCATCCTGACATTACTTTTTCTTCTCCTCTTGTGATATTCATATAGAAATGGGACATTTTATAGCTGTGAATTCAATTTAATCATCATCATCATCATCATCATTGTCATCATCATTGCTGCTGTTGCTGCTAACTTATCATGCTAAACTATTCATAATTCTGAATTCTACCTACAAAAAATTACATCCAATTACATTACAAAAATAAAACAGTATTTGGTCAAGGTGTATTGGGTGGGTTTTTCAGAGGTCAAATGCACATTTCAAAATCATTAAATATATCTTCTTTAACTCTAGATTTTCATATTTTTTCAAAAAATTTCCAAATTAATCTTAAAGTGCCATGGTTTAATGAGATTGAAGAACCCTTATATGATTTATCATATGAATAAAATAATAATAATAATAATAATAATTAATAATAATAATAAATACTATTAATATAATAATAATAATAATAATAAAAATAATAATTTTAGCTAAATGCTTGAAGATTATGCCATTGAATGGTTGGTATCATAAAGTTTAGAACCAAGCATTTTTAAGAATAAATTTTTGATATCATTATTTAATCAACAAAAAGCCAATTTCAAAATAAAGATATGAATCTGTGTGAAGTCTGAATCTGTGAGAGTGTAACATCATACGACTGAAATGAAAACTTCAATTAGCATATGATCTCAAATATTTGATTTTGAAAATATCTTTCTTATATATCTCAAAATCATTTCCTTTATCAAATTTGGACCTCCCTCAAATCAAAGAGAAATTCTTGACAAGAAAATTATTCTGATCGCAATGAGAAGATACTGAAAATGACTATGACAAAAAACATAAACCTTTTCTTGACTATGATTAGAATTCTTTGTAAATACTGTTATATGGTCATGAACAAAAAAAAATCAATTAAGCATGGTTTTAAAGAAGAACGAAAGAAAGTTGAATCTGGAACAAAATATTACTGATGGCAGCCAAAATCAATGATGTCTGCCAAAATCAAGTGTACTACGAATACTGATAGCAAAAGTTAACTTCCAATTACTGGCAAAATTGTAAAAATAAAATTGGTTTTGGTATTGCAAAACTAACACTTGGGTAGGATCCAATAACTGACGAGGCTCTAATTGCAGACATACAAGTTCAAGAGAAAAATTAATGATCATAAACTGTGTAGATACCATGAATGATTTTAATTAATGATCATAAACTGTGTAGATACCATGAACATTTTTAATTAATGATCATAAAGTGTGTAGATACCATGAACATTTTTAAGTTGATACATTTATATCAAAGGATTTATTCTGTGAAGAATTAGAAACTGATCTTGATTCATCTCTTTGACCTTTTAATAAAGACATACTACAAAACCTAAACTAATTTCATCTTTTCATTTGTGAATTCCTGGGAAAGAACCATTATAAAGCAAATATTAGTCAAAGTAGAGTTACCTCCCTTATACCATTTTGTTTCTTCTTCTTTTGTTTTTCTTTCTTTCTTTTGTTTTAAGCC
This sequence comes from Margaritifera margaritifera, assembly GCA_029931535.1. Lineage (NCBI taxonomy): Eukaryota > Metazoa > Mollusca > Bivalvia > Unionida > Margaritiferidae > Margaritifera > Margaritifera margaritifera. The sequence goes on from JAQPZY010001620.1 coordinate 2,606,301, forward strand.
CATACCAAAGTTGGATTTCAATTTTTCATTATAAAGCAAATATTAGTCAAAGTAGAGTTACCTCCCTTATACCATTTTGTTTCTTCTTCTTTTGTTTTTCTTTCTTTCTTTTGTTTCAAGTCCATACCAAAGTTGAATTTTTCAATTTTTCTGTCATATAAATAACCTAGTTATAATAGATGCCCAGAAAGACACTCTGGAGATAACCTGGTCTATTCAATGAAATGTCAGCAAAATAACCATACATAATTTGTATGTGCTTGTGTATATGCACAAATGTTCAAACTGTATCATCCCACTGTCTTTGAGATTGTAAAGTAGCTACTTGAAACAATTTTATGCTAATTGTAATTGTTCATCATTTAGCTTGTGCCAAAATTTCAGTGTTGATTGAATTATTGCAGAGAAACTTTATCAATCTTATAGCACAAGTGCAAATGGTGCAAACAACAAGTGTATTACAAGATTGAAGTATCCATACACTGGCTATTTACAGGCATTTTGTTTGCACAGCATTGGGCTGTATCATCACTCTTCAAAAAAGTAACTGCAACTGATTATCAGTCTTTGAAAAGACACAATTTAATTTCCTGTTATTGATGTTGATTGATCAAATTTAGAAAAATCAGGATTTCTTGCCATTATGAACAGATATTCGCCTTCTGCCAATCAATCTGGTAGAAAAATACATGTACTGATCTGTTGAAATTTGTGTGACATATTTAATTTTCTTGCCAGTAACATAGTTTTATTATTATTATTATTATTATTATTATAAAAACTATGGCATTTTAACATTTTGTGAAATGGATGTCAATTGCCTGCCTGCCATTTGATATTATGACTTCCTCAGGCATTGGTTGCTTGCACCATTTAAACTTTGACTTTATTAAAAGCAGTGTATATTTTCTGAAGATATTATGTCAAATATTTTCTTGAAAAATGATAAACCATAATTATTTTTTTATTTTGACTTTGAGGCTTTAAACCTAATTGTTATTTTAGAAAAAAATATCCTTTTGCCATTATTCTTTCTTTTTGATTTACAATATATATCACTCACCATATATACTTGTGTATGATCGGAGTCCAAATGCAAAGAACACAGATCCTGATCTGCCATCGCATAATGCGCTGACAGATCTGGGTCTATGCAGTTTACAGTTGGTATCGGCTTATACGCGAGTATATACGGTACATTTACTGCCTGGACAGGATGCACGGACAGTCACGCAGATGGATGCACAGACAAAATTACTCTGCTTATAGAGGGGTACACCAAAATAATTGTACAAACTCCAAACTGAGTCTTACTTGTTTATACTGGGCATGGATGTTGTCATCTGGGCCTTCTGCACTCTGGTTAGCCACATGCTTTTCCTGAAATAGAAAAATGTTTTCTTACCATTATTAAATATGCAACTCTGCATAGTTGAAAAAGTTAGCAAACAAGAATGCTAGAAATGTGTTCAAAGACCTTGTGCCCTGCCTGTGATTATGCTTTATCTAAAAACACATTGCTAACAGATGAAATACAGTTCACAGTAACCAAGTTGAAGGTAATTTGTACTGTATCGTTATTGCCAAGTTATCCTATTCTACTATATGTAGTATCTGTGACCAAAAGGATGATCAGTTTTACCTGTAAGGCTGGTGGAGCTATTCTATGAGTGCCTAAACCTGACAATATTTGCCTAAGAACTGACCTCTATGCAAAACTGAACTGGATGGACAGATATGAATACCACCATATTCTCCTACCAGATTCATGGTAGAGTATAAAAAAAATTATGGCCCTAACAATGTATTGAAGACCAATAAAATCTGTCAAATGCAGGAGTAATGTATCATCAAAAATGTCATCTATAATATCAGTTTTTTATTTTCCTTGAGCCATCCTGCACAACTAATGCCCCTAATTCCTCAAGAAAACAAAATGCACTCTGCTTTACTCCCTAAAGTCAGACACAGTAAAGAAACCAATATTATACCATGCAAAACTTGCATGATAGCCTATTCTAATGTGCCTTACCTCTAGATGCAATGCTCCACTGATCTTCTGTGCCCAGACTTTGTACTCTAGTCCAAGTGCTGAGAGTTTCCTAAGAAATTCCCTCATCTCTTGTACCACTAGTACACACCCCTCAAGGTCAGTATGGCTAACATTGACCCATGTCTCAATCACTTTCAACACGCCACGATGATGTGATGGGATATCCGATACCGGACTAGTGCAGGGACTTGTCTTCCGTAGATCTGGCTGTGTAAGAAGAGCTTTGGTGGACACAAAGGTCAGATCTGGAGTAGCATCTGTTGATGATGAAGTGGGTGCAGCTTGGCTGGGCTGAGAAATGGATGTTTTCAAACAGTTACTGGTAGTCACAGCTGGACTCAACTGGTTGCCTGCATTACCAAAAGGTTGAGAGGGAAATTCAAATGTCAGTGGACTCTGACTTGCACTTGATACAAGAGGAGAGCCAGGGGGATCAAAATGTACAATAATGTTAGCAAGACTTTCATCTGGTGTATGTGTTGTTGACTCATTCTGTGGCAAAGAGCCAAAAGAGTCATGATCCATGTCTGTCATCGTAATGGCCACAATGGAACTAGTATGAGCAAGTGAACACACACCCTGCTCCGAGCCCGACACACATTTGGTCAGACGTTTATGTAGGCTATTTGCAGAAAGCTTGGAAAGGGAACCAGAATTAGGATTGAGCCTGGAAGCTAGATTTTCTGGAACTGAACTTGACCTGGAAAACACTGGGGAAACATCCATGGGAGTTTCCATAACAAAGGTTGGAAGGTTGATGAGTGCCCTTTGGAAGGCTGCAATATCCACATCATGTTCTGATTCTGCTTTGGTTTTGCTGCCTTCATCACTGGCAAGGCTAGTAATACTGTTTCTGTGAAGATGGGAGGCAGAGTTTGATAGTTGTTTCTTACTTGGCCAACGAAAAAGTCGAGCTTTTGAACCTTTTGACCCATCTGGTGAGCTTACTCCAGGACTTGTTACTTGTGATGAATATTTTCTTGAATTTGATGAGGGTGGTGGTGAATTAATTTTCATTTCTAAGGGACTCACAAGACTTTCTCCTATTGCTCTAAGAGCCATTTTTGTTCCATTTTGGCTATTTGTGTACATCACTTTGTGATGACTTGCAAAACACTTTTTCGAGGGCATATCCGCTTGTTTAGAGCTCCCTGCTTCAAGTTTCAATGTCAGAGTAGGTTCTTTGCCTTGTGCTATACCCTGAGGCTCAGCCCTTGCAGTCTTGGACCCAACAGAATTACACCTAGTAGGTCGAGGTGGGCATTTTTCCTCCATGAGAATTTCCTCCTCCCTTGGAGGTGGTGGTTTAAGTTTTGAGTCCTGAGCATTGAGATTCTTCTTGCGAATCATATTCCCAAACATCTTGTGGGCCAGCAACCTGAGAATTATTACAGGGTGCACCACAATTGGAAGAGCCATGAAAAGAAATTCCCTAAAGGACCTGTTATTGAGGTCTGTCAGAGTCTTGATTGAGCAAGTAGGGGAGACAACTGGGGACAGAAACTGGTGTCTGAAGCTGGAACCATTCTTATTTGGCCCCTTTAGTGCTTGAAGGCTCTGCAGAGAGGCAGACAGGTAGATAGATGGCAGTGTGTCTGCCTCCATCTCTTCCATCACTGCTTCCTGAAAATGTAACAAACATACTGAAAATCATACTCAACTATCATGACACTTTGACTGCAAATAAAGTTCTCTCAATTGGCATTATTATTATTTGCAAAGGCACAGTTTGAGGCTTAAAGTGGTCTTCAAGGTGAAGGAAACTAAAGCATTGCAAGAAATTAAAATCACAAATTATAGATGGTCGAAAAATGCTAAACAGCATTAAATTCTGATTATTGTAGCTACTACAAGGGGAGTGTGAGAAATAAAATGATATAATTAATTCTGATTGAAACATAAAGCAAATAATAGAGAAATTAAAATGACAAAAACAAAACAACTAACAAGCAAGAAAAATGTTGACAACATGAAACCCTGGTTCAGGCAGATGCTATTAGTCAATCAGCTATCATTCAATATATTAACTGCATCAAAAACAAAATAGAAAATTAATCTGAACTTTGCAGATAGCATGAAGTTCTAGGTGTAACTGGTGCAATTATTAAGACAGCTGTGAAGCCTATAATGAAAGCCTTTGAAGTGCAATGTGTGTGCAAGCCTATTAACTGGCTTAGTGGAAGAGGAATACTGTATGTGCTCAATTATAACCATGCCCAATGGCGAACAATGTAGAACCCAAACTGCTGTTGTATAAGGCACTGACAGATTGGGGTTTATACTCTTTGCTCTACTTCTGATTTCAAAATAATAACAATAATAAACCCTGATAGCACATTATGTGAGAGCTGGTGCCAGTTTCACTAAACATCTCAAAATATCTTCCTCAGATTGAGATTTTTGAGTACCATCTATACTCATGTATAATCCAATACCAACTGCAAACTGCATAGATCCAGATTTGCCGTCGCATAATATAATGCGCCAGCAGATAAATAATAATAAATAATGATAATGAGGACTTTGTATAGCGCCTAATCTTTAGAAGCTCTAAGCGCTTTACAACATTATATAACACTTAAAAAAAATATAAAAAAAAGATCTGGGTCTATGCAGTTTGTAAGGACTAATCAGTAAAACAAACCACAAAGACCCTGATCTGCCAGCACATTATGCGATGGCAGATCAGAGTCTATGTTGTTTGCATTCGGACATGGCTTATACACGAGTATATACGGTATCATTCTTTATTGATTGGTTGGTAACAATGAATTCTTCATAGAAAATTCAACAGGCATCAAGGATTAAAATACAGACATACTATCAGTAATACCTTATTCTTCTGATACGAGACATGCCTTATATATGATTAAATATTGAAGATTTCCTCTAATTTGAGGAATTCTCAACTCTTTTCTTTCCAAAAATAACTAGAGGAATCGCAAGCAATTTGCTCATGTTAATATAACCCGTCCTCTCCTGCATCCCCCAAGATGGAGATGAATCTACACAAGAAAAAAAGTGAATATCTCTTCTAAAAATAGTGCGAGTACAATGATTTGTCAACATCCATATCTTTTCTGATGACAATAATATGTACTAAGTGTCACAGCAATCCACTGAAAACTGCCATTGTATTGCATGAGAATTCACAAGTTCTGTCAGACATTACATCGACCTCTAAGTCAAAAAGGGCAGTAACTTTCACAAAAATGATAGAAGCATGAAGATTTGTCATTATGTGCATCATTCAACGATGACCAAAATATGTACTGTGTTTCACAGTGATTTATAAAAAACTGCAAGGTAAACTGCAGGACTAGTTGCAGCGGGACTAACTGCACTAATGATATGATGCCATACACTGCATTAAATTACAAGACAAAAAGGGCAATGACTCCATCATAAATTAAGGGAGAAAATTGATTTGTTGACATGAGCATTTTCAGGCGATGACCATAAAATTTACCAAGTTTTATGGCAATTGATCAAAAACTGCAGAACTTGCTGTACTAACAAGATTGTGTCATCCACTGCATTAAGCTAATATACTAAAAGGGCAATAAGTAAAAAATGCAGGAGCAAAGTGATTTGTCTACATGTGCATCTTCTGGTGATGACCATAATATTTATCAAGCTTCCTGGCAATCCATCAAACACTGAATGACTAATTGCACTAACAAAACTGTCATACACTTCATTAAGCTTCAAGACAAAAGGGCATGAACTATAAACAAAACTGCAGAACAAAGTGATTTATCAATATGTACATCTTCAGGTGATGAACATAACATTTATCAAGACCATAAAAAACTGCAGAACTAGCTGGGCTAATAAGATTGTCATACACAGTTTTAAGCGACAAGAAAAAAGAGCAATAACTCTAACAAAAATTCAAAGAGCAAAGAGATTTGTCAATATGTGCATCTCCAGGTCATGTCCATAATATTTACCAAGTTTCATGGCAATCCATCAGAAACTGCAAGATGTTGCAGAATTGTTTTAGCTTCATGATGATTCATCGAATGTATGAACAAAAGCCATCAAGGGGTTTAGGAAATATTAGCAAATGAAACAAGATGACCATGAATGGCATATTATATGCCCACACTGTGTTTAACAGTCCTCTATCTAGGCACTGGTTGGGAATGGTTGACTCTAGGGATTATTGACCAACAGGTATCAATGACTTCAACCTATGGTAAAAGTATGTGGTCTTGAAATAAACTTATATGCAGAAACCATTGTTTTCTTTTTAGACTTACCATGACCTTGACCTCTGATACAGTAATCTTGTGTGGAAGATAAATTTGGGAGAGAACAAAATATATGTGTATTTTATGATGTTTTTGAATAGTGCACATAAAACAATCTTGATAGAATAATAATAATAATAATAATAATAATGTGATTCAGTGCATGGTATTTGCTAAAAAAACAATTTTGAAAGGTAAACCAGTGTATAGAATAGAATGACAGACAGAGTGTGCGGTTGATAAAATTGAGTCCCAGTATCTCTTTTCAGCAATAATAATCACTTTATGTCACAAGCCTGGTATTAAGGCCATCATGCAATCAACTAATACTTCTGTATCAGTAGATCCCTTCTTATACTAGAAAACTGAGGACATTCAACTGAACATAAAAATGTATTGCAAAAAATGTCAGGCTAATACAGAGTACTCATATCGCCTGTGAAGTTACTTATTGCAACCATCGGTGAAGATCCCTACTATTGTTTTTCACTTAAAATCAAACAAAGCCAAGGTGTCATCAATATCAAGTGGCACACCAAGAGAGTTATTGCACTAAAATAGGAAAGTTGGTGAGTTTGACAATACAAGGCCATAATTCCACTGAATGATGATGTTGTATGTTAAACATATGCCTATGCAACACTGTCATTCAAACTCAGTTAACTCCAATTAAAATTAAAACTGAGGTAATGTGCAGAAATTAAAATGAATGGCTTCAAAAACTAGGGGATAATAACTCCACTACAAAATGACGTAAAATGCTGATAATCAATCTATCTCAAGATCTTATCAATATCAAACTTTCTACAAAATTGGCTGAAATCCAATCATAAGTAAAAGAGTTGTGCGGAAATGAAAGTGGATGGATCTGTCAATCTGGAGCTATAACTCAGCTAAATAATGACGGTGTAGAATGTTGACAATCAAACATAGCTAAGGCCTCATCAGCCAACGTGGGTATGTAATAATGCTTGCCAGTAGCTTCCCATGGGTTGGTGGTTCTTCCTGGTTTCTTCCCACGTTCTTCCTCCACCAAATATACAAAATATACTAGCCACCATGTACAGCTTATCATGTGTATCTTAACCTCTTAACCAATAAATATTATGTGATATACCAAGAAAACGATCCCAAGTATTGCCATATATGGGATTAGGAAAATAGGGGAAAATAGATAGTCCGAGAATAGCAACCGGTGCAATCAGAAGAGATCACTTGATGGATTTTGTTCATTTTCATAAAAACAATCATTGAGCAATTCAGACATTTAATGATTGGTTGTTGCATCTGTATCAAATTAGGGTAAAAAATATGCCTTGTCCATTTTTATGCGCCAATTTTGGCAATTAAACCTCCGTTCTTTTGCAGTAGTTCATGTCCATTTTGCACAAATCATGCGTGGGCACGTCTTGACTGAAACACTGGAAACTGCTGAATGACCATTGCAAGGTAGTCCTACCATGTCAAACCAAGCCATTTGGGATGAAAGTTCTCTGCAGCAAAAGTTAGAGAATGCCATCTCAGACCTTCATCACAATGCTTGAATTATGTCAATTAGTGATCATTTTGTGCTTGCATGCTATGCCAGTGGCAATTGCCATAACCTCGTGAGCTGATATGCACAAGAAATTAATTTTGCCTTGGATTTGCTGCAAGAAGGATCTGTGCTGTAGTCAAAGCTGCATTAAACAGCCTATACAAATACATGTAGACTGTTTTAATTATAAAGATATAACACTTGTAAACTGTAGGGTTTTAGGATCATGCTCTCTCTGAAATGTACCATACTTCACAGGTGTATGGCAGGGTTTCATAGATTTGACAAATTTATATTCAATGAAGGCAGCTGCTGCTGTGCTCAATCTGAAAGGATAGTACTACATTGCATGTTTAGATGTCTAAATAGCTTACATGTAGTGCTTTTGACCAAAATACACAAAATAGCCTATGATAAGGAGGCATTACATAATCCATTACCACTTGCTAGCATCCAAATACATCTGAATTGGTTAAATTTAGGTCTTGCTTAATTGTAATTTGAACAGTCAGATGTGGCCACAATCATTTTGTATTTTTTTTCCAAGTTTGCTTAATAGTTTTTTGTTTCCCTTTGTTTTTTTTAATAAGCACATTCATGCAAAAAGCCATGCAGGTTTGATCTGTACTGTATAGCTGGAACTAATGTGATAAGCTTTTTCCAAGAACTGTTTTGTCAATTCCTCAAAACTATTTTGATATATGATATAACACTGCACACATACCTCAGGGTTAAGAAAAGCATCAACTATGTCCTGTAACTTTCACACTAAAGAAACCTAACAATACTTCCAGTACTTTGATTATTTCCTCTTTCAGGATTCTCTTGACTGTTCCGTATTAAGGTCAAAATTTTATAAAGTTACACATTTAGTAATGCAGGGGTCTTTGCCTGTCTCTGACTTCAATAAACAGTTCTTTTTTCTTGTCAGTGGCTTGTCTTGACCTCCAAACTATCATCAACATCAAGTGATCATCATCCCTCCTGAAATCGCTTTGCCACTTGTACTATGAGCTAACTTACCATTTTTGCAGATACCATTTGAAGCATTTCCTTCATTTTAATCAACAATTTTCCTGAGTTTATGCAATACTGAACAATCATCAGTTGTACCTTGTTCCTTCCGACATTACATTTTCACATGGGCTGAACTTCAAGTTACTCTTAAAATTTTCCAAAGAACGGTAAATATCAGATGAAATTACGCATTTTTTTTACCAGAATGACATCACAATTTCAGCGCATCATCCTGTAATGCCAAATTACTATCTCAAGGGGATATTTTTCATCTAAATACTCTTTACAAATGAACCAATATAAAACTGGAGATGTTTGTTTAAGCTGTGCCAGGTCATTGTAATCTTTAAGAACCTGTTACATGTTCAAGTCACATAATTTCACACAATTTCATACATTTCTTTAGAATTTTTTTTATTATTTAATATTTTATGCAGCTTGTTTTAGTTGTAAAATTTTTGATTAACCCTCATACTGATTCATTAAGATGACTTCTATATCCAAGTTTTCCAAAGTTAATATATTAAAGGGTCATCTGAACTCTATAACATTTTAACAAGTGTCTTGGGGCTAAAATTATGGGTCCTCTTAGTGGAAAAGATAGCAAGAAACTTTTCAAAAAGTGCATCCCCGAGACTTTCAAGATTTTTAACAAGGGTCCCTGAAGACAAACTAAGAGTCAGAGAAGTATTTCAGCTTCAGAGAAAAACCTTGTTAAATCTCCTGACAATTTCTTACTTTGATAACTCACCTTCTTAATCTCTGGTCTCAGCCTCTGACTTGGACATCTCACATTAATAATTTCTAATATAGCCTCTGACTTCTCAACCTGATAATTTCTGATATCCCAATGTGACTTTGATAATTTCTGATAAAAGACTGACTTGGATATCTCACCTTGATAATTTTCTTCTGCTTCAAACTTACCTTGATAATTTCTGATATTAGTCCTTCGAGTGAGGCTGCCTGAATGTGATGCTTCTCGTTCCACATGACAATCTGACCCAGAGCCATCAGCTCAATGAAACTGTCCTCAGGGGAATGCACTTGTAGTATGGTATTTGTATTTGTTGTATCTTGAAACACTGAAAATTAAAGTGGGAACAAAATTTTAAGATTTCTGCACTTGTAGTGAATACCAAATTCATCTCTCATCTCCTGAAAAATTAAAATTTCAGATTTGTAAATTTTTTTTATCATTTCACCTGTGATGATGTCACTGCAGCCCTAGTAACCCATGTCTAAACAACCCCTGTAATCCCAACCTCTGACCTTTTAACCCCTCCATTCTTCTACTAATATATGACAAATCTGATAACAGTACAAAAAGAACATGTATGGAAACATAAGATATAGCTTCATCACACAGCTCTAAAGAATTTACCCTGAAAAAATAAACAATTCACCCCATGACATTGACCTTTAGCGTCTGGATCCATCATCCCAAAGGATGTGACATGTACACTGGTGAATCTTATTAGAAGTCTAATGCCTATTCATAGACACATGAAGCAAGTCTTCGCCCCAAAACAAAATATAAGAAACTGACCACTATGACCTTGACCTTTGACCACAACACCAGTAGCTTTTTTATATTCCAATTTAGATATCTTTGTCTGATGTCAATTCATTAATGACAATAATAAATAGTACTGCCAGACCCAAAAACTGTAACCATTGACCACTCATCTAAAATTTAAAGTGCTCCTATTGACCTTGACTTTTAGCTCCTTGGCCATTAATTTCTAGGGATATGCCTTCTCCCCAATTCTGATGTTGATCCCCTGATGAAAACAGGAGGTACTGCCCTTGAAAAGAGCTTTAACTAAAAGTTGATATGTGCATCTTTAGATGGTGACTATATTATGTACAATGTTTCACAGCAATCCAAAAATATTGCAAGACAATGGGTGTTCACTAGATTCCATCTTACATAGCATTCAGCTGCAGGACATCGAGGGCAATAACTCTAACATAAATTGCAAGAGCAACGTAATTTGTTGATACGAGCTTCACGGCGATCCACTCAAATCTGTGAGACTACTTGTGTTCAGAATATTCTGAAAAACTGCAAGTCAGAAAGGGCAATAACTTGTGGAAACTGAGTGATTTGATGATATGAGCATTTTATGTGATGACCATAACATTTACCAAGTTTCGTGGCAATCCATCAAAAACTGCAGGACTAGTTGTGCTAATGAGAATGGGTCATGCACTGCATTAGGCTGAAAGACAAAAAGGGCGATAACTCTAACAAAAATTATGGGAGCAAACTGATTTGTTCATATGCAAATCTTCAGGTGATGACCATACTATTTTACCACATTTTATGAAATCCATTAAAAACTGCAGGACTAGTGATGCTAATGAGAATGTGTCAATCACTGCTATAACACAAAAAGGTCAATAGCTCAAACAAAAATTGGGGGACTAGTTGCACTAATGAGATTGTGTGTGCAGGACAGAAGGACGGTTGGATAGATGGCTAGATTGACAGACATGAGGATTACTATATAGTACACTGCTATAGATAAAGAGGTACTGTATATATTCACGTACAAGTCCAACTGCAAACAATATAGACCCTGATCTGCTGTTGCATAATGGTCCAGCAGATCATGGGTCTATGTTGTTTGTTCTACTGATTATTCATAACAAACTGCATAGACCCATTTCTGCCAGTGCATTATGCAACGGCAGATCTGTATCTGCACTGTTTGCAATTGGACTCAACCTATAAGCAAGTATATATGGTATAAAAATAGAAAACAAATTCAAAGAAATTTTCTGCATGTATAATATTCAACTGTGTTTTGTCTTTGTCATTTCTTGGAACATTCCAACACCTAAAAAGTTCACATTTAAACACTTTCTGAAGGTAAGACTCAACAAACAAAATGTACAAGATGTGCCAGAATATTAAATGTTTCCATGAAATGATTACACACATGACTTTGGATACAACCATACAGTGACACAGATGAGACAAGTACAAATATATCATGTTGTAATTTCATGTCCCATCAAAGTATGATTATACTATACCTGCATATTATTCGGAGAAAGATATTCTATTGCACAGGTGTACACTAATGCCCATAGTGACAAAAAGCATAATTTTCAGGGTGACATACACAACATAGCTATATGACAATATGCTCAAACTCTGACAAATATCCAAGAAAACCTCCATTGCTATTTTTTTTATTTACTTTAAATAAAGAGCTTGTATGGGTACCATTCACAAGAAATGTAGCTATTATTTAAATACTGTAAATAAATGATTTGCAGAGTGGCAGTTCACATGAAATTGGATCATATGATACATCTCTCTGTAGGATTTCGAAAAATGAAGTCCTGGGCCATATGTCTCTAAAATCTGAGAGTCCAGTATATAGAAAACTGTACATCAAATTTTGAAAAATGAAGTCCTAGGCCATATGTCTCTAAAATCTGAGAGTCCAGTATATAGAAAACTGTACATCAAATTTTGAAAAATGAAGTCCTGGACCATATGTCTCTAAAATCTGAGAGTCCAGTATATAGAAAACTGTACATCAAATTTTGAAAAATGAAGTCCTGGGCCATATGTCTCTAAAATCTGAGAGTCCAGTATATAGAAAACTGTACATCAAATTTTGAAAAATGAAGTCCTGGGCCATATGTCTCTAAAATCTGAGAGTCCAGTATATAGAAAACTGTACATCAAATTTTGAAAAATGAAGTCCTAGGCCATATGTCTCTAAAATCTGAGAGTCCAGTATATAGAAAACTGTACATCAAATTTTGAAAAATGAAGTCCTGGACCATCAACTGAATATCCTGGAGGCAGTGACTCTCACATAAGAGACCTCATGTCTGATACATCTAATTGAATCCAAAGAAGAGGATGGCAACTTTCAATTAATCATCTCATAAGAGATGTTCCATGAGATAGCTGACCAAATGAATCAACAGCTGAATGTGAATCATTATGTAGGTGAGTGGGTGCACCTAGATAGAATTTACTATACTGTATACATGTACAATTTAAACTCCTTATAACCTTGACGTTATTCATTCAGTTTTAACAACATTTTTATAATATAATTACATATCCTGTTTCAACCACTGGAAACTTTTTTACAAAGAAAAACACAGCTATTAAAGAAATAGATATGCTAAAGATTGGGCGGAGTATTCTCCACTTTTTTTTATGGGCAGTTTGGGTGAATGTCAGAGATAAGATTACCATGAAGGGTATTTCTGAGGGGCAGTTTGGGTGAATGTCAGAGATAAGATTACCATGAAGGGTATTTCTGAGGAGCAGTTTGGGTGAATATCAGAAATAAGATTACCATGAAGGGTATTTCTGAGGAGCAGTTTGGGTGAATATCAGAAATAAGATTACCATGAAGGGTATTTCTGAGGAGCAGTTTGGGTGAATATCAGAAATAAGATTACCATGAAGGGTATTTCTGAGGGGCAGTTTGGGTGAATATCGGAGATAAGATTACCATGAAGGGTATTTCTGAGGAGCAATTTGGGTGAATATCAGAAATAAGATTACCATGAAGGGTATTTCTGATGGGGCAGTTTGTGTGAATGTCAGAGATAAGATTACCATGAAGGGTATTTCTGAGGGGCAGTTTGGGTGAATTTCAGAGATAAGATTACCATGAATGGTATTTCTGAGGAGCAGTTTGGGTGAATATCGGAGATAAGATTACCATGAAGGGTATTTCTGAGGGGCAGTTTGGGTGAATGTCAGAGATAAGATTACCATGAAGGGTATTTCTGAGGAGCAATTTGGGTGAATATCAGAAATAAGATTACCATGAAGGGTATTTCTGAGGGACAGTTTGGATGAATATCAGAAATATGATTACCATGAAGAGTACTTAGAAACAATATAAAACAATCATTACTGAAGTTTATTATAATTCGGTTTTTCAGAGAAGAGAAAATGCATCTTAAATATTCATTGCAGTACTGCTGTCTTGCAATCCTGCTGTCTTAGAAAGAGCAGACAGTTGAAGAATGAGCTCTGAGCACACTAATTTGCATGTACAGTGTACTTACTTACAACCTGACTCAAGCCACTGCAAACAGCATGCAAAAGCTGCTGAAGCAAATGTTTCAAGTTAAGGCTGAGGTCATTTGTTTTGCAGGTTAATATGAGTAAAGTACAGACTAAACTTAGGGTTATTGACTTGAAGAGACATAAAAATAATATTATTTTTGACAAGCTATGGAGTACACACAAAATATTAATTCCACAGGGAACTTCATCATCCTAAATTTTTATATCATATAGACATTATTTCATTTCTTTCTTCTTTTATTACTCTCCTGGGTCTCATTCTTTGAAATCCGACAGTACTATGCATACTCATTCTCATTTGAAATCTGACAGTACTATGCATACTCATTCTCATTTGAAATCTGACAGTTATATGCATACTCATTCTCATTTGAAATCTGACAGTATTATGCATACTCATTCTCATTTGAAATCTGACAGTATTATGCATACTCATTCTCATTTGAAATCTGACAGTACAATGCATACTCATATATAGGTCAGATCCAACTGCAAACGACACGGAAATCTGACAATACAATGCATACTCATATATAAGTCAGATCCAACTGCAAACAACACTGAAATCTGACAGTATTATGCATACTAATATATGTCAGATCCAACTGCAAACAACACAGAATTCCAACAGTACTATGCATACTCATTCTTTTTTTAAATCTGACAGTATTATGCATACTCATTCTCATTTGAAATCTGATAGTATTATGCATACTCATTCTCATTTGAAATCTGACAGTACAATGCATACTCATATATAAGTCAGATCCAACTGCAAACAACACAGACATACTTGTGCCATCACATTATACACCAGCAGATCTGGATACATGTTGTTTGTTAAGATAAATGAGTTCAACAAAACAACATACACTCAGATTTGCTGGTGAATTATGCAAAGGCAGATCATGGTATATGTTATTTATCAGTGAGATTCGACTTGTGCATGAATATATATGGTATTTCATTCACAATCATTGAAGGTGTTCACATTGAGACACACATAAAAGAACTGCAATTGTGAGAAATAGCTTTTAATTTCAGTCAGTCTGGCAGAACAATTAACAAGAATGCCATCATACATGCTCCAGTGTTACAAAAGGATTGAACAAAACAAACTAGGGTGATAATTCACTGCTTTTAAAACCACTTGCATTCTGTTCAATAGTTTTATAGTTTGAGCATATGCACTCAGAAAACTGGGAGTAAACTAATAAAGTCTTCAGCAGACATATTTGAATGTCAGTTTTGATGCTTGATTAAACTATACGATGTAGATTAATTTCTGTGATTATTGCACTTATTGTACGAAGAAGTGCCTTAGTTCAAAACATTGTTAGCAGATAACTGGGTTGTAAGGTAATGAGATGTAAACATGTTAATCTTTTTGTGTTTCTTTCCTTCACATTCACAACAATTCACCAAACTAATAAGAATGCACCATGGGAAGATTTGTATTTAATAAGGGCCTATTTTTTTGTGTTATTGATTCGCTTTGGAAAAGCAGTCACTCTATGATTGATGATACACCTGTGTGCTACAATTAAACCATTACTTGTTTTAAATTCAACATATGCACAATCAACAAGCATGCTCATTATATGTAAACATCAGTCAGATTTTAAATCTTCTCTGGTTTTGAAGATACTGTAAAACATTGATTATCCAGATGCCAATTATCCAAATTATTTGATCAAATGGACTACTATTGTGTTGATCAAATATTTTTACTTATTACAATGTATATATATCTATAAATAAGACAAATTTCCAGATCACGATGCCAACACAGAAGAGAGTAACAGAAATCAGATACAAACACGATCGAATATAATCTCATCAGTTATAATTACAGTGGAATTAGGAATAACTTAATAAGTAAAAATAAATGTAATTAGGAGGGAACGTGGGAGATACAAAGAGAGAAAGTTTATTTTTGAACTCGATTATCGCTAACTGAATGTCCCTATGACATTATGTAATTTGTCATATACAAATCCCAAGCTAAAGATGCATAATGATCTGATCAAAGCCATTCTGTAGTCAAAGTCTACATAATCAGCTGTCAATCAACAATCCCATGGGTGATTTATAAGCAGTATTTGGGGTTAATCACCTACCAGCACTGGTGTGAAATGAATCCATGTAAAGTAAGTTTACCTTGGTCAATGAATTTTGATGCTTGTTCACATTTCTATATTTTGAACAAAATTTGGTTATATGGATGACAAAAACTATGTACCCCATTGGTTTTCTGGATAACAAAATGTATGTACCTCAGTGGGTCTGAATAATCAATATTTTACTGCAATATCAAAAGAGTGAATATTAAACCTATCTATATATTAAATATATTGGCTAACATTTAAAGACTGAGAAGCAAGTTAGTTCTTAATAGCTGATATTGTTGATGCAGAGGTTGTTTATACTATATGGTTGCTGCAACTGAAATTAAATAGCATGATGCTGAGAAAGCTATCCAGAAACTGGTGTTTTTGCAGAAAAAAAAATTGACACAGAAATCAATCAGTATCTTCATCTGCTGTCTCAGTATAATTCCTAAAATACTGTATATAATCGCATATAAGTTGAGTCCAACTTCAAACGATATAGACCCTGATCTGCCATCGCATAGTGAACTGGCAGACCAGGATATGTGTTGTTTAATCCTAACAAAACTCCATAGACCCAGATCTGCCGGTGCATTATGCATTTCAAGGGTCCTGAAAACTTTAATTAAATAGGAAAAGTTTTTTAAAAAATGGTAATACAGATGAGGTAAATGAGAAAAGGGCTGGTAATAGAGATGAACTAAATGAGGATAGCTGGTAATAGAGATTAACTAAATGAGGATGGGGCTGGTAATAGAGATGAACTAAATGAGGATAGGGCTGGTAATAGAGATGAACTAAATGAGGATAGGGCTGGTAACAGAGATGAACCAAATGAGGATAGGGCTGGTAATAGAGATGAACTAAATAAGGATAGGGCTGGTAACAGAGATGAACTAAATGAGGATAGGGCTGGTAACAGAGATGAACTAAATGAGGATAGGGCTGGTAACAGAGATGAACTAAATGAGGATAGGGCTGGTAATAGAGATGAACTAAATGAGGATAGGGCTGGTAACAGAGATGAACTAAATGAGGATAGGGCTGGTAACAGAGATTAACTAAATGAGAATAGGGCTGGTAATAGAAATGAAGTCAATGAGATAGGACTGGTAATAGACATGAAGTAAATGAGGATAGAGCTGGTAACTGAGATGAGGTAAATGAGGATAGGGCCAGAGAGGATGAACAATTTTGGAGGAATATATATATGAGTGAAGATTGCTCAGGCAGAGTCTTGAAAGCTAGTAACGATCTTAGACGCTTTTTACAATCAGCTTTAGATCAAAGGAAAAACTGCTTACCTGAAGCATGATAAACATGTTATTATTAGAGACATGTATCTTTATGACAGTGTCATATGTGTTACTGTGAAAGTGAAATTCACTTGTGTATGCACAAATCATTGTGTTCATAAGCTCAATACAGTACAAAAGTGCAAATAATGACCTCTGACTTCACTTCAAGGTCAATAAAGTCTGTGTTTTCAAAACTACTTGACAAAAGTGCAGTTATGAATGTGGTCAGATCTGCACCATTTTCATTCAGAACCAAAAATATTGCAAGAAGTGTTTTCATGAACACCCCATGCCAAAGCCATTATTCATGCAAGAGGAATAGTGACAACAAGATTTTCAAGATGGCCTCTATGGTGCCATACTGGAGGTCAGATAAATACCATTCTGCTATAATAGTGTTTGAAAATGTAACTCTTATATCCAATATGGCCACAATGGCAGTCATCTTGAGACTCTTGTTAACACATCCCAATGTTGATAAGACCATCCATTCAATAGCCATATAAAGATTTTCAGGATGCCCATCAAGGCAGCCATTTTGGAGATTAGATCAGCATCAGTTAAATACAAGAATAACTATATATTGCAAGAAATAAGGCTGTTTTTTTAAATGTTGGTATGGCCATCAATTTAAGAGAAGTAGCTGTATAGAATTGTTTCAAATTTTAGGAGGTCACATTGTCATCATTTTCATTTTGGATCAACTACATATAATGAAAATTATTTTAGTGAAAACCCATGTTGATATTACCATCCCTTCAAGAAGAGTAATGGTAACAAAATTTTCAAGAATGCAACAACTGATCAGCGCTGTTTTCATTTAGGACTAACTAGTCATTATAAGAAGTAGATATGACTATCCACTCATGCAGAAGGAATAGCAATAAAAAAGATTTTCAATACAACACCATGGTAGCCATATCGGATGTCCAATGGGCACCATTTTCATTTAGGAACAACTAGACATTTTATGAAATCTTTTAATATGACCATCCATTGAGAAATAATAAAATATACAAGATTTTCAAGATGGCCACCATGGTGGTTACATTGGATGTCAGATCTGCACCATTTCCATTTAGGACCAACAAGATATTGTAATAAATCTTTTAGTGAAAACCCAATGTTGATATGACCATGCATTCAGGAGTAGTAGCAATAACAACAATTTCAAGATGGCCACCATGGTGGACATGTTGGATGAAAGATCAGCTCCATTTTCACTAAGGCCCAACAGGACATCATAAGAAATCTTTTGGTTAAAGGCACATATCAATATGACCATCCATTCAGGTGGAGTATTGCTAGCAAGGTTTTCAAGATGTAGAACATGGTGGCCATATTGGATGTCAGATTGGCATCATTTTCAATTAGAAACAACTAGACACCATAAGAAGTCTACTGTTGAAAACCTCATATCAATATGACCTTTTAATCAGGAGGAGTAGTGATAACAAGATTTTCAATGTGGTTGCAGTGATGGCATTACTGGAAGTCAGATCAACACCATTTTCATTAGGACCAACTAGACATCATAAGAAATCTTTAATAAAAACCCCATATTGATATGATCAGCCATTTAGGAGGAGTAATGAACACATGATTTTCAAGATGGCCACTGTGGTGGCCATATTGGATATCCGAGCAGCACTGTTTCCATTTAGAACCAACTAGACCTTAGTCCAGATGAGGTAGCTGCTGAAATCATTACAAATACAATATTTGAGACAAAGCCTATTCTATTAATATTATTCAACTGAATATGGGAGACTGGTATCTATTCAGCAGCATGGTCTAAGAGTATTCTTTGTCTTCTTTTAAGTGAGGATTAATGTTAGATCCAAATAATTATAGAGGTATTTCTTCCACTTTTGTCCAAAATAAAGTTTTTACATGAATGTTATATGAAAGATTATATAAATAGAGCGAAGAACATTCCAAATTAGATTAAGCAAACGCAGGTTTTAGAAAAGGTTATTCTACTACTGATAATGTACTGATGGCTATGGATCAAAAATATAATTGCAAAAACAAAAAGAAAAAAGGGGAGGGGGGTAGATTTTGTTGTCTTTCTGGTGACTTTTCAAAGGCATTGGACAATATTAATCATAATAAAGTTAATAAATTCTGTGATCTGTAAAGATGTCAGAAGAAATTGTTTGGTAGTTTTAATTTCAATGTATAGTAACCTTTGTTCCTGCATTCAACAGGTTATAACTTGTATGCTAGATGCTTTTTAAGTGCAATACTGGAACCAGACAGGGGTGGATATTAAGTCCTCTTTTGTTTAGTCTTTTCATCAATGACTTGGTCAATTGCTTAAGACAGTCATGAATTAATGGTATTCTGATTCCAAATGACTGTCAGGATGTATTAGTAATTTTGTATGCAGATGATATGGCAAATGTTGCTATACTGTTAAGTCACTACAGAATCAAAATCTATTTTATTGCAAGGTTTTGCAATCGCACTGGTACAGCTGGACAAACTGCATCACAATATCTCTGCACCACTTTGAAAATATGGGGAAAATTAAATAAAATCTGTTTTTTATCAACCAGTTGCAGTCAGGTATATCTGACATTTTCTATTAATGGACTTGAATTTGAGTCAGGTTAGTGAGACTAGACTGTTATTTCAGTCCAGGATGGTACAAAGAAAATATTTCAAACTGGCTTGAGCTGTTTGAGAAGAAGTAATAATAATAATAATAATAATAATAATAATAATAATAATAATAATAATAATCATAAAATTAAGAAGAAGAAAGAGCAGAAGAAATTTCAAGGAATTATGTCTTGCCTGCACCCATGCCTGATACATATACATATATGATTTCACTTTCAGATGACCTTAACCTTGCCTGAGGGTCAAAGGGTGGGCAGAAGTTTGCATGAATATGAAAGGCACTGCTTACTGATTCTGATAGCTATCCCTTTAAGGGTTTGTTTGGAACTTGTGCCACACAAATATTATTTAAACCAAAAACTTAACCAAGAATTTGAATTGACTTTGAACTTGATTGTGGGTTTAAGAGAGGGAAGAGGTACATGTATATTAAAGGGCAAAGCTTCCAAATTCTACAGTCTAAGTATAACAGCTGTGTCTGCCAAAGTTTCAAACTTTTCACCATACAAAAAAACTTTAACTGAAAATTTTAGATTTTTGAATAGCACTGACCTAGCTTAGCGATAGAGGGATGGTGGGGGAGCATGGAGTTGAAAGGAACAGTGCTTACTGATTCTACTTTCCAAGTATGACAATAATCCCTCTAAGAGTTTAAGACTTGTGACCAAACAGAAAAACTTTAATAAAATACTTAGCCAATATTTTCAAATGACCAAGGGTGGGGTATTTGGAAATAAAAACCCAATTCCTACTTATTACATGGTCTAAGTATAAAAGCATCCTTCAAAGGGTTAAGAACTTATGACCATACATACAAAAATTTACCAAAATGTTTTACCACTGTTGAAGCTAATGCTGCTGACCATCAGAACGAGTGACCCTTATGTCTCACCTATGCTGAATAATAATACTACTAATAATAATAATAATAATACTACTAATAATAATAATACTAATACTACTACTAATAATAATACTACTACTACTACTAATAATACTCTTTTTGTCAAAAAGATCCACTCTGCCACCAAGGCGATGTAACTGTCCCATGTATACAAGGATTCTGGCTGCATGATATTTCACAAACTTGGCATACTTCGTGCTGTGGTTGGTGTTGTACCACTCGTCAGATGGTAAGAGTAGCTGCATTAGCATATCTTCAATGTCGGCATCACTCAAGACCTGGTGGTAATTTGGATTTAGTGCAATAGAGGACAATGACTGTAACAGGAGGCACAGCAGATGCTGAAATATATATACAGTAAAGATTATTTATAATGTTTCAAGGGGACTGGGGTTTTAGAATGTTATAACAGAAATGTTATATCTAAATTCATTGTTTATTTTTCAAAATGTTTATGTACTTGTCCATGTTGATGACGTTGCAAATACATGTAGTAAACAATTTATACTGGTATGATTACTGTCAGACCTCATGTTAATGGTAAAAAAATAATTTAAAAAAGCAGCATACATTTGTAAAAATACATGTTACTAGTATCATGAAGAAAAAAAAAGATAAATCAGTAAGTTTTACCATCTGATGAAATTTCAACATACATGTACATGTATCAGCCTTTGAATCATACAAATCACTTTTATGTGAAGACGTCTTTGTTCAATAGCTTAATGACTACTAAATTAATCCTTTATTTGGATGGACAGAAATGGTCAATAGTCATCTGTTTTCTATTATTCTGAACATATTTACTTGTGTATCTGTCAAAATCATTTTTTGATCGGTCTTTCCTTTTTATCCCACCTCCACCTGAAGGACAGCAGTTTTTAATAAAAGACTCACAAGCCATCATGGACCACATCTGATCCCTTTATCACTCATAACACCTCAAAAAATATCCCCCATTACTCAGTCACGCATCATTGCAATGGTTGCAACAACTGCTAGAACAGTTCCAGTAACCAGAATACTGGTTGGTTTCTGTAATGCATGGATCGAACGCATGAAAATACTGGTGGGTTTTTTTGGGGGGAGGGTCAATTTTGTTTTAAACATCTGTTAATTTTCAAAAGTGGTAGATTTTGACTATAAAACTCTATGTGCGGCAGACAGTCTTAAAAACTGTATTTTTGTCCTACCGCTGGTATAATCACATGTATGTTAAAGCCAAGTAAGCACTAATTATAGGTAACCCAGGCAATCTGTTCCCATTCGTAGGTCACATTCTTCAATTTGTACATAAAGTTTACAGCTATCCACAGAAGTATGGTAAGTAGACAATCTTCATAAGGGGATACATATTAATAATTTACTAGTCTTTCAACAACGTTTTCTCAGGCAAATTAGATTTTTTTTCGAGAACCCCAATGGGCACTTCACTCAGAATACAGGAGGGGCCTTATCTGAAATTAGAGGAGCCCTGGGCATCGGGCCATCAGACTTTTTAGCACCGATCACCATTGTTTATCTGGTGGCACGTCGGGTGATAAAAATGTTAAAATTGAGCTAATTTACTCAGGTAGACCACACAAGTCAAATGCTATAACCAATTAAACGCTGTAACAAAGGAATGTTATAACAAAGCCTTTAGAATACATAGAAGTTATTTTTTTGGCTGGGGAAATTAAACTATATATATATATATATATATATATATATATACAGTAAAGATTGTTTATTACATTCTTGGATACAACGTTTCCTCACTTAGAATGTCTGAGTTTAAATTCCCCAGCCATGTTCCTAACTACTATGTATTCCAAAGGCTTTGTTATAACATTCCTTAGTTACAATGTTTAATTGGTTATTGCGTTTGATTTGAGTGGTCCGCCTGAAAAAATTAGCTAAATTATAACTTTTTTATCACCTGACGCTCTGAAGCCAGATAAACAATGCCAGTAATTTAAAAAGAAAGGCATAACAGCGCTGGGTAACAAAAGCGTGATAATCACATATCATTCATAATCGGTATATAGCAAAGGCCTAACAAAGGTGCCAGGTAGCAAAGGCCTAACAAAGGTGCCAGGTAGCAAAGGCCTAACAAAGGTGCCAGGTAGCAAAGGCCTAACAAAGGTGCCAGGTAGCAAAGGCCTAACAAAGGTGCCAGGTAGCAAAGGCCTAACAAAGGTGCCAGGTAGCAAAGGCCTAACAAAGGTGCCAGGTAGCAAAGGCGTGATAATCACACCTTATTCATAATCGGTACTTTAGAAACATGTGTTGCTGGTTCAGTTCAATTAAAGGATGAAAAGAAATGTTTGGTTCTTTTTGGTACGTTTTGACTAAATAAGCTAGAAATATCCTTTAGCTATCATTCTATACCTGTATGTTGATTAATGAAGTACAGCTTGAAGTAAATCTCGCTCGTACATTTTGAAAATTCGCCAGTCAAAAAATCTAAGATTAATAAAAAACAGATGACTATTGACAATTTCTTTCCATCCAAGTAAATAAAGGACTAATTGACTAGTCGTTAAGATATTGAACAAAGATGTTTTCACTTAAAAGTGATTTTTATGGTTCACCAGCTCATACATGTATGTTGACACTTTCATCGGATGGTAAAACTTGCTGGCTTAGCTTTCTTTCTTCTTCATGATAACATGTATTTATACAAGTGTATGTTGTTTGAAAATTTGATTACCATTAAGTATGAGTTCTGACAGTCATCATACCAGTATCAATTGTTTACTACTTATATGTCCAATGTCATCACCATGGACAATTACATGTACATAAACATTTTGAATAAACGAATTTGGATATGTTTATTTGGTTATAATGTTCATAAAATTTCAGTCCCCTGTGAAACGCGTTATAAACAATCTTCACTGCATATATATAGATAGATAGATAGATAGATAGATAGATAGATAGATAGATAGATAGATAGATAGATAGATACTAACAAAACATTCTTTTGCAACCATTTATCTTTACATTAGAACTTTTCATAATTTTAAAATTTAAATATTAAACTTTTCATTGGCACTATATAGCCAATATTGTGCTAACACTGTGAAACTACCTGCCTACCTAATCACCCACCTACCTAACCACCTATTGTGACAGGGCATAAAAGAGATAAAACTATAATAAAAAAAAGAACATTATTTTCTATGATATCAAAGTAGAGGCTCCATATTGAGTTGATAAAAACATGCCAAAAACTCATATGGTTATGAGTTAATTGTAAACTTAACCAAATTCTGAAAAGATGAATATAGGTCATTATGAAACTCTTTTGTTCTAAGGGTGTGGTAGTAACAGAGATGAGTATCAATTTTGTGATTCTAGCATGAACAGTGCCTAAGAAATGAAGATCAAACACAAAATGTAACCCAGATCAGTGAAACATACAACATAGGCCATAACAACCAATGACTGATATGACGGAATAGTGCTCATCAAGATGCATTCACAAGTTTCATGACTTAGAAGGGTATTACTGAGCATGCCAAAAACCGATGTAGTCATGGACTACATGCTAAAAACTTATGCAGTCATGGACTACATGCTAAAAACTTATGTAGTCATGGACTACATGCTAAAAACCTATGTAGTCATGGACTACATGCCAAAAACCTATGTAGTCATGGACTACATGCCAAAAACCTATGTAGTCATGGACTACATGCTAAAAACTTAACCTAAGCCAGCAAATTGTGAAATGAGGTCAGAGCGACCTTTTTTGGTATGGGTATAGTATTAAAAGAGATGTATACAATCATCTAGTTTAATTATTAAAGCATGAACAGTAACAACATCAAATTGAACCAAAGTTAGTGAAATGTGAAATATGGGTCACGCATACCTTCTTTTAAGATAAGGGCATAGTATTCATCAAGATGCATCCTCTCACCAAGTTTCATGATTCCAGGTATAACAGTATTATAAAGTAGATAAAAACCCAATGTGGTCATGAGCTAAATGCAAAAATTTAACATAAGCCAGTCAAATGTGAAATGTAGGTCACAATGACCTTCTTTTGCTGTAAAGGTGTGGTACTAACAGAGATGCATACAATCACCTGGTTTGATGATTCTGGCATGAAAGGAGCTTGAAAATGAACCCAAGTCAGTGAAGCATGAAATATGGGTCACAATAACCAATTTTTGTAATGAGAATGTAGTACTCATCAAAATACATCACCGCACGAAGTTTCATGACTCTTGGTATAACAATATGGATTACAGGGTGCTAAAAACCTATTTGGTTATGAGCTAAATGCAAAAATTTAAACTAAGCCAGTAAACCTTTTGTTATAAGGGGGTGGTACTAATAGAGATGCATACAATCATACATTTTGATGATTCCAGCATGAACAGAGCTTGAGAAATAAACTTAAACCACAAAATTGAACAAAAATCAGTGCAGTTCAAAATATAGGTCAGTGACCTACTTTTGTGATGTGGGTTTAACACTCATCAAGATTCACTGCCTCACCAAGTTTCGTGATTCCAGGTATGTATACGGTGTGCAAACAACTAAACTGAGCTGAATGCAAAAACTTAACCAAGAGTGTACAACTAAAGTGTGAATATGTGCAAAGTTAGCCCCCTCATCCCCCTACACATGGGGTCGGGGCTATGAAACCCACTCCAAACTGTTGCCCATGAACTAGGTAGAAAGAATGGCTGACATTCGTTGAGGCTGTACATATATGTGCATGCTTTTATCTGTCTGGACACCAATGCCGATGCCAGGGGTAGTACAATAGCTTACTTCTACTTTGTAGAGGTGAGATAAAAATTGGATTTTAACATGTTTTGTATGGCGTGACTATATTGGGAGAGAGAATGCACCTCCAAAAGTGGACAGCTCCCAACACAGACAAAGGGTGCTAACTCTGCTAGTATGTACATACATGTGATGAGGACATCATCAGTGTGTGCCTATTCTAATAAGCATCCACCTAATCAAGTTCACCCAATAATAATTTATAAGTGCACAGTGGATATTACGTAGAATACAGTATATATATATATATATATATATATATATATATATATATATATATATATATATATATATATATATATATATATATATATATATATATATAATGTGAAACTTATGAAAACTGATCTCTCAAAATTTTTTGTTCTGTTTGATCCTGAATACATGTAGTTTGTTGTTACTATCATATAGTGTGTTCTGTGTATATTGGTCACATCGGAATTCCAGTCACAATATAAGTATGTATACTTCTGAGTACTCACAATAGTGGCAATTTTTTTCATAGCCAATCTCTCCCCACCTCCCACCCCTTTGAACTATTTTTGAATACTAAATTCAAAACCATGAAAAAGACCAATAGGCACGATTTTTCTCTGAAGGTTGATTGAGGGTCGTAAGTTTCATAAAAATACTGATAGGAATGTTAAAAATCAATCTCTTAAATACATTTCTACCCTGCTATAATGAAAATTTTAAACTAAAGCCATTTGTTATATACAGATATGTTGTGAAACAAAGAGGAATATATACTTGAAAATGTGTCTTTTTGGATGCAAACTTTAAATACATTAAGCTTTCAAGTATGAAACCAAGAAAAGATTCAAAACTTTGAAATCAAATATCTCCAAAGCTACTTATAAGTGCATGGAATTTCTGGTATTAGCAACCAAGCTAATGAAAACTATTGTTGAAAATTTCCAAAGGTTTGTCTCATGCGTGAAATGTTGAAATGTCATATGAATTCCATGCATGGTTAAATGAGATTTTTTTGGTGTGTGTTTCTTTTTGTTGTTTTTTTTTAAAATCCAGAAACATTATATAGTGGAATCTATTATAAACTGACTCAAGAAACTGCTATGAATTCCACAGCTGGAAAAACACTATATCTTACAAACCAGGTGGAGTGGAAAGGTTTGCTCGACAGGAAAAGTTTTACATTGTTTACCCCAAGTTTCATATAAAAGAGAAAGCAGGGAATTATGTCATTAAATTTTATCTGGGAGCCGTAGGTTGTCCTCTTGCAAGTTTAGCTACCTTCTAATTTAATGGCAGCTGTTAATCCTGTAAATGTTGCAACTCCCAAATCCAGCATCTACTTTCTGCAACCCCCAAATCCCGCATCTACTTTCTGCAACCCCCAAATCCCGCATCTACTTTCTGCAATCCCAAATCCCACATCTACTTTCTTCAACGCCCAAATCCTGCATCTACTTTCTGCAACTCCCAAATCCCACATCTACTTTCTTCAACCCCCTAATCCCGCATCTACTTTCTGCAACTCACAAATCAAGCATCTACTTTCTGCAACCCCCAAATCCCACATCTACTTTCTGCAACCCCCAAATCCTGCATCTACTTTCTGCAACCCCAAATCCCACGTCTACTTTCTTCAACCCCCAAATCCTGCATCTACTTTCTTCAACCCCCTAATCCCGCATCTACTTTCTGCAACTCCCAAATCAAGCATCTACTTCCTGCAACCCCCAAATCCCACATCTACTTTCTGCAAATTCCAAATCCCGCATCTACTTTTTTCAACCCCCAAATCCTGCATCTACTTTCTTCAACCCTTCAAATCCCTTGCTTCGAAACTTCAATTTTTTTGTGGTTTCATGAACCTTCTTAAAAGGTTAGGGATATATTGATTACTGCCCAGCATCCTCTTCAATATCCCCTTTTCCACATACTTTGATGACCTTGCTTTTGTCAACACATTCTGTTTATTGAAAATTTCATTGTGAATCACCGCAGCTTACCCGAAAGCATTAACACTCAGGCATAATAGAGTTTCAGACATTGCCCTATTAATCATTGAAATATGATCATGTTCCAATTCTTAGAATGGCAAGCAAGATCAATGTTGGTATTATAACTTCTACACATTTTCAATCCCAAGTGATCTGCAAAGCCCAACAGACTGCTGTCACTTGAAGGTCAGATGAAACTCTATACCAACACCATCTGCACTATAAACCTGATAGTATGAAGAAGAATTTTTAGTACACAAATCCCATGTGTAAGAATTGTAGTCATGGCAATCGTGAAGGTATAGCTAGACTATCATGTTACAGTATATGTAAAAAGGGGAACACAGAAGCTAAAACTATAAAACGAGTGATTCCTGGTAAAAAAAAGTTATTGATTCCAGCTACACTACTACTTTCATTTTCAATATGGCACCTTTTTTCATTGACAACCAACTAGACATAAGAAGTCTTTCAGTGAATAAGAGTCTTTTAAAGTGACATGCCCCAAAGGCCAAAATGAATTTCTGGGAATCCAAGATAAGACCTTTTCTTCCTTTTAACAGCCAAGTGTTGAAACCATAAGGGCAATAAGATTTTAAAGATGGCCACCATGGTAACTATGTCGGATGCAACATTGATGCCATTTTCATTTAGGACCAACTAAACATTGTAAGAAGTCTTTTGGTGAAAACCCAATGGCAATATAACCATCCATTTCATGATGGCTGTTAGAGTGGTCATACTGGATGTAAGATCGGCACCCTTTTCATTTAGGACCAACAAGATATCATAAGAGGTCTTTTTGGTGAAAAGCCAATGTTGATATAATAACAAGATTTTGTCACCATGTTGGAGGTCAGATCAGCACCATTTTTTTTTTCATTTATTACCAAGTAGACATCTCAAGTTTTTGGTGAAAACCAAAACAGATACGACAATGCATTCAGGAGAAGTCTTGATAACAAGATTTTCAAGATGGTCACTGTGGTGGCCATTCTGGATGTCAGAGGGAAAATAATTGTATCTAGGACCAACTTGACATGATAATAAGTTTTCCAGTGAAAAACCCAATGTCAATATGACCATCAGTTCAGGAGGAGAAGCAACGACAAGATTGTGTCATGGTGACCATGCTGGATGTCAGATCAGTACCATTTTCATTTAGGACCAATTAGACATCATATGAAGTCTTTTAGTGAAAACCCCAGGTCAATATGACCATCAATTCAGGATGATTAGTGATAGCAAGATTTCCAAGATGACCACTGTGGTGGACATACTGGATGTCCAAGGGCATGTCTGATAGGCACCATTTTCATTTAGGACCAACCAGACATGACAAGTCTTTTAGTGAAACCCTATGTCAATACAACCATCAGTTCAGGAGGAGTAGAGATAACAATATTTGCAAGATGGATGCCATTACAGCCATACTGGATGTCTGAGGGGCAACTTTGTCATTTAGGACTAACTAGAAATTAGAAGAAGTCTTTTATGAAAACTTGATGTCAGTATGATCATCTGTTCAGGAGTAGCAATAACAAGATAACAAGATTTTCAAAATGGCCACAGTGGAGGCCACATTCAATGTCAGATCAAGATTATTTTCACTCAGGACAAACTAGATATCATAAGAAGACTTTCTGTGAAAACACCATGTCAATAGGATCATCAATTCATGAGTAGTAGCAATAACGATTTTCAAGATGGCCACAATGTCAATGGTGGCCATACTGGATGTGAAATAAGCACCATTTTCATTTAGGACCAATTCAGCATCATAAGAAGTCTTTTTGTGAAAAGCCCATGTCGATATGACTATATTCAGAAGTAGTACCATATATACTCACGTATAAGACGGGTACAAATGCAAACAACATAGACCCTGATCTATCTTTCGCATTATGCAGCGGCAGATCAGGGTCTATGTTGTTTGCTCTACTGATTAGTCCATACAAACTGCATAGACCCAGATCTGCCGGTGCATTATGCGTTGGCAGATCGGGGTCAATGCAGTTTGAAGTTGGTAAAGGCTTATACGCGAGCATAATCGGTAGCAATAACAAGATTTTCAAGATGGCTGTCATGGTAGCCATACTGGATGTCCAGGGGTCACCATTTACATTTAGAACCATCTAAACCTGAGGATGAATGTGTCTGAAAGTTTCATGCCAATCCTCTCAGTAGTTTAGGAGTAGCAATAACAAACTGATGACAGACAACAGACAAATGACAGACAAAAGGCTATTGTATATATGATCTTCTGGTTTATGACCAGTAGAGTCAATAATAATAATATTAATTATTATTATTGATTTTTGAGATGTTACAGTTATTATTATTATTATTATTATTATTATTATTATTATTATTATTATTATATTAAAGAATCAAAATAAATAAGTAAGAAAAAAAATCATTAAAATATGATGTTAAATGAATGACTGAACTAGTTTATCTAAAGTATTCTATCTCCAAAATGTTATAATGCTTATATAAAGTTTTGGTAAATCTTACATATTAACTTAATATCTTAAAGTTAACATACCAATTATATAGGAGTTTTAAGAAATCTCAAAGGTTTACCTTTTTTTAAAATTGAAAGTAGACAGGAGAATCAGAAATTGTGGTAGATGCAACACTAATAGTTTTAGTAAAAATAAAAAGTCGTACATTTTATTTTATGCTAGTCAATAAATTAGTGGATTTTCCAAGAGAAATAATTTTGATAATTCACCTGAGTGAATTATCAATTTTATTTTTTCACCCCAGTCAACAGATATTGATAACATTATAATAATTTCATACTCCATGTTGTCAATTGCTTCATTCAGTGGTAAGCATGACGACCTATCACGCAGGAGTACCAGGTTAAAATCCCACAATGTACTTAATTTTTTAATATTTATATTATAATGTGCTTTGTTACCTTGAATTAGGAAAGAAAAAATGTTACTACCGGTACTCATATTTTCTGTACAAATATACACAAAACACAGCAGAACATAAATGGTTTATAGCTGACATTACCGGTATTGGCAGGATACCATAAGAAATCTGCTACTTCAATCTGTTATACACCTTAGCTAGCCAGTATGTTTGAGCATAAAATAACAAGAAAATTTGCTTGTTCTGAGTGAATAACGGATATATTTCATCTCATGGGTGAAAAACTTAAGTATTTTTACCCACTCAATGAAATATATAAGTTATTCACTTGATCAAACCAAACACACTATATATTCATGGCTTTGCAAATGGTACGTTACATGGTACGTGACTCCCTTTTCGTTTGGGACTGGAGTTTCGTGACGTATTTAGTTCTGTACTTTTGGCAAGAAATGTAATCTCATGATTGCGATGAATTACACAGATGTCGATAATGCGGTTGATTGTCATCAAGGCAGTGAAATGCAGACTTTGCTTCCCAACATCTTTGACGTTTTTTGTATTGATTTGTGCAGCACTTTAATGCATATTGATAATGTATTGGTCATATATGACATACTGTTTGCTCCAAGGAAACAAAATGCATTGTGGGTAAAATAAAGTAATTTCTAAGGGAGATAACAATCCTTACTTAACAGGTGTATACATAGAGCACCCAAACAATACAGATCTGCTATGATTGTTTAGGAGTTATGAAATTAGTGAAGTGAGATATGGGTTGTTCCATTTAAATAAAGGCAGGGTTATTTTCTTTTAAATGTCAACCAGGATACTATGATTACTCTAATTTCTAATGAAAACTATACACCTTTCTTCCTGAACCAGTGGTTAACTACTCAAATTTGAAGGTCCCTTCCCTGGGTCCCGTGTATGTCTGGAACAGCCCTAACACCCTATTATGCCATAAGCTGCCCATGTTATACATTTCATCTCTTATGAACATATTTAAGATTTTGTTTCATATATTACTGCAACAAGTTTGCATAGCATAATAAAAAGAATGACATTGATACAGCATGTGATAGGGCTAACTGTGAGACACAGTTGTGATATGACACAAGCTAAACTATATGCAATTTTATAAAATAAATTTATAAATGTGTCCTGTTTTAAAAACTTATTTTGTATAACATCAGGTAAGAACATTTTTGTATCTGGAAATATCATCTAACTTACCGGGTCATGATTAGGGTCTAGGGCTTCAACCAAAGTTTTTATATGCCCATCCTCCACAATTTTAAGTTGCACAGTTGGTCCATGGCACATAACACTAAGGATACGTGCACTGAGAATTTGCAAACAATGGTGTGTACACTGGCGACATCTTGTGCTCGGAGTACATTTCTGTCTTGTTCCAATTATTCGCTTATGCATTGTTATATTATTATGTAATGTACTTAGAATTTGACTTGGATCCATGGAGGTTAAAATTTCCAAAGGTGTTCGATGTACCTGTGTACATATATTGCTATTCTTATTCTCCTCATGTTCATGCTTTTCATGCAGTTCCTTTGTATGAACCTCATGACTTTGCCTTCGTTCTTTTCGTGTAAATGAAAAATGCCTATTCCAACTAAGTGTAGAATTCTCCTCAATGGAAGCAGAGTGACTCCCTTTTCGTTTGGGACTGGAGTTTCGTGACGTATTTAGTTCTGTACTTTTGGCAAGAAATGTAATCTCATGATTGCGATGAATTACACAGATGTCGATAATGCGGTTGATTGTCATCAAGGCAGTGAAATGCAGACTTTGCTTCCCACGGAGAAGTTCAAAGGTGATGTTCAGCAGGCGTGAAAGGTCCACAAAAAAGTTCACCCTCTCGTCATAATTACAGGCATCTTTGAGCTGATCATAAACTGTCTGGAATAGAAAATACATGTATTCTAAATATTCAGCTTCTACTTGAATTTTAAAATACACATTTAAAAACATGGATTAAATCTAGAACAGAATCTGTAAAGAAAATAGATGATACTGAGATAAAAGCATTTCTGCACACACACAAACACATCAACTGCAAGACAATAAGCAATGGAGGTATTGCTAAGTTAAGATCCTTTATTTGAGACAAGTAATTACTTTTATAAATAAAACTATTTTTTCTTTTTCATTGTTTGATGCCTAGAACTCTAGGACTACTTATTTCATTCCAGTATATACATCTTCACATCCATCCACATGTAAGTACTGGTATACCTGTTCTCCATGACTACTTATTTCAGTTTGGTACATATATATATATATATATATATATATATATATATATATATATATATATATATATATATATATATATATATATATATATATATATGTTTACATCCATCCAAATGTAAGCATACCTGATCTCCATGTCTACTTATTTCATTTCAGTACATACATCTTTACATCCATCCACATGCAAGCATACCTCATCTCTCCCAAAATTTTGGGCAATCTCAGTTCCATTCTGTGAGTGTATTTTCTCTGACAAAAGATATTGTCCACAAAAGGTTTTCATGCTTATTATTTTTTCAAATAGTTTTTCAGCATACAGATTTGTGTATGTGTGTGCTGAATGCTTGACTTACATAAATGAAATATGGCAGGCATGTTTTTGGCATATGCTGATGACCGACCTATTTTTTTTTTTTTTTTTTTTTCCATTTACCTAAGTTATTTTTGCTTTTCCTAACATTCTTTTAGACTTTCTGGAAGAAAAAGGGCAAGGTCATTAGCATGATTATACAAATACCATCTGACCAAGGCAAGTAAAAGCTGCTGGGGCATGCAGAGTTTGTATGCATAGCTGGGTAACATGATTAGACTCTCACACTAATTAAGTTATTTTTCCACTTCCATTTTTAAAAATATTTTTTTACATAGCCTTTTCTTTGGTGAAAATGGTCAACAGGGCTTTGGGTCACTAGTTTGATTATACAGAAACAACTTGACATAAACAAATGAAATTTAATATGCATCTATTTATGCATATAACGATAATCTCACTAGATTTTCATGCCATTGATGCCATTCTGCATTTTGTTTTATGTCTTTTGCACTTACCAAACTTAAGACTTTTGTTTTGGAAACCTTGTTACATGTAAATGTAACAGTCTTGGATCGCATCATCCATGCACTTGGCCAAATCTGGAGCTCTTGGACTAGATCACATCCAGGGCACCTGGTACTTGCTTAATTACATGTACGTATAAATTTTTGTAGTGAAATTCGGTTAAAACCATGATAATATTTTGTTTAGAGTAAATTATGTCCTTCATCAGAGGGTCTACACTCTGATAGTATGACCCTTTAATTAGAAATATGATAGATCAATAGGAGACAAGAAATTAACATTTTCATATCGATTATTATGGGAATTCGATCTTGACATCAAATGGTATTCATGTTTGGTATCATAGTTTCAAAGGTCTAGGTGCCATATTTCAAAGTGAATCTTTCCCAACAAGCTTTCATAACATTTGATTGCTATAAAACAATGAGAGTTCATACAAAATAAAAAAAATTAATAACAAGAGTCCCTTGAAATGATGGTCACTCTACTGACCAAAAAGAATTTTCAGGAATCCATGAAAAAACTGTTGCTTCTTTTTAACTGCTGGATTACCTATGTTGATAAGACCATCCATTAGGAGGAGTAGCGATAACAAGAGTTTCAGGATGGCCATCATTATTTAGGACCAACTAGATATCATAAGTTGTTTGGGGAAACGCCTAGGTTGAATTGACCATGCATTCAGGAGTACACTGTTGCAATAATAACATTTTTCAAGATGGCTACTATGGTGGCCATGTTGGATGTCAGATCAGCACCATTTTCATTTAGGACCAAGCAGGCTCCATAAGAAGTTTTCTGGTGAAAACTCCATGTCAATATGACTTTCCATTTAGGAAGTGTCAGATTTTCAAGATGGCTGCCATTATGACCATATTGTAAGTCAGATCAGCACTATTTCAATTAGGACCTTAGAAGTCTTTTGGTGAAAACCCCATGTCAATATGAATTTCATTAGGACAATTAGTGATAAACACGATTTTCAAGAAGCTGCTGTGGTGTGCATACTGGGTATCAGATTGGCACCATTTTCATTTAGGACCAACTAGACATTATAAGAAGTCTTTTGGTGAAAATCCCATTTCATTATGACCATCTGTTCAAGAGAAGTAGTAATAATACTTTTAAGATGGCTGCTGTGGTTGCCATATTTGATCTTCAAGCATTACCAATTTCATTTAGGACCATTCTAGACCTTGGGATGAATGCATGTGTAAAATTTTGTGGCAAACCTCCAAGTAATTTAGGATTAATAGCGATAACAAACTTGTGATAATGGATGACAGTTGATGTTCTTGTTCTTGTTGTGGGTTTTAATGCCAGTTTTCAGCACAAGATAGGCTATAAATGGCAGCCAGTATATCTGGTGGAGGTAGAACCTGGTAAGAACTACTGACCCACAGGAAGCTACCGGCAAGCTTTCTCACATACCCATGCTGGCTGAGCCTGAGACTTGAACCCACACGGACAGAGGTAAGATGTCAGTGATCAGTAAAGGTGAGTTCCTTAGACCACTTGGGCATCAAGGGCCCCACTAACAGATGACAGATGGACAGATGATGGATGACAGTAAACAGGCCATCCCATAAGCTTTTCTGATCTATGATCAGTAAAGCTAAAAATCATGATATTTCTTCTTTTCAGACACTGTTAAGCTCCTCTCAGGCCACTGCTACTTACCACTACTTACTAGCCTGAAATACTGTCACACCAAAATGAAAGTATATTCAGATTTATCAGTATGGATTTAGTTACAATTCACACTAATCATTTCCACAACTTATTTTTTTTTTTTAAAAGCAAGTGTCTATGAACAATTCTACTTGGAATACACATATCTTTAAGATATTATATTCTCAGCTCATGAAAGTTACCGTATATACTCGTGTATAAGCCGTGTCCAAATGCAAACAACATAGACCCTGATCTGCCATCGCATAATGTTCATTATAATCAGTGCAATATTGTTTCAACTATTTTCAAAATTTTTAGTCAATAACAGAGCAATAAAGCATCCATTTTTAGCTCAGATGGTGACAGACCAGAAGAGTTTTATGGGATGGCCTGTTGTCCATAATCCATCTTCAGTTGTCCATCATCTGACATCCATTATCATAAGTTTGTTATCACTACTCCTTCTAAAACTACTTGGTTGATTTCCATGAAACTTTTGTCATGACTCTAGGTCTTAAATATATGTTACAGAAAGAAAGTGAAACCAACAATGTACCGCATTTGCCGGCCTATAAGTCGATACTTTTTGACCTGGAAGTCTGGGCTTCGTCTTATACTCAGAATCGACTTATATATGAATTATGTCATTGAAATTGCTTTACCGTAAAAAAAAAAAAATTGAAAGTACGAAAAGTATAGTGTGCAAAAATAATTATCATTTTTAGGAAGAGATCGTGTGCGAAAATATATAGGACCCAACATGGAGAAGGATTCCGAAATATTTACGTGATTGTCAGTATTAAATTCACGTGCATCAGACGTAATTGCGCTAAAGCAGCATGCACTAGTAATATATGTTGTTTAAGTTTGCTTACATATGTGTGTAGTAGAATAGACAAGTTAGAAAACGGATAGCCATGAAATGGACATGGGTATTCCATTGCACATTTTTCTTATTGCATCTTGTGATCGAAATAAAAGTTAGAGAGACAGACAGACAGAGATTTCAGCCCTTCTTCGTGCTATTTTGCTTAATGTACCTTACTGACCCCTTTTAGCTGAAGCTTTTGTCAAAGAGAGAAAACATTAATGAAATAGTCAATGGAAATTAAAACAATACATACCATACTCCTTCAGTTTCAAAGATATATAATTTATATTTAAATATTCAAAATATTTATATTCATATAGACACCACTTAGTTAAAATCCCAAGATGACCATTTAGCATGCTGTTGTTTGTTTGTTTTTTTTTTTTGTTTTTTTTTTTTGTTTTGCAAATACAATGAACTCTATATTCCCACGAAATAAAATTACCCTTTATCAGTAAGTGCATGTACACTTCCTGTAGTTAGGCGGCATTTTGGTTTGATCTCTGCTCATGAATTCAAAGCTATGACGCTTCTGTCGGCGAGATCAAAAGATGTCACTGGTTGAGAAACTTACATGAGCAAGCACCTGGCATTACAGGTCATTACACAGTCCTACATACATTAACATGTTTTACAGGATCGATTACAATACCCAATGGGTAGCCTCATTTCCCTATTGGTAGCCTCACTAATTTGATCACATCTACTGCAGGTGTCAACTGGAATGACCTGGCCAAAGCTGTAGGCATATTTAATTAAAATGTAAATAACACTGCAAAGCCAGTTGGTTCTTTATGATAATGGATATAAAAACAAGAATGAACTGTTTATTCAGAGATATTAATTGATAATGGAATACAGTAATGCTCCTGTACATTAGTAAGATCACAATCATCAGGTAACTCAACAATACATATTACAATCGTCCTGTAACCTCTCTCTCTCTCTCTCTCTCTCTCTCCAAAAGCTACAAGTAAAAACTGCTCTGGATGCATACGTTCTTACACACTGACATAGCGTTGTTTCATCCTCTCTTTCTTTCTCTCTCTCACACACACAGACACACATACACGCATTCACTAAAAACAACAAGTCTTAATAAAGTTCTTTTAGTTTTTATTGTACGTATAATTTGATAAAGAGGTTACTGTTGCTGTAAGAATACAAGTTGTACTTATTTTTTGACAACAGGAGTTCATATCATTGCGTACAATGTACCAATAAATAATACCTATAAATAATACATGTACAGACCATCTTAGTCATTTTCCCAATTAATCTGGAATAGCATAGTGATACCATTAATATTCATGAAACCGGAAGTTACTAGCGAAAGTGACGAAGCCAAGGTGTTGGTCTGGCTTCGTCTTATACTCCCCATCGACTTATATATGGATGAAGGATTGAAAATTGACGAAATTCGCGATTTCGACTTATACTCCGCATCGACTTATAGGCCGGCAAATACGGTAAGTAAAATCAACAAGCAATTTATTTCCAGACAGTTAAAATAAAAATTCAAAAGACACTTACAATTTGTGATTTAATTCCAAATAATCTCAAATGTCCTAATCACAAATCCAAAATAACAGAATGTTCCGAATAAATTCTAATAGCATTGAATGTCCTGATGTACAACAAAGATGTGATCCAGAAGGTTTATGAGTTCACATAAATCACAAAATCACGTATTAATCCAAAAGCCAATGAGCACTTTAATATTTCCAATGAATATTGTAAATAAATAATTCCTCTCAAATTTTATCTGATTTCAACAACACAACTAAAATTGATTCCTTACTGATGATAATTTAGAACCGGAATACATTTGTTTACCAAAATCTGTATATAAATACACATGCCTACATGACCTATCTCACAAAAGTATAATTGCAAAATGCCTATGAAAATACTTGCTTACCTGACATATGTCACAAAAGACTAATTGCGAAATGCCTATGAAAATACTATGTAAACAACTGGACAAAAGTTAAGTATGTATTTTCAAAATAACCATACAACTTACAATCAAAGACAAAAAATAAGTATATAAACATCCTACATAATACTTTATGCACACAATCATCTCAATTTCCAGTTGCTCCTAAATGAAAATGGCACTGCTGAGACATCCAATATGGCCACCACCGCAGCCATCTTGAAAATCTTGTTATGGGTACTCCTTCTGAATGGAGTGTCAATTCAACATGGGTTTTTCACTAGAAGACTTCGTATGTTGTCTACTTGTTCCTAATTCAAAATGGTGCTGATCTGATGTCCAATATGGCCACCATGGCAGACATCTAAAAATTCCTGTTATTGCTACTCCTCACAACAGACATGGATTTTCACCAGAGAACTATTTATGATGTCTAGTTGGTCCTTAATGAAAATGGTTCTGCTTGGATATCCAAAATGGCCTCCACAGTGGCCATCTTGAAACTCTTGTTAGAGCTACTCCTCCTGAATGGATGGCCTTATCAATATGGGGGTTTCACTAAAGACTTTTTATGATGTCTAGTTAGTCCTAAATGAAAATGGTGTCAATCTGAAATCTAATATGGCCGCTATGGCAGCAATTTTTAAAATCTTGTTATTGCTACTTGTCCTAGATGGATGGTCATATTGATATAGGGTTTTCACAAAAAAACTTCTTATGATGTTTACTGGGGCAACCATCTTGAAAATCTTATCGTTACTCCTCCTGAACAGAAAGTCACATTGGCATGGGGTTTTCACCAGAAGACTTCTTTTGATGTTTAGTTGGTCTTAAATGAAAATGGTGCCACCTGGATGTCCAATATAGCCACCACAGCAGCCATCTAGAAAATCTTGTTATCGCTACTCCATCTGAATGAATGGTCATATCAACATTGGGTTTTCACTAAAAGACTTTTTATGTCTCATTGGTCCTACATAAAAATGATGCCAATCTGACGTCCAATATGGCTGCATTGCAGCCATCTTCAAAATCTTGTTATTGCTACTCCTCTCGAACAGAAAGTCGTATCAACATGGGGTTTTCACCAGAATACTTCTTATGGTATCTAGCTGGTCTTAAATACAATTTGTGCTGATCTGAGGATTTGTGCTATTAATCCTATAATATAGTCTCCCACTACGCAGAAACAAAATAAAAACCCGTTACGTCTTTCATAAACAACTGGACATTCCAAAATATTGCAACCCGCTCCGAAACAATCAGAAATTAGGTTATGCGTGACATCTCTAAAGTACCAGTGTACCAATGTTTTAAACAGTCAATAAAGTATTTACTTTAGAAATGAATCATAGAATCTAGGTCAAAAGTTCAAACCTCACGCGCTGAAAACACGTGACATGACTAAAGCTTCAATGAAATATCGATCGAAATTACCGTATATGTAATCACGGCAAGACGACATCTGTTAGACCAAGAACCGAGATCATAAACTAATAAACTATAAAATTATTAAAAGAAAAATTATATATAATTCCGTAAAAGTACTCATTCACACACACACACACACACACACACACACACACACATATATATATATATATATATATATATATATATATATATATATATATATATATATATATATATATATAAAGAAAAAAGAAGATGACAAAAATCTAGGTATGAGGGTTATCTCCCTTATACAAGTCTGTACCGAGATCCATAAAAATAAGCTGGTGGGGCTCAGTACATATAAGGCAGATGACAGCAGTGCTAACAAATCAGACACCTGAGGCCTATGTAAAGGTAGATCATGACCCTCCTGCAGTCTATGTGAGTTACCCATCAGGTTGGTAAAAAAAATGTTATCTATTTACCTGACAAAACCTAAGCATGCCAACATAATACAGCATTTTCATTTTAAACTTCTTGAAAGACACTTATAGATTGCTAATATTCAGCCCCCTAATGAGGGTCTCTATTTGTACATCTGGGACCCTCACCCGTATGTCATCCCGAAACTAGGGCTTCATTTGTAGGTCCTTCACCCTTATGAAGATCATAAGATTACCTTGAGTACAAAGTAAAGCACATGTTTCAAGATGGCCACTATGGAGGCCATTTTGGATATCCAAGCAGAACCATTTTCATTTAGAACCAACTAGACATCATAAAGCACATGATCTATGAATGGGGAACAATATTATCTCTGTTCTCCATATTTCATTGCTCATCTATAATTAGCACTCATTTGTCATTTATGAATAATAATGAGCTGTCCCCTGCTCACACCAAGTGTGTAATGCATCACTGGTTAAATATGTCATGCAATACCTATATAATTGTTTTGCAATCAAGCTAAACTAGAGGAATAGTGACTTACAAAAGCCTCCAAGACAATTATTTTCACCTTAAAGGAATAGAGATTTAAGTACATTGTATTGCAATCCATTAAATTCAAGGAGTTGGAAGCCACTGATTCTATTGATGTACAGAGTGGGTGTTTTCTGTAATTGTGATGCATCCACTGTACTATGACATGGCCTTATTAAGAAACTTGAAGCTATTGATTTTACTGAATGAAAAAAAAAAGACAGATGGCTCTCCAGCATCATTTCCATTATCAACTTAAATTGAGCGACATGTGGAAATTTTTGCAGCATTCAAAAAAATACTCTTCCCTACACATCACGATAAAATACACAAACAGTATATCGACCTGATGGCAAGGCAGAAGAAATGCAGTCAGAGGTTCCAAGAGCAGAGGTGTGTGCCTCAATTATTTATAATTCCACACATGAACATGCTGAAATTGTGAACCTGTTTGAAATCATGTTAGTTGTGATCCCATGTACAGCAGAATGTGAATGGGGATTCCGTCTCATAAACAATAGCAAAAGTAATAATAGAACTTGTTTAAACCAGGACACACTTCAAATGCTTATGAATATCAATTCTGCCGATCCAATCAGTAAGGAGTACATTGATAGAGCAACTGGACACTGGTTGACACAAGTTCCTGGAGAAAACATTGATTCAAGTGAAAAGGAATTAAATTTGGAGTCAACAAAGTCATATATAAATGTTATTTGAAAACACTGTAAAGCATAAACTATTTTGCTACAGAGTACTGGTTTACACTAAGACCTGGAGAAAAAATTGATTTTTATGAAATAAATCAAATGAAAATCAAACTTTTAGAAGGCAAGATCACCCATTGGGGGGGGGGGGGATATGCTATTTTGAGGGGCAAATATGCACAGAAAATGAGTCAATTTAAAGAAATTTCATCATACCAATTTCAATACTGTGTCCAAAAAAACGGTAAAAAACATGACCCTTTTGAGCAAGGGCTGTTACAGTAAAACATTCTTGGGACCCAGGGAAGGCACTTTCAATGTGGAGTAGTCACCCATAGATGCAATTTATAGATTTGTATCATTTTCATTTCAACTCTTTTATTAATCCGAGTACCCTGGCATATATTTAAAAAATATTGCTTTCCCTTGGTACCCTGTATGTTTAAATAGAACAGCCTCAAGTGGAATTTGCATCAGGGAAAGTGATTTCTTTCAAGTCACTTTGATTGTGCCTGTGTCTAAAAAGAAGTTTCTTCAAGCACTGAACAGCTAATTTTTAATCTGGTCTTGACTGCTGAATAAAAATAAGCTGGTGGATTTCAGTACAGACTAACCATATATATGAGCAATTATTGAATACAAAGATGCCTTAAAATGAATGATAGTTATAATACTGCCCAACAGGACAAAAATAAAACAAAAGCAGACTCTTTTTCACACCCTTGTTTCCATAAATATTTTTACAAGATTTAACAACAGAAACTGTAAGGTTCACATGACAAAAGCCCTTGTTATCAATTCTTAGGTGACTCAACTCATGGCATAGATTATAATGACTGCATCATTTTTTATTTCCAGTAATTTTTTATCCAAACTATTTCATACCCAAGACATTTTTCACCATAGACTTTTGGTACCCATGTCATTTCATATCTGAATCATTTTATACCCAAGTAGTTTTACTCCGGATAGTTTGTACCCACCTCCATTTATGCCCTTGACAATTCTTATCCAAGACATTTCCTACCCACGACCAATCATACTCAAGACATTTCATACATATAACAATTTGACCCAACGAGTCATTAACCGAAACATTTTGCACCTAAGGCATTTCACACCCAATAACTTTTACAATAAAATACAAAAGGTTAAGAATCACAACATTATACTAAAGACATAAACCTCAAAATTATATACCTCTGAATTCCATATGCATAATGTTTCTTACCTAAAAAGAATAATTTACACCCTTCCAAACCTTTGTTCCATCTTTTTTTGTCAGTGGAAAGACTTCTGTTTGCTACTCTCAAGTCAACCTTGATTTTCAATTTTTAAGTATCAAATTGGGTAAATCAGATAAATTATTGGGCTAAAATTAGCAGCAATTCATTTTTCAATGTAATGAGCATACATGTACATTTTATTAATTTATCTTGCATGCAAATTTTGTACAGTGATTTACAAAAAGTCATGGTGCAAATTTTCTATGCAAAATTCCAAATTTATCTTTCACCTCTCATTTTCCCACAAATCTGGCTAATATCTTAATGTCAAAATGAATTACACCAAAAAAAGAAACCTTTACTTCTTATGTTAATAATTAAATATAGGAGCAGTGTGGATTACAAAACATGTACTATGAATGAGCTTCTAGGACCCACTCAAAAAGTCCAACTTATGATTTTACAGTACACTGGCAGAGACTCTACTCGCTGAGGACCAGTTCTCACAGCATACCAATTAAAGATTATCGGTTAGTTCGTAATCAGCAGCAATGTTTCTTTTAAGTTAGATTATACATGTATTTCATGCAGTATATAAAATGCAAAACACGATTTTTTCAGTAGCTGGAATAGTGTGGAAGTATAATTCAATTTTTAAGGCAAAATGTTAAAATACAGCTTTGATTGAGGAAAGGACAGAGTCATCTGCAAAGCAAGCTAAGCTCTACAAAACTAATTTTCAGAACTCCTGGTTGACAGAGTCTGGCTTTGTGAGGTGCACTAACAAGGTGGAGCATTTTATTCTTTGCACATACTGTGAACACCATATCAACATGGGCAACTGTCATATATCTTCATGAAACCCATGTTTGGTCATTTTCACTTCCTGGACTTCAAAGGTAAATAAAAGAAAAAAAGAGCCAATAACTTTTCATATATTTTTTAATGCATTCATTGTACTTTCAGAGGCTGGTATTACCTACTCTGGTAAAATTTGTTTCCCTATTTTAATAACTGCTGAAAATAGTGTACTTTTTACCAATTCAGGAAGATTTTTCTAGTTCTTTGGAGCGGCCATTTCTGTCTGCTGTGTGCTTAGATCATATCCAATTTCCACAAGTACAATATGTAAAGAAATTTCAGCCACAGTACATGAAAGTAGCATAGAGGTATGCCAACATTCTCTCCATTGTGCATGTTGCAAATGCAAACAACTTCATCTTACACCTGTCACTTTCTCAGAAGCACGTATTATCTGTAGAGCGCCCCATAGCTAATGTCAGACCGCAAAATCTGTCCTCATAACGTTGTTTATCTATCGTGCTAGCCAGAATTTTTTTAAAAAAATCGTTATGTGGACAGATTTATCAGTCTAAGCTAATGTAAACATGAGGAATTGCACGAAAACCTTACAAAGTCACGCTTGGGAGTTTTCAGTCCACCTGTATGTTTGTCTCAGGTTATACTGATATTTATTTATTAATTTTTTTTTTTTTACTCTTGCGCATTGTAAAAGTGCTGCCGTTTAAAATCGTGCATTTTATTGTGTTTTGGGAACAAAATGTTCAGCAACATTATTTCCTCTGCTTGAGACTTATATATACTACGAAATTCTCTGCCTCTACAACAGATATAATTGTGTTACAAGTGACATAATAAAAACTGGAATCAGCTTCAACGCAAAAATTGGTTTTGGAACTTATATTTGTTCATATTTTCCGCCATTTTGCTGCTGCGACTTGCCTAACAAGCCGCACAACAAGCAATCTAAAGACAGGATACGGAATCACACCCTTTAATGGCACAGAACAGCTCAAATGAGGAAACATTTTTGTCATTATCTTCGTCTACGTACTAATAACAAAACATCAAGCACCATTTTAACAAAATATGGGTTTTATTACTGGCTTCTAATTTGCCACAGAAAGAGAATACAAGACGTAATTGCAATATACAGTCTTTTCTTTCCGCATAGTCCTTGAACCTAAATCAGACCATCGATTTCTTATCAATAAAATTCCGTTGTATTTCTATCTTATGTCATGATCATATCATCTAATTTATTATATTAATTATTAATGCCAATTTAAT
The DNA here is from genome assembly GCA_029931535.1 of Margaritifera margaritifera. NCBI lineage: Eukaryota > Metazoa > Mollusca > Bivalvia > Unionida > Margaritiferidae > Margaritifera > Margaritifera margaritifera. Next base: position 2,650,834 of record JAQPZY010001620.1, read on the forward strand.
GTTAAAACTAATGACAACTTTGTGTCTGGTATATTAAGATAAACATCGTGTGAATAAATACATAAATTAGGTGACAAAAATAGATTAAAAATCAAACTTGGCGTGCAAGAAAAACCGCGAAGATCGAAGCAAAGAAAAGTGCGAATTAGACTTGCTATTATTTTTGAAATCTTACTTAATTTTATTTAATTGTTTGTCTTTTTTTAGGGGGGGGGGGCAATTGTATTGATCGTTTACCTGTATGATTGTGTTGAAAAGTTCGTTGATTGCCCGCTCTACGTTGGGGCAGTCGGCCTGTTCTGTGAGAGCAAGTACCAGGCGAATGTAATTTCCCAGCCCGTCAACCAGAGACGAGATGCATTCTGTGTTGCCCGCCAGCTGGATAAGGGCCCGCAGGGACCGTTCTGTTTCCTCAAATGAGGACTTGTCTGGAATTACAGAGAAAGGAAACGCCTCTGGATTATATTACTACTTTACTAAGGTGCAGCAGTATACATCAAGTAGGGATTGGATTAGAAGGGAAGTTTGACACACAGTGTGACTACACTACAACATGGGAACACTTGCATATTCAAAATTGTCCGGGCAAAGAGTTGTCTGTCAAACATGTGTAAGTGGTAGATTTTGTACGGGTTCGGAGTGTTCAACTGACCATGCTCTACCAGTTACAAATAGTACAGTATCTTTTTCACAGCAAACAACAGAAAGAGAAAAAAAGAAAAAAAAAAAAAGAAAAGAAACGGAGAATGTTGGCCATTTGAAGTAAAATTAACCGCGAACCCGTCTTGATAAGTCTTGATCCGCCCCTGTCTATAAAAGATTGTATATTTTTCCAGTTCATTTCTCCGAAAATGAACCTCTGTAGTAATGGTGATATGTAGATCTTACTTGAGTGCTCATTCAAATAAAATTTATGAAAAGAGCTGAAAAATTGTTATCTTTTGCGAGCATTGGCGAGCAAAGGATTAAAATTATTCGACGGATTTCATAAATTTTATTTGAAATGAGAACAAAGACAAGATAATAATTTATCTCATCTCGACAAATACTTATTTTATTAGACGAAACCGCAAATAACGAAACGGCAAATAATGTAATTAAATTACTTTGAAATACATTCGGATGCCTCTGTCGTTACGCCTTTGCCTTCCATGATGTCATCACGTCATTTGTGACGTTATTACGTGATATTATACGTCTCATATATTAACCTAAATACGACAGTTGTCATATAATAAATTAGTTTATGGGCAATGAACTTCTTATTTATCGACAAAATGTGCATGTAAAGTATGTATTGTTACAGAACGAATACAATAGCGTGCTTAATAGCAAACCAACTTTGTCAATTATATACATATTTTCTAAAGAAGAAAAAATTTGTTTGTAAAAAATTATATTCTGTCACGAATTGCCCAAAGTAAGAAGAATTCAACAATATGTGGAAATATCTGCAAATACGGTCAGCCTGGAAGTCAAGGCAATGCAACCCTATTGTTAAAATACACATTCTCTTTTTTTTTTTTTTGGCGGGGGGGGGGGGGAGGGGTGGACATGCGTGCAAACTTGTCTTCTGCTAGTAGTGCTCTCTCTCTCTCTCTCTCTCTCTCTCTCTCTCAGCAGAGAAACAAATCACATATTTTAATTTCGTTATAAATTATGCTAATCTGACAACAAAACAAAATAGACATGTAGTTTGCTAATTTTAAGATCATTTTCAATTATTTCTTCTTTTTCTTCATTATTTAACTAATGTTTGTAGGTTCCCCTGTTATTCAAACATGTAATAGTCCAAGTTTTCCCTTTGCTTTTGTGTTTAGTGTTTGCTTTGTGGATGTAAGTTGTTTCTTCTCCCAATGAAGAGTGTGAGTAGTTGGAAACGTTGGGAAATTGTTTGTAAATGCGTCGTTACCAATATCTAGATGTATAACTGTTTTGTAAATGCGTCGTTACCAATATCTAGATGTATACTATTATCAAGTATACACCCACCTCAGCATACGCAAAGATATTACGATCGATTTTGACAAGTAAAGTAAATTCCATGAAAATGAGAAAAGCAACATCATCTGCCGTAATTGTTAACTTTTGTGGGTCAAAATGCAGATTCATGACAACAGTGCGTGAAGGAAAAATTACGCGTTTGACACGGCAGAATCACGTGCTATTATCCGTGAAGAGCAGATATGACATATACTCATGAAGGAAATAAACACCAGTGGAGAGTTTACTGTACAAGGTCATCCATTATTATTATTAATTATTAAAATAAAGTTTTGAGGTGTTCAAGATCCTCATGCACAGTCCAGCAAAAAACTGTATATTGTATACAGTAGCCCTGTGGCGTTCTAAGAGACTAAGGGTAAATGGCACCCGGGCGACGATGATAGCTGAAAGGGCCAGAATACGAGGCCCGAATTTTTATCAGCTGTTTTGGCGCCCCAAGACCTCTGGCGCCCGGGGCAACCGCGCCCCCCCCCCCCCTTAGTACGCTACAGCAGTAGCCTACTTAAGAAATAAAGCATGTGCGTATTTGTATTGTAATTCATTAACATACATAGAGATGACCAGGCCCCGTATATACGAAACATGCCAACTCCTAAAGCATAAATGCGCAGACAATTTCAAATTTTAGCGTCTTGTATAAAAGTCATATATTTTCACTAATTTCACAAGTGCGTGGAAGTCACGTTGCAAGAAAGGAAATAACTCTATATGCCACTGGCAATAACTCTATCCTGAAAAATAAGTCCACACTTAAACTCAGATTGTGTGTATGTTTAACAAACATATATATCTAAATTTCATTTTTCGATTTTTCGTGTCACAAACCACCTTTAAGCAAATAAATTCAGCTTTTGCATGTTAATAAGTGTGTTCATTAACAACCATCAACCTGGAGGTGTCTAAGTTGAATAATTTCCTGAATTTGGGGCTGAATATATGTGAATACATGTAAATACTTGCACAGGATAAGGGACTGGGGACAACATATGCGACAGGATTCCATATATTCGACTGATCTCTCCTATCTTACATAGTTACTAATGTATAGATAAAACAATCGTCTCCGGGATGCTCAGGAAAAAAAAAAAAAAAGAAAAAAAAGAAACACGAACGAAAAATTACAAACAAGGCCCTTGACGTACAGATGTAACTATAAGCTTCAGTCTGAGATTAGGTTTCCACAAATCAGCCAATCAGAAACGAGCTTTTAAAAATAACTTCATCTATGATTAGTCAAAAATAGTAAGTTCGAGAGTTTTATGAATTGAAGCCCTAATGTAGAGCATCCATGCTTTCATCTTTTTTTTATAAATAAATTTCCGAGGATATAGGAAGTTTACCCCAGACTCTTGAAAGCGGTAGCTTCCATACTGTTGGAATCCTAGCTACACCACCGGCACTATTCCAAATTTAAGAATCTTTAAAGAACCTTAAAAACGCCACGATCACCACCATGCCACGACCACCATCACCACAGCAAATGTCTGATATATCTTTCTAACATGTGTTTATATGTGTTGCAACAAAATTCGAACACAGCTTTTAAAATCTTTCCTCGTAATTTTAGGATACACATAAATCGATACTACTTCTGAGTGTATTTTCAACGTTCGCAACGGCCAAGTAAAGGCATTTCCTAAGGCAAAGAATGACTGTTTTCTGAACAATTTTTGTTCTAATTGGTTTGGTGCATATTAAAATGTTTTCAGATGATTCCCTCGAGTGGAAATTATTCCTTTTTCATCACTCTCGCTGTTCCGTTAGTGATCCTCCAGGAAAGCAATTAAATCCATCTGATTCTATTAGTTTACATCATGTAAAGAATGCTACTGTGCTACATTTTCAGGGTGAATATTCTCGCCTCTAGTGGTTTTGACAAGATATGAAAAACATTCTTGTATTAAAATTTATTGACTTTCCCTCGGCGAAAGCTGTAATTTTTGTGAACGTACTTCATTAGGCAAATTTACTACTGTGATACTTGTCTTTTGACGAAGGTGGCTTAAAGGGATTATGTTCTAGAGATTTAAATTGTGGAACACATTAATCTGTAAATGTCTCATGCTAATTTAAGACCATCAAATTCGAAATAAGGACCATCTGGATAATAGCAAATTTGAATGTAAGTCGTGATATATTCACAAAGTGTTCATTCACAAATAAGCCTTGTAAAATCTGGGTCGAAACTACAGCTAGATACGCGTTATATTCGGATACACACGGTATATAACGCAATAATGCTTCATGTAATCTTACATTTGGTCATCGAGAATGCTATGGGTTCTGACGTTATAACAATTTTAGATACCGAAACACGCCAATACGAATAATTAAATCAATTTAAAGGCGTTTGTACTGACAAAAATGAATTAAATAGGAAGGTTGTTAGGTTTTACACACAGTCTCATATCTCTCATCTACCACTGGATAATAGCCAAAGATAAATAACAATTTACATTTTTTTTATAAATTTGTTTGTAATAATAGTGGTGATACATTTCATAGTCTTACTTATTAACACAGTTTTGGATTTGAGAAATGGTGTCTGTTTTAGACGATAATATTTAAAAGTTGAAAAAAAATCCATTGTCACTGAGTTTTGCCCAAAGTTTGCATCTCTGCATTTTCGCTAGCTCAAGGTCGTCTATCCACTTCGTTCCACACCAACCCTTGGCATATCATATGCAGTTAGCCAAAACAGTTCCTTGGACTTGGGCCCTCTTGCGAGATACCGACTGGTACCATTTACGTAAAAGTTTATGTTAAACAACCAACAGCTGTCCTTTGAAAGCAATAAATAGCCAACAGCTATTATTCCAAAGCATTAAGCAATCAACAGCTGTTCTTTGAAAGCAATAAACAGCCAACAGCTGTTCTTTGATAGCAATTTTGCATATATGAGCTTTAAAGAGGCAATTTCCCGGTCTTCTTCGTATCTTAAGGTAAAGACGGAATGCTAAATAAGGACGATATGCAGTGTGTGTGTGTGTTTTCTCCCAGCGAACATGGGTGGTGGGATGAGGTCGGTTTAGGGATAAAGAGCTAGGCGAATAATATACGCACAATGGCAGGAAATGAACTTACAGTCTGTCTATGGATCAGTACCTATAGGTACAAAAATAAACTTAGCAAAATCACGAGAGCATTTCAATTCTTTTCTCACTGATTACTAATTTTGTTCGAAGACGTTGTCTGGGTGTACCTCATAACTAATGGAGAGAGAGACAGACAGACAGAGACAGAGACAGACTGACAGACAGAGTGAGAGAGAAATTAAGAGTTCCTGTACTAAGAGCTCCAATTGCAAACAGCGTTGACCCAGATCTGCCAGAGTGCCAGAGTTTGAGTTTTACCAGGTCAAAAGAGACCAGTCAAACGTAAAGTCCTTTGTGACTGGTTGATGCAAAATATCTAGGTCAGACTCAGTCTGAATAGTTACATAATCTCCAGACAGGAGGATGGTAGACCTGGGTCTAAGCTGCCCGCAGTTGAGTCCCCGTTATAAACATAGTGCATTTTACATGGAATCCGAGAGACAAACTCAAAACGAACAGATTGGAGTGATACTGACAGGTTAATTTTAAGGCTTATATAATTATACAGGAAGACATAAGTATAATTCACAGAAAAACGCATCCCGCAGTTTAATTCGGTTTTATGAGATCGTATTCTTTGTACAGTGATTGATTCGTTGTTAATTTTTTTTGATTTAGTGATTAAATTGATCGATCGATTTGTCAATTGGCTTGTTTTTATATATATATATTTACAATTGTTGCAGGCATGCCTTGCGAGTTATATTTTTATTTCCGATGAAGTGTTGTATTACGATAAGATAATCGATCAATTATCTGTTAAAAAAACGGTATTCATAGAAACACACCAAGAGTATATTTCTAGGTAGTAAAAATACGCAAGCAAATTGTATCTGCTCCCCTGAGAGTTCTCCTCTTTCCTTACACGTAGATTATCATCGTATTTTTAAAAAAAAACTTATTTGTAAATTCTAAATTTGACCACTCTGTTCTTTGAAGATGTTTGGTTATTTTCTCATATGCTACGACAATCTACGGGCCACAGTCATCAGGAACATCTCCAATACTGAGTCCTCACAACTCTACACTGCTCACTAACAAAGAAAAGATACTACAGTGACGGGCAGAACACTTCAACAGCATCCTCAATCTACAATCATCTATTAGTGTGGAGGCAATTTATCGACTGCCTCAAGTGGAAATCAACACATCACGTCCTGATCCTCCAGCGCTGACTGAAACCGTCAAATGGCAAATCACCTGGAGTGGATGCTATACCAACAGAAGTCTACAAAGCCAGAGGTTCGCACATGGCACAGAAACTGACTGAACTCTTCCGGTCAATGTGGACTCAAGGAATTATACCCCAGGAGTACAAGGATGCATCCATTGTCCACTTGTACAAGCGAAAGGCAACAGACAATCTTGCGACAACCATCGGGGCATCTTCTTGCTGTCAATAGCCAGCAAAATCCTCGCCAGAATTCTGCTGAATCGCCTTGTGCATCACATTGATCATGAGCTCCTGTCTGAGAGTCAATGTGGCTTCAGGAAATGACGAGGGACCACAGACATGGTGTTTGCAGCTCGTCAACTCCAGGAGAAATGCCAGGAACAGAACTCCAATCTGTACACGACATTCATCAACTTGACAAAAGCCTTTGACATAGTCAGTCGTGGGGGTCTCTGGAAGATCATGGCAAAATTTGGTTGCTCAGACAAATTCATCGTAATAGTTCGGCAGTTCCATGATGGCATGCTCGCTTGTATCGTGGACGACAGTGAGTCATCTGAACCATTCCCAGTCACCAATGGAGTCAAACAAGACTGTGTGTTGGCCCCAACCCTCTTCAGTATGATGTTCTCTGCCATGCTTACTGAAGCATTTCGTGACTATGACACTGGGATGGAAATCAGATACAGGACTAATGGCAAGCTCTTCAATCTGAGGAGACTACAGGCAGAGACTAAGTTAAAGGAAGTGAATGTTCGTGATCTCCTGTTCGCTGACGACTAATCCCTGAATGCCAAGTCTGAGTCTGACATGCAACAGAGTATGGACCATTTCTCTTTAGCTTGTGACAATTTCGGTCTTACACTCAGTGTCAAGATGACATAGGTGATGCACCAGCTTGTACCAGGAAAGCCTTACGTTGAGCCTACAATCACAGTAAATGGCCAAACCCTCCTTGCAGCGGACAGCTTCATGTATCTCGCCAGTACACTGTCACATGCAGTCCATATCGATAATGAAACCAAAGCCGGAATTGCTAAAGCAAGTGGCCTTTGGCAGACTACGCGCAAATGTATGAGAGCGCATAAGTATCAGTCTGCAAACAAAACTGAAGGTATACAAAGCCATTGTGTTGCCGACTCTGCTGTATGTATGCTAAACCTGGACAGTGTACAGACGCCATGCCAAGAAGCTGAACCATTTTCACATGGGATGCCTGAGGAAACTGATGAGGATAAGATGGCAGAACAGAAAAAATACTATGCATGAGAGCACGGATTCACTCCATTGTGACGTGATCGGTATATTGTGACGTCTGTAGCGTGCTACCTTGTAACGTCGTCAGCACTGTTTCACCACTGCAAGTAAACAATTCCTGACATTTTCCTCCAACGTATTTGGCAAATTCTTCCCACTAAGGCCACTTTAGTGAAAATATTGCACCAAATGCAGTCTAATTTGAATGAGATGCATTTATCACAGCGTACGGTTTTCTCCGTTTGACATTTTACAACCAAATTTACAGAGTTGTGATCTTTCCAAACTTCCTTTTGTGAGGAGTCTGTTGGTACCCTTGTGAACATTTGTCAACTTCTTGTACAGTTCTGATAAATCATTATTTCTCTTGTCATGCAAGTGTAACGGTCCTGAATCTTCAAATCCACTTCAAAAAGGCAGGCGGCATTCACTTCGTCAGGTATTTCAAACAAATGTTAGTGTTCATCAGTTGCCTATCTAAAGTCTAATGCTGGCATATATTGGCTCCTGATCCATTCATAGAGGTTGTTTGTGCGTACGTACATAATAAATTAATAAATGACCATGAACTTGACCGTCAGATCTCTCTCTCATACTTTGTCTCACCATCTTTGTCCAAGTAGTATTCACGATTTGAATCAGCATATATATATATATATATATATATATATATATATATATATATATATATATATATATATATATATATATATATTTCCACCTCATATTCCACTCAGTCATGAAGAACATGTTACAGTCTGTCAACAGTTCTAATTCAACACATGATCTCTTCAAACTTGCATTATGTAATAGTCTGGGTGCACTGTAATAATATACAGGGTCTAGTTTGTAATATTTAGTACAGACATTCCTGAATTTCTATAAAATGTCACATAGTATACACGTATCCTTCATGACATAAAAGCCATGTCGATCTTCATGTGAATGAAAGTTAAAATGTTCCATGACATCCTGAACAAACCGGTTATCGTTAAGTGACGAGTAGTAATTTTTCTGTTGCTGGTATAGCTGTATCATTAAGTAACGAGTAGAATTTTTCTATTGCTGGTATAGCTATATCATTAAAGTTTTCAATGTTATCCATGTCTTACTATTGGCATATGTCTTTCCTGAAATATTTAGATGTCATTTATGTACAATCTTCAGTGTCTCTGTAAAGTTTCATCACTAAAAGTTGTATTCAGCTGTTCCATAGATTGTCTCATGGATCTAAAGATGTCTATAAACATGATTGTCCTTCTAACTATTAATTTTCTTTTCTTCTTTCAGCAGCTATTAAACCCTTGTCGAATGAAATATATATTTCTCCTCATTGTTCGCTATATTGTTTTTTTTTTTGTGTGTTTATTTACTTAGTCTTCTGGATTATTTTGGCTAGTGTCTAGATGAGTAGTTTGCTGTCATTACCGAACAAGTCATGAATGAACAATGGTACGTATTTTGGATATTAAAAATTCAATTATATTTGATATTTGATATGTGCCGGGCTGTATACTTATCTGTTAAGTGATCATGGTCACTTACGTTGTTTTCAGTTATTTCCTTCTCACAAATATGAAATAATATTGTATTTGCTGAATTTAAACGTGTTTCTTCCTCTGCTGTGAACTGTATAAGTTGTGCATATTTCGATCTTACTTCTCCATACACTAGTTTTATAATTTTACCCAACGCATCGTAAAATAAATGAATATAATCTAAACTTCTGTAAACTATAGGTTTAAATGTCTCGTTGATTGATTTGATGTACAAATAAAACCCTGATAGAATGTGTCTGGCTGTTTTGATTGTCCATAATATGCTAGATGGAACCGTATACTCTGTGTCTGTGCTTCGGACTTCCGGTATACATTGCCTATGGCATGGATGTTGAGTGCAAGTTTCTGCCGGACACTTTGTGTCCGTGCAGGATACGAAGTTTCCGCATGCTTTCAGCACACTTCGCACCTGTGGCACGATGCTACTTTCAAAATCACAATAAATAATATAGGCAACATTTACTTGATGTTGATGGGTTTTTTAATTTTACAACCGAATTCACTTCAGGGATTATATGTATCAAATTATCTACACTGTAACATAGTTCTTTGTGTTCTGATAATTTGTTTCTGATGTATAGAAAGAATATCAAACATTTTGACACGTGTTTCTGTACGTGATGCCTTTATTTTTATTTGTTACGACATCAAATTTTGAAAATCTTTTCTTCCATGTTAATAATAGTCATTAGGACTACCACAATGAACTATACTTAACATGTCCACATGACATTTATGTTAATAGTCATTACGACCACCACAATGAACTATACTTAACGTGTCCACGTGACATTAATGTTAATAGTCATCAGGACCACCACGGTGATCTATAATCGACATGTCCACGTGACATTTATGTTAATAGTCATTAGGACCACCAAATGAACTATACATAACATGTCCACGTGACATTTATGTTAATAGTCATTAGGACCACCACAATGAACTATACTTGACATGTCCACGTGACATTTATGTTAATAGCCATTAGGACCACCACAATAAACTATACTTGACATGCCGACATGACATTTATGTTAATAGTTATTATGACCACTACAATGAACTCTATTTAACATGTCCACATGCCATTTATGTTAATAGTCATTAGGACCACCACAATGAACTATATTTAACATGTCCACATGTCATTTATGTTAATAGTTATTAGGACCACCACAATGAACTATACTTGAAATGCCGACATGACATTTATGTTAATAGTTATTATGACCACCACAATGAACTCTATTTAACATGTCCACATAACATTTATGTTAATAGTCATTAGGACTACCACAGTGAACTCTATTTAACATGTCCACATGCCATTTATGTTAATAGTTATTTGGACAACCACAATGAACTATACTTAACATGTCCACATGCCATTTTCTCTTTATTTAAGTTACTCTAACTGGTTTAATATATTTTTTCTCAGTTTTCTCTGACGCGGATCTGCTGTGTAAAACTTCCAATATTGAATACATATCTATGGATATATTAAAATCATTTTCGATTTTTTAATGTCCTCTATTTGAACTGGACATCGTTTAAACCAGTGACTGTGATTATATAATTGCACCCTGCTGGCCTGTATTTATTATCAATTTGTGTATTTAACACATATTCCACAAGATTTAAGAATCGTCAATTATCAATATTTTTCACGTTAACGCAAGCTTTCAAATTCTTAACCCATTCAAAAAAATCTGTGCACAAGTTTCCTCTAAATGGTTGATATCGACTTATGTGCAATGTTAAATATTAATTCTGTAAAAAAAATCAATCATCCTGTTCTTTCGCTTATTTCCTATCCAAATTTGGTATATAAAAGGCCGAATAAACGTCGAGTACCATTATCCACTTCCCCTCAATAAAAAATATTTAGAGGCTTTTTTGTCCTGTGGTAGACATTTATATACTCAACATGCTCTACCTTCTGGGTGAGTCTCTTTATCAGTCTAATAGTTAAATCTAAATGTACTTTAACAGAACAGATTTGCCAAATTTTTTTATACTGATGATCTTCTTCAAATATAGTTCATTGTCATTGGAAAATGCATACGAATCTTGATTGCTACAACTATACAATACACGCTCATTGATAGTTCTGTTAAATCAATCTTTTCACCATGATTCAGTTTAATTTATGCTAATCATATGTCTTAATTCTTTTCTCTTTGTAAATGTTATAAAGGTGGTTGTAATTTATTTCTCACTTGTTTTGGCATTGGTATATTAAGCAAAGAAGTATTCGTTTTGATTTATTTAAGTATGAATATTTGAGTATATATAAATCTATTTTGTATTTTATTTAACTGGAAATATTTAGATTTATATAGTTAACTATTTTGTATGTGAATCAACATTTAACCTTTGACCTTTGTAATAAACGTTTGCGCAATGTCCACCTTGTTGTGTATAGAATATGCCCCTGTGGGTGGTTAAATCAGGACTGGACTACTAACAAACACCAGGGGGAGGTCACAGTCTTACATCATATATTTATCTACACTCTGCTAGTGGACTTAGTAACTTATGAATTTTCAATGGTCTTTTATAAAAAAAATTTTTTATCGTGTCACGCGGCTCTTTGAGAGTAGTTCCCACCTTAGACCAGCCCCTCCCTGGAGTCTTTCTAACTTCATAGGTTGCTTCATGCTTTCACTTGGTAATTTTGGCTTAGTTGTATCAGTGTATATTTTATTTATTTATTTGTTTTTCCAAATGTGTTTTTCATACATGGATGCCATACAAGAGCATCTCCTCCCTGGAGTCTTTCTTACTGCCATGGTTTCTTTATGCGTTCACATAGTAACTTTCTCACTAATTTGTACTTTGCTCGCACATTGTGACCTTTTCAAGTCGCATAACTTATATTTATTTATTTGAATAACGGTTTGTGCTTGATCTACTGTATAAAAGGAATCTTCTATACTGAAAATGCTAATTTTCTTATATACTGTTCTTGTCACCGCTGAAGTTTTAAATAGTATGTGGTTCATTTAAATCTTTTTTTAAATTTTGTTCTCAAATATCTTAAGAATCATGCAAAACCTTTTGAAATTCTGTTGAACAAAGTATATTCATATAAAGAGTCCTTTTTTGCTACTTAAAAAAAAAGCTCTTATACCTTGTGTAGGAATTTTTTTTTTCTAAACTAAAAGGAGCTTCTAGGGGTGGCTGTGCTAGAACTCACAGGATATATACTACTACTACAAAGGTAAGTCATTCTTAATAGCACGATAGTCACACTAATACATGTATCTCCCGTTAACCGTTTCGCTCACTGTATTATGCGGTTATTTATGCCGAATAAAAAACAAAATTTAAAAAAAAATATTTTAGTGTTCACTAAATGTCTGACTGGCCCAGTAATTTTTTTATTTTATTTTTATTTTTACTGTTATCTCATACATAAAAAATACGATTGACTCAGTAATTTTGATTTTCAAAGAATCATCAAGTCTTTTTTGCCTGATATGTTTTTAAAAATTTGATATGTTATGTTCTCGTATCCCAACGCGAAAATTAAAAACACATGAAGATGAGTGGCCTATATCTATCATAATCCTTATTACTGCATTTATATGGAGTATCTGTGCAACAAAAAAACATCTTTGGAATAACTTTCCAAAGAGTCACTCTCATCAAAACTAGGAAATCAAAACTGTGTTCATGGAATGCGAATGTTCCAACATAGTACATAAGAACTCTCTGTCGCATTCCTGGTGGAGTATAAAACTTTGTAATAAATTTCACTTCATGTAGCGCCCTGCAACGTCTACCCTAATACGGTGAATCTAGTTAAAAGGAGATAATGTGCTACACGAAAGATGAAACATAGCAATTCTCTTGCCTTAAGAAGCATGGCTAGATCAATCTTACCATCGTATGTCACGAGCATGCGGAATATTTAGGTCTTGTTGGCAGTGGCTCTATGTGTCAATTAATCGCAACAGTTGCTCGAAGCGTTTGAAGAAATGAGGACCGCACAGGCAAGAAAATCAGTCAAAGTGTTTGAAGAAATGAGAGCCGCTCAGGCAAGAAAACCAGTCAAGGTAAATAGTTACTATTTTAGCGTCTTTGATGCGCTGCGTCGTTTTCGTGAAACATTATTGATAGTAAAATCACAGGCAAAATTTGTTTCAAATCGGTCTCTGCCAGCTGTCGAATGTACGTTTTTACCTTTAATTTTGCTATACGCAAAATTTTATGAAAATTATTCAGTACATATAAGACAACAAAGTAGCAGCCATTTATCTCAGCTGTTTTTCTGGTCTGATTGGCTGATTTCTTCAAACATTTCGACCAATCTAGTCACAGTAGCCGATTTCTTTCAACACGTTTACCAATCTTGTCTGAGGGGCTCTAATTTCTTCAAACAATTCGACCAATCTTGTCTGAGTGGCTGATTTCATCAGACACTTTGACCAATCTTGTCTGAGGAGCTCTGATTTCTTCAAACACTTCGACCAATGTTGTCTTGGGGGCTCTGATATCTTCAAACACTTAGGGACTATGATATTTTTTTCAAACACTTAGAACGATTGTTTAAATTGGTTGAGATTTAAAGATAACGTAGAACTACATTTCCGGGGACATCGTGTTACCCACCTCTCTGGTCCATGTTGTTCGCAGCATAGCTACCCCACGGGTTTATATTATAGATAATTGAAGAATCTTTAAAACACTGCCACTCCCTCAACAAAAAATTATAATAAAACGATAATAAATAAATAAATAAATAAATAAATAATACAAACAACAGAAAAAAACATAATTTCAACCACCATGTGTTTCTAAAGTAATTTTATGTTGCTAAACAAAATTTATAAACTCTTTCCTCGTCAGTTTAGGATACAAGTGAATAGAGAATAATTGTGTAATTTTGTCATAATTTTGTCCCAGCTGGTCTTGTGCATATTAATATATTTTCTGAGGATTCCCTTGAGTGGAAATAATTCCCTTTTTATCGCGCTCGTTGGTACGTGAGTGAGCCCCAAGGAAAAGAAATTAAAATCGTCTTCTTATTCTATTATTAGACATCATCAATTGCTGTTGCCTTACTTTTCACAGGCATTTTCTCCTATAATGATTTGACAAGAGAGGAAACAACATATTATCGTGTTGGTATTTATTGAATTTCCCCGACGAGAGCTGAGAAATCCCCACGGGACATGTACTTATTTGCGAACGTACCTATTCAGGCTTTTATTACTGCGATATTTGTCACGTCAGGAAGATTCTGCAGACTTCAACAAATAATAGTTGAACACATCAATTTGTAAGTGTCTTACAGAAAGCGTTTTCTCCAGACATAGAATCCGCAACATCACTCTCTAAAAGTCATTGTGACTACCAGTTCTACCAGCATTCAATACAAGACAGCACGTGAATATGTACGTCTATACTCACAAATCGGATCCAACTACAAACAACGTATCTGCTGTCACATAATGCGCCGGAAAATCAGAGTCTATGTTGTTTGTTCTACTGATTACCGCTAACAAACTGCATAGACCCAGATCTGCCGATGCCTTATGCGTCGACAGATCTGGGTCTATGAAATTTGCAGTTGGATGCAACTTATAAGCATCGTATATACGGTAATTGTATTGTTAACATACTTAAATAAGTAATACTTTTTCACACCATGTTTCTCCCATCCGTATGTAAATACGACAGCAACCTGATGTTATTCCTCTTCAATCTTACTACATTTCAATTGTGGTTGCTTGATTTAAAAAAAAAGCGTTCTGTGTTAATTTGTATGTTATATGGCCCTCTACATTATTGAAATACTGTTATGTAACAGTAGTATTATGTTTCGTGGGCATAGTTTGCTGATATACTATTTTTATTGTCATATTGTCGTTGTAAATATCTTGTGCTAATTTAAGACCCTAAAATTCGAAATAAGGCTGACCTGGAGAAGAAATGTTTTGAATGTAAGGCATGATATATTCACAGACTTTTCAGTCACAAATAAGCCGAGTCAGAGCTGGATTTAAACTGTTTGCAGTGGAATGCGCGTTATACACTGGTACACACGGTATAGAACGCAGTAATGTCTCGTGGAATCATAGTTGTGCTCATCGAAAAGACTATGGCTCCTGACGATTAACCAATTTTAGATACTTAAACACAGGAATACGAATAAGTACTTAAATTTAAAGCAGTCTGTACTGACATTAAAAAAATACCCTGCATAGAAGGCTTGCTGGCTTTTAGGTCGTTGCAGCTATTTCACTTCTCTGTGGATTAAGTGTGGTAAGAAAATGGCATTTTATTAATTTTTTTAATATTTTTTTATTTTTAAAAAATAATTGTTACACATTGTAAAGTTTAAGATTTAAACAGATTTTTGAATCTGAGAAATGGTTTCTGTTTCAGAAGATTATTTTGAAAATCTGAGAACATGTCCCTTATCACTGAGTTTTGCCCATAATTTGAATTTCTTACGATGGCGTTATTCTACAAACAAAAGATCTTTAAAACACATGGTTATATTTAGAACCTCCTTTCTCATACAATTATGGTTAGCAACTACATAAAATCAGAGCATTTAGCGAACAACACTGCAAATCTTAATGCCTTGCCATTGATGTCTGTAAGGGTTCGTGGCAAACTGAATTTATTCCGTAACCAATCGTTGAAAAAAAAAGAAGGCATTTTGTCCGAAGTTTCACCTCATGAGACATGGACGTTAGCTGAATATTTTTTTTAAAAATTGTCATTTAAATCACAATTGATATTAAACAACTTTAATTTTTTCTTTCGAAGCAGGAAACACCTGTACTTACGAAGGCTTTGAAGGCGTGAACACTCTTGCTTTTGTTTGTATCTGACAGCAACCATACAATGCTACACATGGAAAATATACACAATATTCGGAATTTATATGAGGAAAATTGATCTATATTTGTAAGTTCTCAAAATATCCTCAACATTTCGAATAGCGAAGTTTTTCTATTACCGGTTGCTGTGTGGTGATGGGAAGTTATCTCCTAGCACAGCGATCCAAGGTCGTATTTTTACAACGTCTGTCTTTCTGATATTACCCGTAATTATTAGGTTCATCTTGCACTAACTTATATATATATATATATATATATATATATATATATATATATATATATATATATATATATATATATATATATTTGAGATGTACAGCTCTCATTGTCACATTAGTATATCGTTATCGCTCTTTGAACAGAAGTTTGCCAGTGGACGGAGGTGGGGGCAAAAGTCATTCAGGATAGAGAGACAGGGACACATATATTGGCAAGGGGTGAAATGAACTTGACAGAGTTCGGTCCATGAATCAGTGGCAGTAGATATAAAATTAGATTCGGCAAAATCATGAGAAAGCAACATTTTACTTATTATCTCAATGATTGTTTCCGTAGTTCGGCCATGTTATCTAGGTGTACATTATAAAAAGTGTGGAGAGAGAGAGAGAGAGAGTTGAAACTTGTTCTTGTACTACACGCGTCCAATTGCATACAGCGCTGACCCAGATCTCTCAGAGTGCCAGAGTTTGAGTGTTACCAGATCAAAAGAGACCTGTCAAATGAAAAGTTCTTTGTGACTAGCTGATGCAAAATTTCAACCTGAAACTCAATCTGAATAGTTTTATGATCTCCAGACCGGAGGATTGGGGTCTATGGGGTCTACGCTACTTGTTCTATTAACGATTTTGTGCGAAAACCGTAAACCCTAATCTGTCGGTAAATTGTGTGATGGTAAACACTATTAAACATTACATTTTACCTAAAATCCTGGAGGCAAA
This sequence comes from Margaritifera margaritifera, assembly GCA_029931535.1. Lineage (NCBI taxonomy): Eukaryota > Metazoa > Mollusca > Bivalvia > Unionida > Margaritiferidae > Margaritifera > Margaritifera margaritifera. Next base: position 2,667,727 of record JAQPZY010001620.1, read on the forward strand.
CTAAAAATGAACAGATCAGAGTGACGTGAATAATAGTCGTTTCCAGGCTTTTAGAATTCTACAGGAAGAAGTAAGTAGAGTTCACAATAAAATGCATCACGGACATTGAATGTACTTTACAAGATTGCATTCTTCGTACAGTGATTGACGGATTGTTTGATTTTATTTAATTTATTTATTATTTTATTCGTCATCTTTTATTATTATTATTATTATTATTTTTATTTTCATTTACGCTTATACGATTGTTGCAGCCATTCCTTACAACTCATGTTCGTATTTAATATGGAGTGATGTATTTCGATATCAAACTTTACGAAATATCTGTGAAAAACGGGTTTTAGAGGACGCCTGATTAGATGTGGTTTGTTACATACGGGTATTTTGGGGTAGTTTTTTATATTTTGAAGTAAAAGAGTACGTTCGTATTGGACTGTCTTTCACAACTTTATACAAGTAAGATTGACCATAATAGGAGAATGATATACCGGCACGTACGATGTAAAGAGAATAGTGTAAACGAAAAAAATCTCTTTTATCGATGATATAATGTCCCCCTTACGCTTCCTGTACATGCATAGCTAAGGGGCAGGAGTAGGTGGTGGTGGTGTGAAGCATAGGTGAATCGTGCAAAACAACAGCTTTTAATCAAAATGCGTCATAAAAAAATAGAAAATAACAATAATTTTCTTAAAATAATTGATGTTATCTGTTCTTTTGATATCCTTAGGTCAGATATGGATTTTATAGTGTCTGCGCAGATACATCAGACACTTTATAGGTTTGATTGTGCCGGAGGCTCGACTAAAAATCCAATTTGTGGAAATTTTCATTATTACTGTCTTTCCAGGAAGACGGCTTTTACGATTATCAGCAAGCGTGACAATTTACCTCTGCATCGCTTGCACAACGGGCTCGAGAGAATCACACATTTTGACTGGATAAAATCGAACGTTTTCTGGTAGTGTAGGCATGAACTGTTTTGATACGTAACATGCTGATTGATGAAAAAGTTCACGTCACTGGTCGGCTCTGGCATATTTTCGCCGGAAACAACGGCGGATTTTCTGCCATTGAAAAATTCACAGATGGCAATCCGAGTCTTCGTAAACCAGACTCTCACGTGACTCCGTGATATCTTTGCCATAGGAGGGTCTGGTAAAATGCTTCCTTGATTGCTGTTATCGACAGAAGGCGCTTCGGTCAAACTTTGTACAAGCAAAAGTTCAGAAACATTTCTTGCTATCTTACATTTTATATAGAAATACTTTCTGCAATCATTCATGCAAAAATTTATATTGTAAGCGGACAAGGGTATAATAAAACATCCTTTCTTATGAAGACATCGATGTAGTAGGCGTGTCTCAATCAGTCAGTGAAAATGTCAATGTTTATAAGACACATTATGTCATCTCATCATCACAATGACGTTTTACGTCATCCCGTCTCATCAGCCAATTAAATCACTTTTCAAAATTTTGGGATAGCCTCGTTCTGGCGTTACAAGGATAACTCGTTTTCTTTTTACCAGACTCGAGTTTGGCGGAGATCTCACTGAGCCCTGATCTGCTGGTCTCCAGCTGCTAATTGCGTACACACTGTTATACTGGCCTGTAACTGCTAACAACGTTGACCCTGATCCGCTGGCCATAAACTGCTAATAACCTAAACCCTGATTTGCTGGTCACAAACTACTAACACCGTTGACCATATTTGCCGTCCAATAATGCACTGGTATGCCAATGTCTTCACTGTTAATTGTCGTTATGATTTGAAGCTAACACCGCAGGCCCTGATCTACTGGTCTCTAACTGCTAACAACGTGGACCCTGATCTGCTGATCAGTAACTGCTAGCAACGTAGACCCTGCTTGTCAGGAATCTGACTGCTAGCAGCGTAGACCCAGATCTGTTGCTCAGTAACTGCTAACAGCGTAGACCTTGATCTGCTACACAGCAACTGTCTACAGCGTAGACCTTGATCTGCAGGTCTGTAACCCTGATCTACTATGCCATAACTGTTGTGGCGTACACCAGATACGCCGTCGCGTAATATACTGGGAGAGCAGGTCCGTCTTTAATGAAAAGTTTAAACTCTGCGTAAATTTTTATTTTTTATTTTTTGTCAACTGCACTTGGATAATTGCAATAAACCTATGTTTTGGACCAAGCTGGTTACTTTTGACTTTAGATTGCAGCCTGATATGCCACTGCACTATGGAACGGCAAATCTTAGTCTACACTGTTCGCAGTTGAGCACGCATTACCGCATATACTCGCGTATAAGTCAAATCGAACTGCAAAGAACAATGACCATGATCTACCGTCGCATAATATGCCGGCAGATCAGGGTCTATACTGTTTATTCTACAGATTAGCCCTAACAAACTGCATAGATCTATATATGCCTTCACATTATGTGACAGCAAATCTGGGTCTATGCTATTTGCAGTTAGATCAAACTTATTCGCGAGTACAGACGGTACCTAGATTGCTTTCCGAGATGATATTGTGTAAAATTTTGCTTTCAAGCATTATTGAATTGCAAGTAACAAACGTTTGTCTGTACGTTTTGTGTTTGTCATCTTTTATTTATCATTCAAATATTCATTTAGAGTAAACTAACGAAGAAAGCTATATATTCTGGCTTCAAGCGTGTAAAAATAGATACACTATCTAATTTTATTTCGCAGAGACTTGCGACAAAACGGAGATATGCTCTTGGTGATTTTTTTTTTTTTTTTTTTTTTTTGACAAGAATAACAATGGTACTTTTTAAAAGTGCCGAGAGAGTGGAATATTGCATGATACAGTTTACTGTGTTTCCCAATCCAAATTAAAGATTTTTCTCTTCTTTCACGCTTATAATCGGATATATATATATATATTTGAAGGTCTGTGCTAAGAATGAAACAACAGGAAACACTGCAGATTTTATTTCTCGCCTTCTTCACCAGAACATAATCCATACACTTAGCTGAGCCGGTTTAGCGAGAAAAGTAGGTCGGTACAACTACATTTTCCTTTTTATAGGTAATAACATAAGTGATAACGGTAAATGCACACATCAAGTTTCATGACCATACATGCAAAAGTCGTCTATTAAATTAGGTTACAGGAAATAATGATAACATTCAATTGAGTAGGATAAGTCAGTGTATGTCACTGCTACCTACATGTACGCTCTGCCAGTGATGATTTCAAAAGTGCACACACAAATCAAATTTCATAACTGTATATATAAAAGTGTATGTGTTACTTGACCTTGAAAAATAGTTCAGTGTGACCCACTTTGCCGCCGGTAGAAGTATCCTGCAAGGAGAAAGTACTATTTAGCGGTTACTCGAAGGTATTGGTCAGAGGTCACTTATAATTTTGCACCTGCAATACAATACAGTGCGATGTTTCTACACGTCTTAGAGTTCCTGGCATGCTGTAGCAAAGCAATTCAGATCGCTGGATTTATCTGACAATATTATGTTTGAAAACTCTATTTTGTCACGTATCGCCTCTAATATTTAGCTGCGAACATTCACAAGTATTAGCTTTTCTAAACAGCTTGTCGTCATTTAGCTGAACAGATTGGGTGCCGGATCGAAACCCAATGATATCATGGGGTAATACCCACGTTCATACTGAAGAAGGTTGTGTGGGGATCTGTACACTTTTTTAGTTAAGTTTTAATACGTATTGCCAGAATGGCAACATTTGTAAAATGACATAGGTTTAATGTAAAGAATGTTTGATGGAGAGAAATAACACAGTTCTTCGCGCATGCATTTTTAAATATTCATGTAACACTTGAACATTTAAAACAAGGCAAAAGCTGTTTCATTAAAAGTTTACGAATCCATGAGCAGACTGGGAGCAGCAATGCAGCATGAAGACATAAAGAGTCTGTATAATATCAAGCTGCTCTCGTTTTCTAGGTTTCACTTGTTTTATATTTCTAGTGCTATATTTATAGTGCTATATTTATAGTGATGCCACCCTGACAACGTCTGCTCTTAAGAACAGCGGAAAGATCAATAACATCACAATGATGCGAATGGATGGATATAACTCGGCATGCAGCATGTGTAGCTGCATGACGGTATTTTTTTAAAAAGTATTTATTTACACTTTTGTAACAAATATTACTTGTTAATCATGCCGAGAAACTGCTCAAGACCTCAAGGACAATATTAACAGGAGGGATTGACACTAGTCTAGATCACCTGAGATAACGCATAAATGATTCATTCTCCATACCTCGTATAAATTCAAGTGAGGCATGGAATTTTACCGTTGGGTTGGGAATATTTTTCTTGTTTTCATACGTTAGGGTTATATTAGGGCCATCAACAGTTGTGGTCATCATCATGGACATAACAGGTGTAGAAAATATGACGAAACAAACGGTTGTGCAATATATGGACTGAGCGACCGTGACGTAAGTTGCCGAATTCGGTCTAAGTTGTCTGGGACAGAAGGCAGGCGTGTGATTTAAGATGTCCGAAAACGCGAAAGACGGATTGGGTAGCTGACTAAAAAAGGCGATTTGTCGAAAAGTTCGCTCTGGATTGGAACGATAGCTCTCTGGATGTGAACATGGATGATCAGGCTAGCCAACTATTTACTATTGTGCTTCCTAAATGGAGGTGCGCCCTCGAAATCACCTGTCATAAGAAACTATGGCAATTTTTTTTTATGTACATCAAGCTGGGTCTTGGAAATGTATAGTAATATAAACTACTAAAACGCGTTACAAGATAGAGAACACTTGGTCCACTTATATGAATTTTAATGTCAAATGAAATTTATCAAACGAGTCGAATAATTTGCGAGCTTTTACAAACAAATGATTTAAATTATTCGATGAGTTTCATAAATTTCATTTTGAATGAGCACAAATATAAACTTCTGTTTATCACATGACAAATGATGCTGATTTTATTTGACAACGACTGCACAATAGTAAAGTACAGTGCCTTTAAAAATCATCCAGATGCCTCGGTACAAACGCCTTTTTCCTTACAAAGCGTCATGGCGTTATTTATGACGTCATTATATGATATTAGATAGAGGATCTCAAATGGGTAATGATTCAATATTGAATTCAAGAAACGAATTGAATAATTTCCAGTTTTTGCGAGCCTTAATAAATTTAATATTAAATCATTACCCATTTGATATTCTGTTTATCGCATAGTTTTTTTTTTAGTGGAAAGGGTTTTAGATAAAAAGAAGAATAATTATTTCCGGCATTTCATTTAATTCTGGCTTAGACGTTATACCTTTTAATTCTTGCGTGTGAAAAAAAAAGTCACAGACGCGAGTTGAATTAATAATGGATAGTTAGATAACCAGTAACAACTAAAAGTAGTTTATATATATATATATATATATATATATATATATATATATATATATATATATATATATATATATATATATATATATATATCAAGTGTCCTTCCAAATCAATAGAACATTTGATATGGACAACATCATTTTTTTAACATTGGATCTAGGATGGAAATTCCTGTGTGATGTCACATAGTTGACTCGGGTCAGGTCAGCTGGAGTAGTTGACGCGCTGTATACATGGATTTAGATGAAACTGTTTACAACGTTTCCACCGAAAAGTGTCAATTCCACTATGGACATTCACCACAGATGCAGTATTGGATACATCAGAAAAAGTAGCATTCCATTTGTTAGACATTCGTGTGAAGGGGTGATTACTGGATGCAGAAATTGTATTAAATCTAGAGGCGTTGCTGAGTATAGTGATTCTAGATTTAATGTTTTTGTGACCAGATGTTTACATCATTTGACTTGGAAGAATGCTGTGCTTAAATAACTTTCTGTCAGTTGGGAGACCAGCATTTGTCGACATTCTTTTCATAAGAGAGGTGAGTTTATTTACTCCTATAGGTTGGAATTTAAACCACGCTTGTCCTGGGGTTAGGGTGCAAGATCCATACCGAGTGGTTGCAGCAATGTAATCATGTTCTAGTTTTAATCTGACATTAGGAAAACTCTACGTAGGTTAAATTGGTCATTTTCCGACATACGTAACCACTACCGTGCCTATTTGTGATAGTAGCCCGTTTTTTCGCAATGTCCATTGGGCTACCGACTGAAAAGACCACTGCCATATTGTTGATACTAATAGTAAAAACCAAAAAGGTTCCAGAAGGCGGGGCAATCAACAATGAGAATACTGCGCAAGAATTTCATATGCTTATTTGGACCAATCAGATTCACAGAAAGTGATATAATAATAATAATAATAATAATAATAATAATAATAATGACTTAGCACAGCGCTTAATCTTTAGAAGCTATAAGCGCTTTACAATATTGGCTAACACATAAGGACATATACACGGACACGATTACAAAAAACAAACACCATGAAATTATGACCAAAAAACAGGCTGAAAATAATTAAGCTAAGGAAACATTGCTAAGTCTTAAATCTGTTTTTGCAGTCGAAATAGGTGAATTTTAAGAGCACTCTTGAATGAGATCATAGCGTCATTGTGTCTTAGCTCAACAGGCAATTCGCTCCAGGTATCTGGACCCTGGTACGCAAAAGAACGTTGTCCGTAGGACTTGGTTTTGATAGTTTAGTGGGAATAATGAGAATACGACTGTTGGAAGAGGAGCGTAAGTATATAGAAGGGGTGTACACGTGGGTGAGGTCCGATAGGTATTTTGGACCGAAGCAGTCAACGAAATGTAGCATAGAGAACAGAGTTTATGTTTGATTCTGGAGCGAACAGGTAACCAGTGGAGGGCACATAGCAGGGGGGAGGAGTGCTCGGTTCTTGGTACCTTAAGGATGATCCAAGTAGCTATGTTTTGAACTTTTTTGAAGTTTCTGTAGCAGATACTGAGGCGAACCAGATAAAAAAGAATTACAATAGTCCAGTCTAGAGAGTAGTAAGGAACACACAAGTGTTTTAGTGGCATCAACTGAAAGAAAATTGCGAATGGAGCTGATACGTTTTTGCTCCAGATATGCAGCCTTGCATATGTTCATGACATGTTGGTGTAAAAAGAGAGTTCTGTCGAGAGTGACACTTAGGTTTCGAACTGATTGTGTGTATTTAATGTTAGTGTTGCTGCTACTAATTGTTTGAGATAAAAGATTGGAATGAGAAAGTCTTTGTGTGGTGATAAAAATGGCTTCAGTTTTATCATCATTCATCTGCAGCTTGTTACATGTCATCCCTGACTTCACATCGGAAATCCGCAATCACCGTTTGTAAAGTGTACCAACTATGTGATAATGCGTGTTACATATAGAGAAATTATGATATGGGTATATTAATCTAAACAACACAAGTAGTCATGTGATAAAATTGCTTATGTATTGTCTTTAAATAAAAAAGGTATGTCAAATAACTCTCTCTCTCTCTTTATATATATATATATATATATATATATATATATATATATATATATATATATATACATATATATATATATATATATATATATATATATATATATATATATATATATATAGAGAGAGAGAGAGAGAGAGAGAGAGAGAGACTGAGAGAGTTATGTCGTGGCTATTCAATTACCTGACTACGGACTCCTACTGAAATTTATTCAACCTCCTACTGAAGGTATCACCGTACGTTGATAATTGTAACTCACGTATCATATCTGTAGTAACACAGAAATATAAATCTATTACCGATGGAAAATCGTATTAAATAACTTTTTATCAGCATAGAATAGTGTTGTGTTTCCTATATGTTTTTATCAGCATAGAATAGTGTTGTGTTTCCTATATGTTTTTATCAGCATATAATAGTGTTGTGTTTCCTAGATATTTTTATCCGAGACATTATTATAGAAAAATATCAAATGTAAGTCCATTCCATAGATATATGACGAGACGTTTTCAGCCTTTTCCTCCCAAATAAGAGCTTTCAAAGGGAGCATGATACATAGTTCTGGATACATTGTAGGTACCTTAACAATGGTTCAATCATGATTAAATCAATGACCATTTAAACATGGGTTAGGTTTTCAATTTAAGCGTGATACTGTGAAACAAGCTTTATCTATTGTTAGATAAGTTTTGCTATCTGCTTTTCTAAAACGCAAGTCACGTGATTTGCTTTTAAATCAACTGTCATAACCAATGAACAAAATGAAGCAATGGACTTAAATCTACGTCCAATGAATTCAATTTCTAGTAATATTTCTAAAAATTACCAAAATTGTATTGAAATAAATTGTATTCGTGCTTTACTATTCTTAAAAGCCGCAAACCAAATGTTTCCTGTTGAAGTTTTTAACGAATGGGACAAAAGAAGAATGAGTATAATATAGTTCAAGAATAATATTTTTAGCAAAATGTCTAGGTTTATATTCCTAAAGACGTCTTGAAATGGCGTCTTTTCTGCCTAAATGTGAAGGCTGTCCTTCAGGAGAGCAAAGTTCCTTTTAATGGAATCAAAAAAATTTAATAAGGTCTTAATGCTGTCTCACTTTCAGACTGCTGTGTCTAGTTTGTATTTAATGCTGTCTCACTTTCAGACTGCTGTGTCTAGTTTGTATTTAATGCTGCCTCTCTTTCAGACTGCTGTGTCTAGTTTGTCTTTAATGCTGTCTCACTTTCAGACTGCTGTGTCTAGTTTGTATTTAATGCTGTCTCACTTTCAGACTGCTGTGTCTAGTTTGTCTTTAATGCTGTCTCACTTTCAGACTGCTGTGTCTAGTTTGTCTTTAATGCTGTCTCACTTTCAGACTGCTGTGTCTAGTTTGTATTTAATGCTGTCTCACTTTCAGACTGCTGTGTCTAGTTTGTATTTAATGCTGCCTCTCTTTCAGACTGCTGTGTCTAGTTTGTCTTTAATGCTGTCTCACTTTCACATTGCTGAGTTTAGTTTAATACATACCAACTGCAAAATGTAGTTCGATATCCGGCAATCTTATTGGATGAAAGTTTTAGACTGATTTCAACTGGTCCAAAGGAATCTATTTGGCTCTGTCTTTAAAACTACGTCAATTCATCATCACAGACTTAGTTTTTAATCGGTCTCTCACTCTCTGTTTCGAACAGAGCAGACATCATAGATATATATGCTCTAGGAAGCATGTAATTTTAAAAGTTGTCTTAAATATCATACAATATTTAATTCGTCTTAAATACCATACAATATTTAAATCAAACATGGTCAGGAATTTATTATTCAATGCCACTGATATGGAATGGTTTTTATAGCAACCAATTAATGGTGTACATGAGTAACATGACCAACAATAGCTTTCATCTTGTTCACAGAACAAAAAAGAGAAAGGCCAGGACGACAGGTCCATATTATAAATACTGGATACATTAGTTCATCCATCAAAGCTTGGAATGTTTATTGGTTATGAATTATCATGTCTTATGAGGAACGAAAATGTTATTCACAGCTGCTGGTAAAAAAAAATTTACATGATTCCTTTCACACACACACGTATGTATATATATATATATATATATATATATATATATGTTTTCAAGGGACCATCCACCTCCACGTTTTTTGTTACATTAACTATGGAAGCTGTTCATAGTTATCTTCTATCGGTTTCTGCAATTAATCAATATATATTACCACCTTAGTACATAGAGCTAGAAGAAAACCTTTACATGTATTTTCATAGTGATGAACATATGAAGCCGTGTAGTTTTATTGATAGCGAAAGCAAGCCGAGTTCATGTAGACGTAGTTTCTTTGGTGGTAGATATAGCTAATGTACAAATTATGATCCGAAACGTTATTGCTGCTATTTTTCAGAAGCACATTCGACCCATTATAAAAATGGACTGTATATAAATGCAAACTAGTGATGTTTGAAGACATTGTTCCATGGATTCTTAGCGTTTCTTAAGTTGTGAGTGTTGCTTTTGTATTTTGATGCTCTAATAGCTGTCATCAAGACTATCAATGTAATGTTATGTATCAATATTAAGATACGAACTGCAGCGATTGGTGCCTTCAGCCTTTGAAAGCAGATCTGGATATTATAATAGTGTACATGCGCAAAAAGTCTCTGCAGGAGCGCTGTTGATTCATATTATAAGATAAAGACTTACGACGAAGATACAGTCTCTGCAGGAGCGCTGTTGATTCATATTATAACCTAAAGACTTACGACGAAGATACAGTCTCTGCAGGAGCGCTGTTGATTCATATGATTAGCTATAGACTTACGACGAAGATAAAGTCTCTGCAGGAGCGCTGTTGATTCATATTATAACCTAAAGACTTACGACGAAGATACAGTCTCTGCAGGAGCGCTGTTGATTCATATTATAACCTAAAGACTTACGACGAAGATACAGTCTCTGCAGGAGCGCTGTTGATTCATATTATAACCTAAATTCTTACGACGAAGATAAAGTCTCTGCAGGAGCGCTGTTGATTCATATTATAACCTAAAGACTTACGACGAAGATAAAGTCTCTGTAGGAGCGCTGTTGATTCATATTATAACTTAAAGACTTACGACGAAGATACAGTCTCTGCATGAGCGCTGTTGATTCATATTATAACCTAAAGACTTACGACGAAGATACAGTCTCTGCAGGAGCGCTGTTGATTCATATGATTAGCTATAGACTTACGACGAAGATACAGAGGCCATGATAATATAAACATGTTAACAGCCGATATTCAGTAAGCCGTGGATATATGGTCAGTATGTGGATTTGAACCTTAAATATAGCATTGTTTGAACCCCCAGGTAGGCAAGGAAACATAATCCTATAGGACACGACCAGTGGAAAGGGAAGGTTAAATGGCGTCTCAATTTGTGTGCGTATAACACACACACACACACGCACGCACGCACACACAGAGGTGCTGAAAGCAATTCTATAGAATCATAAAATAGAAACCTGACCCTGATGCCTTCGTCCAGGTAAAACTAATACGTATAAGAAGTGCATGAATTGTACAGCTAAGGTAGATACAAAACAATATCTATATCGTAATATTATCTCAGCATTTTTCAAGATACTCAACAAACTCACTTATTGGATCCATTAAAAAGATGAACGTTATGTAAATTCGAAGTAGACACGTTTGAAGACATGGCTTCATGCATTCTTAGTGTTTCTAAAGTTTTCAGTGTTGCTTAAATATTTGTATCATCTCATAGGCACCAACAAGACCCTATCATTTTGATGAAAAAGAAGTGTTAATAATCAATATTAAGCTAAGAACTGCAACGAATGTTACCTTCAGCTTTTGAAGGCAGATCTGGATATAGTAATAGTGTTGTTTTTTTAACGCATGCGCAGGGATGATAGATATAGACCATGACGGTCACTGCTTGCATTTCCTTCTATACCGCAAAGATGCATGTAAATGTGCGTCCTTACAAACCGAGCCGATATTTACAGCATCAAATATAAATGAAGACAATAAGATTCTACAATTACGTTAGAACTAAAGCGCAAATTTAATTATCCTAAAGCACAGGGATTAGAAGTGCCGTTGATTCATTCATCAAATAAACATATTGTGACGGTTTATCGATAGAGTGACCAAAAAATGACTATCTGCATTATATAATAGTCAGTGAGGTACACTCTATCCCTGTCTAGCTCAGCTGTTATATAGTTTTGGGTATTAGCAAATAGTTGCACAATAAATACCAAGAAACTCAGATTTCTTAATATATGTATTGAATTAAGAGAAATTGAGATTTAAAAGAAAAACGCCTGAACAAATCTGTATTAGATCTTTCGAAGTAAAGAAATCAAAGAGTTATAAAGTAAATGTTAAATATGTAAGTCTTAGATGTTTGAATCTTAACTGTATTAATCTTTATTACTTAAATGGCAACACACATTACAGAAAAGGGAAAACTAGGAAAGGAAATATACTTCACCAGTTCAGTGGATAACAGAAATGGTAACCTCGCTATTTCATTACGAGAAATATATTTTGTTGTCGGTTATTGCAAATTTCAAATAACCTAAAATAAACCAATATATTCTGCTATATTTACAACAACAAAAATGAAACTATAATTGCATTAACACCTAAAGGTTCCTATAATCTAGAAATGTATACGAACAGAGCTAAAGAAGGAACGACAGCAAATATCGACAACGAAGAAGTATAAATATAGAGTGTCAAACCAGAACTCTAAAGTACTGGTCACTCTTTGTAGCAATTACACAATTAAATTGTTAGGTTTTAATAGTCAAAGATCTATACAGACATATACTGAATCGGTCACAGTTTGGGGATCCAGCAAACTTAAAGATCCATATACATTTCTTGATCAGCTAAATCCCAGCAAAAGCTATTCTAATGGGAACTATTCAAGTTTACTTAAGTCTATGCCTATTAACAATGTGTTCCATTGATACTTTTTTTTCCTACCCTGTTATGGTCATTACAAGCAATTACAAAGAGGTACCATAAATAAATAGATTAAACATACCCACTGAAGATGAAAATGGAAAAGTAATAGATTTTCACAGTATTCTTGTAGCATACGTTTTTTATGTTAAGCAAATACCACAGAGATATCATTAAGATGTTGTAATGAAATATATTGGAAAATTACTGTAAGAAAAGGTGTATCGACAGACTCAGTTCTAGGTCTAATCACTAAACAATGATTTAAACTTAACTATCCACTGCATCATAAATTTAACATATCCGGTACACAAATTTGATGCAGCATGTCAAAATTAGGTACACAAACATGTTGATATTCAAATACATAAAACTCTTTATGATAATGACCTCAAACGCGGCGAGAATAAATGTTTTAAAAAAATTAACAGTTTTGGATCAGAGTAGCATAGAAAGAGCTACCGTCTATACTCGAGTAAAACTTGATACCAACTGCAAACTGCATAGACCCAGATCTGCCGTCGCATAGTGCGCCGGCAGATCTGGGTCTATGCAGTTTGTAAGGACTAATCAGTAGAACAAAGAACATAGAACTTAATCTGCCGGCGCATTATGTTGTTTGCATTTGGACCCCGCTTATACGCGAGTACATACGGTATTAAAATTGAAGAGCTGCAAAAACAGATTCAAGGAAACAAGAAAAAGAACTTAGATTCGTATGACTTGTGTAAGCAGATATTTGACACTGTCTAGTACTATAAGATATTTGACACTGTCTAGTACTATAAGAGCCTTACACCTGTGCGAGAAAGAGGAGATGAAATACCAACCATTCAACATTATCTGCAATCCATTGAATAGAGGATACACAGTGAGACAGATATGCTAGAGAAAATACAGATGTCTTTGGAAGAATACAGTAATTGTCAGCCATAGTAAGAGCAGTTAACGAAAGACTTAAATAATGAAAAAGAAGAAACCACTCGAGAAATTATAAAACTTAATTAGAGGTTTATCAGGTGCTGTAATATTGGAAGATACAATAACTGCTAACGCTAATACATTGCTACACTTACAAAAGTAGAATGATTTAACAGAAAAAACTCAAAATATAGATGACAACAAAAACAAAATGAAAACGACTAATGATTTATCTACTGCTGATTTAAACGACAAAAGCAAAATGATAAATGATTACACTTCATCAATTCTGAAAAATAAACCCGCTGCTGGAAGAGAAAAATACAAAACAGATACCAAATAATACGGTTATCGAGAACTAATAAATAATATCGATGTGATACAATGAACTATTTACGAATTAGATAGAAGGGTGAAACGACTAGGAAAATATTTTAATGATATGGAACAAAATTTCCCAATCAAAACAGGTGCATTTGAAACTTACTTAGATAAAACGATTCTCTAGCATAAAGTGAAAGAATGTATACAGTTACATCAGAAATAATTTAAAAAAACATACAGGCTTTAAAAACTGAATTAAAAAATGGAATTGGTATATGGAGTTTTGCGTCTACTGCTAACATGGATGAAATTAAAAACAGATTTGATGAATTAGAAAAGGAGATGGACTACAAAACCAAACTAATACCTGGATGTATAGTTCTTTATGATTTTAACATTCGTTCTCGGTGAGGTAGATTTTCCCGAAGATATTTTCTTGTATGTAAAAAAAAGGCCGCATTTTACACTGGGCGTATTGATCGACCCAGAGAATTTAAATTCAAATTGTATATTTTCAACACGTTTTGTTAAATACAATTGACACATAATAAATGTCTCACAGTAATATATCATTCAAATAACGAAATCACGTTTACATACCATTTTTTATAAACTTGCACTTTGAATCATTGCATAACATTGGATTTTGTATTGTATTAGAGGTAACCGATAAACGTCATACTTACTCATTTAAGCTTAGCAAAGAATATGTAGCTAATCGTTACAGTATAAAGGAATCATATGGTATACATATTATCTGGAGGAGAACAATATTTTATTTATTTTCGATTAAGTAAGATCCTAAAGAAGATCCTACAGAATGTTTGATAAGAGTCGGCAGATGCATTACAATTTGTTACAGTTAAATGGGTGGCAGCAATATTACCTTTAATCAATGCAGCAACAGCCAACGGTCTGGTATATGAAGGGGCCACGGTCTGGTATATGAAGGGGCGAATACCAGGTTTGAATTATTTGATCCCACTGGTGTAAATGATGAGACAATAAGACAAGCCAAATCTCTTCAAGAGATATGCAGAATAAACCAGCAGAGTTTAACAAAAATAGAGCACAATCACTATATTTCTTGAATGAAAGATTGAGACAACAAGGTTTGGTTACTAATTTGATAATTAACGTAGATGATGCTTGTACGTTATATTTGTCTACTCATCTAGATGCTACTTTGAGAAATCTAGACAACCTAAGCCTAGGGAATTTTATCAAGCTTCTAATATGCAAGCAAAATAAGAATACATATTGACTGTACTTTTAATAAGTGTTAGTATTTTTATAAGCTACGAGTTTCTCTAACTTTTCTTTTAAAAATTTATTCAGTGGCAACCTACAGAAAATATATAGTCCCACATAAACAAGCAAAGACAACAAGGAGTTTAAAAATCTATATCTTACACATCATTGGATCACACATACTAAATGTACTATTAAAGGCGGACAAAATGTATAAGTTGTTGGACCAAGATTTGGACCCAATATTATTATTGTACCGGGTAGCTTTCTCGCTTTTGATATGAAGGTTTAAGGAGAAGTTAATAGCTCAATGGTAAATAATTTGGGTAGAATGCTGAATGAAGACATTACCATTTCCTATCAGTGATGCTATTTTAAAATTGAATGATTATAACAATTTATGGTCACTAGATACTGTAACAACCAACAACATTGAACTAGGAATCAGGAATGAAAAACTGAAAATGTTAGGATCAGGAACAGGTAATGCACAACACACTGGTACAGAAAATCTTTTGTTTGTTATATACGGAAAGATGTGTAAGACTCCATAAGACATCCAGATCCTAATAGATCACTGTCCTCTCTACCATCACGTTCTGCCACAGGATTTGAAATTCACAATTGCATATGTATCGTTTCGGATAGTCAGGTAAATATAACGAAATAAAATATATCCTTTTTGAGAGTAAAGATGTATTATTATACATTTAAATAATAAAATTAGTAATATATATGTAAGAATTTGGTTACAACTTTATAGAATGTGACAGACGTAAGAGAAATGATGTCATAGAACAAGACCATATACGATACTGTGTTATATGTGAATCTGATGTTAAACATAACAAAGAAACCTTCAACAAATAAATGTTCAGATAAATTTATAGATATCAAGAATGAAGTAAATGATGATGTTAGTGTTTGCAGATGTATCTAAAATTCAAAAGGATCAGTTTCACATAAAAGACTTTAAACTAACGTATGAGGTACAGAATACAAGTTTAGTAGGCCATTCTTTTAAATAATGATAAGAGATACTTTAAATGGCTGCTAACTTTGATCATTTAAGCTGATAACCAATAATTAATTATAATTATTTCATTGATAACATATTTTCTCTGTGTGGTATTGATGCTCAAATAAAATCTTCAGAAACAAAGAACCTTAAAAAGTTAAATAGTAACCAATTGATATGCGAAGAATTTCTCTGCTCTTTAGAAAGTTTCCTTCATTCCCTTGGTCTCACTACTACAAGAGAAACAGAAACTCCGTCATGTTGTGTTTGAAATCTAAATAGCGATATAACAAAATAATATACACATATCCTAAATAGGATGTTTTTAAAAGAGCCTAATAACATGATAATTTCAGATGTCACTAATTGTGGTCAAACCAAAAAAATTTCAGACGTATAAGAGACTGAGTTTAAAGTTTACTTATTTATTCTTGTGGAATTAGTTGTTCTGTGCTAACGGATAGTCTTTGAAATAGTCATGTAAATCCTCTGGTATCTCTAAATCTACTTCTAAGATGCCACCAAAATTTCGCCATCGTTCCAATACATTAGATTGTCTTTGATGACTTTGATTTCTTGCTTGATTGCCCACTTAAAGTGTATTACAGGCATAAATCAGATCATTCCACATCCGTATAAATTAATATAACCTAGGTACATAACAAATTACTTTGACCTTAACCTATCATAAGCTCCATCTTCTTGAATCTGAGATTCACACTCGAGGTAGTACCATGATTTCTCTTAGCGTATCTATTCGGGATTATACTGCTGCCTCCTCTAATTTCTAATTCTATCATCAGGAACATATCATAACCTGTTAGCAATTATAATTCTATTGTGCTATGTTTAGACTAACATCATAGGCTAGTCCCAGTGTACTCTAATAATGTGCAGGATCTAACGTAGAGTGTTGCAAAGCAGAATTCCTGAATTCTTCAAATATGTCATACAAGAATAACTTGTCTTTCTTTACGTAATAGACATAACGTTTTTAATTTAAAATAATTCATCACATCTTTTGTATACTGATAATCCGTTTCCCTAATTCCTATTCCTCTGAGGCTGGAATAAGAATTCTCAATAGGTGGTAAAGCACTTTTTTCCTTAAACCTAGTAAAGTCATTGATATATATATATATATATATATATATATATATATATATATATATATATATATATATATATATATATATATATATATATATAGGATAATTTCTTTATTTATTTATTTAGATTCCATGTTCCTACGAAGTTGTCATCACTTTCATTCCAAGGGTATCAAGAGATTGTCCCATGAATCTAAAACTATCTAAAAGTCTAATAGTTCTCTTCTCTTTACAACTATTTCTTCCAGACCTTAGTCTCTTTTTTTAAAAAATCTTTCTACTATGAAATTCCTACTGAACAGTATATACTTTTCATCATTCTTAGGTATGACTGTTACGTCCTTATCAAGATCGTTTTTCACCAACGTGAGATACATGATTTTGGGATTGATGTGAACTCATTCAAATACATTCTGGATTTCATCTTTGTGGTACATCAGGACATTCACATCCATTGGAATTCATTCAGAACATTCTATTATTTTGGAATTGTGATGAGGACATTTAGGATTATTTATAATTTAACTCACAAATTGTAAGTGTCTTTTAAATTTTCACTTTAATTGTCTGGAAATAAATTGTTTGTTGACTTTACTTACATTGATGGTTTCACTTTCTTTCTGTTACATATTTTTAAGACCTAGAGTAGTAGTAGAAATTGGGGACTCATCCGGGATAGAATTTCTTTTAAACATATTAAAGATATTAAAATTGCCTTTGAAATTCATATTGACTCTGTTTCGGAAGTTTTATTGTCCCTGGTAATGATTTTTAATTTTACACATTTCAGAAATCTTTAGTGAGACTAACAAGCATTCATAATGTCATCTAATGTTGAGAACTCCGTTTCAAATCCTACTTAAGAAGAGTTAGAGTCTATGAAAAAGGATGAGTTGCTTTAACTTGCCAGATATTGTGATCTTTCTGAAGCGAAAACATCTTTAACAAACCAAGAGATAAAGAATATGTTGATTCAGTATTTAGTAGGAAAGGATATTTGGGATAATAGTGCTTTGGGTATGATTGGAAAAATCTGTATCTGGTTTTGATAGGAAATTAAGGGAATTAGAGCTACAAAACCAGCTTCAGCTTCAGAAAGAGGAGACGGTAATAAAAATGCAGATGCAGAGAGAGAGAGAGAGAGAGAGAGAGAGAGAGAGAGAGAGAGAGAGAGAGAGAGAGAGAGAGAGAGAGAGATGCAATATAAGTTAAAAGAATTAGAACTGGCAAACGGAATACCCACACACCCAACCTTTACATACAAGTTCAGGTTTGTATGTTACCAGATATATTAGGTTAGTACCCCCTTTTCAAAAATCAAGAAGTAGATATATATTTTCTTCACTTTGAGAAAATTGCTCAAAACTTGAAATGGCCCAGAAAGCATTGGTCTTTGTTACTACAAAGTGGATTAATTTGCAAAGCTCGTGAAGTCTACACTTCACTGTCGGTACAACAAAGTACTGATTATGATGTGGTTAAGGAGTACATCTTGCATGGTTATGAGTTAGTACCTGAGGCATATCGATAACGGTTTATGAATTGTAGGGGAAAAAAATGGACAAGTCCATGTCTAATTTGAAAGGAAAAAAGAACAACTATTTGATAGGTGAAGAAGGTTCATCAAGATTACGATAACCTCAGACAGCTTTTATTAATTGAAGAGTCCAAGAGGTGCATCCATAGTAATGTCAAGACCTATCTTGACGAGCAAACAGTAGAAACTTTGGAAAATGCTGCTCGCATGGCTGATAATTATTCCTTGACTCACAAAATTTCATTTGTCAGTATGTCTTTCTCAGCATTTTCCTGGTAAAAAGTCATCTCAGTCTCAAACGAGTACTTCTAAATTTTAAAACAGCACAACTGTTAGAAATCAAACATCTGATAAAGACTGATCAGAAATATTTATCTCTACCTAGATGCACTTACTGTAAAAAGAAAGGGCACATAATTTCTAATTGCTTAAGGTTGAAAAATTAGCAACAGAATAAAGACAGAGCTATTCTAAATGTTCTTATTTCAAAGAGGTCAAGGTCACGGTCTCATATTGAAAACAATACAATTGTTGGGTCAAACAAACCCCAGTATGATTCAATTTTGGAGATTTATGAACCATTCATGTCAGAAGGTTCTATATCACTTATTGATGATTCTTCCAAACATATTCCTATTAATATATTAAGGGACACAGGAGCTTCTCAGAGTCTTTTGTTATCAGGTACTTTGCCTTTGTCTGAGAAATCTTCTTCTAGTGAAAGTGTACTTATTCAGGCAGTAGAGTATGGCTATGTAAATGTTCCAATCCTCAGTGTCAATTTGGCATCAGGCTTAGTTTCTGGACCTGTGACTGATGGGGCGGTGACTTCTTTGCCAATAGAAGGTACCCATTTGTTACTAGCCAATGACCTAGCTGAAGATAAGATCGAGGTTAATCAACTTGTAACTGACAAGCCTTGTTTGGATCAAAAAGTTGATACTATTGAGATTGAAATCCCTGATATGTATTCTGCTTGTGCAGTTACCAGAGCTATGGCAAAAAGAGCTCTTGAGAATGATGTTGATCAGGAAATTATTCCTTTAGCTGACACATGTATTGGTCAGTCTTTTGATGAGGTCACTTTCTCTCCTGATATTGATCAATCAAAATGTATTGATCACAGTGATCCTGTTTTTCAACTCATTCTCTCAATTCCGATCAGGGTGACAAGGAACAAGATCCTGAGATCCCATGTTTGTTTCAGAGGGCTATTAGTGAAACTGAAGCCACACAAGTCCCAGATTGTTACTTTCTGAAAAATGGGGTCCGTATGAGAAACTGGAGACCACCTGAAGTGCCCGCTGGTGACGAGTGGTCAGTGAGCTATCTAATTGTTACTGCGAGGTCATATTGATAGAACATTCTTAGTCTAGCACATGAAACTCTCTTGGCTGGTCATTTAGGAGTCAATAAGACTTATCAGAAGATTTTTAATCAGTTTTATTGTCCGTAACTTAAAAGTGATGTTTTTAAATACCGTAGATCTTGTCACACTTGTCAAATGGTAGGAAAACCCAATCAGAAGATACCTAAGGCTCATCTGCAACCTATTCCTGCATTTGACGAACCATTTAGCAGAATAATGGTAGACTTTGTCGGTCCTTTACCTGAGACCAAGTCAGGCAACCAAGACTTGTTGACCATAATGTGTGCGTCCACAAGATTTCCAGAGGCCAGTTCCCTGAGAATATTAAAACTAAAACTATTGTAAAAGCTTTGGTGAAGTGTTTTTTTACACTTGTTGGCCTTCCCAAATCTGTCCAGCCTGGTTAAGGGTCACGTTTTATGTCTGGAACTTTCTAGCAAGTTATGCATGAATTAGGCATCCAAGAGTTTAAATCTTCTGCCTATCACCCTGAAATTCAAGGAGCTTTAACAAGATTTCATCAAACTTTAAAGAATACGATTTGGTCCTATTGCTTTGATACAGGAAATGATTGAGATGAGAGAGTGTTCATTTGTTGTTGTTTGCTGTTAGGGAATCGGTTTAAGAAACATTGGGTTTTAGTCCTTTTTAACTGTTTTTTTGGACATACTGTCCGTGGACCATTGAAGTTACTAAAAGAGAAACTTCTTTCAAATGAAGATTCAAAGATTAATCTTCTTGACTATGTCTCTGATTTCAAATTTAAGTTGTCAAAGACTTGTGAATTAGCAAGAACTAATCTTCACACTACTCAGTCAAAAATGAAATTAAGGTATGACAGAAATACAGTGGAAAGGAGTTTTTAGCCTGGTGAGAAAGTTCTGGCTCTCTTTCCCATAGCTCAAAATCCTCTTTGGGCTAAATTTTATGGTCCTTATACATTTGAACAGAAAGTAAATGACTTAAATTATATCATTAATACTCCTGGGAGGCATAAACAGAAACAACTTTGTCACATAAATATGTTAAAGGAGTATATTGACAGAGATAGCCCAGTTAATTATTCAATCAATCTAATTTTACCTGTCTCACACAGTGAAGATGTTAACGATGCAATGCAATCTGACCGTCGTGACTCTGGTTTAACCAAACTTCGGAATTTAGAAATACTAAGCAATCTGGACCAAAATTTGTCACATCAACAAGAACAGGAAAGGAGTGAACTAAAACAGCTATTTCATGAGTACGAAAACTTGTTTCCTGATGTTCCTACAAGAACAAATAAAAGCTATCATGATGTTGACATTGTAGATTCTACACCTGTAAAACAGCATCCTTACAGGATGAATCCTTTCGAAAAGGAATATTTGAAAAAAGAAATACAATATTTACTGCAGAATGATTTTATATAACCAAGTAAAAGTAACTGGAGTTCACCGTGTATTCTTGCGCCTAAGCCAGATAATACATTCCACATGTGCACTGACTATAGAAAAGTCAACAGTGTCACCAAAACGGATTCATTTCTAATCCCAAGAATGGATGATTGCATTGATAAAATTGGAAATGCGAAATATGTCACCAAGTTTGACCTTCTATAAGGATTCTAGCAAATTCCACACACAGAAAAAGCAAAAGAAATTTCAGCATTTGTAACTACAGATGGGCTTTATCAATATAAAGTGATGCCTTGTGGTATGACAAATTCTCAGGGAACATTCCAACGTCTTATGAACATGAGAACATCTGGTCTAGATAACTGTAACGCGTACATCGATGAAGTCAACATCTACAGCGACACTTAGGCAAATGACTTGGAAACCATTTGTAAATTCTTCTATTGACTCAGTGATGCAAATCTGACGATTAATTTAGCTAAAGTGAGTTTTGCCATGTTTGTGTCACATTTTTCGGACATATTGTGGGACAAGGTCAAGTTAAACATATATAAGCTAAGGTGAAGGATTTCCTGTGCCTGTTTGTAAAAAGCAACTGATGCGTTTTTTGGGTATGGCTGGATATTATCGGAAATTTTGTTCAAAGTTTTCCATAATTGCCGAACCTTTGACAAATTTGGTGAATAAGAAATCCAAGTTTCATTGGTCTGACCAGTGTCAGGAATCCTTTGATAAATTAAAGGCCATGCCCAAGAATGCACCAGTTCTTTCTGCACCAAATTTCAGCCAACTATTTAAAATGACTGTTGATGCAAGTGATGTAAGGGTTGGTTGAGTATTGATTCAAGAAGACAAAAATGGTGTGGATCATCCTGTGTGCTATTGTGCCTAAAAACCAAACAAGCACCAGAAAAATTATTCCACAATTGAGGAGGAACGTTTGACTTTGATATTGGCTTTGCAACATTTTGAAGTGTATATTACCTGGCCTCTTTCTCCGGTTATTCTATTCAGTGATCACAATCCCCTTACTTTCATTAACAAAATGAAAAATAAAAATCGGAGATTGTTGAGATGAAGTTTAATGCTGCAAGAATACAACATTGACATTAGACACATCAGTGGAAAAGATAATGTGATCCCAGATGCACTCTCACGTGGATAGAAGTACCATATTGCTTTATTGTGTGTATATTTTGTGCAATTCAGCTGAGTGGCATTCATAAGACATCTTCCTATGTAATTTTGATTATTACAGTATCAGATGCATATTTAAAAGAAAGCTTTATTGCATAAATCTTTCTTTTTCTTTATGAGGGGTGGTGTTATGTATGATGTTTATATACTTAACTTTTTTATGATTGTAAGTTGTACAGTTATTTGAAAATACATACTTAACTTTTGTCCATGCTTGTAAGTTGTGACATGTGCTAGATAGGCCAGTATTTTCCATTAGAATCAGTGTATATATATACATACATATTTTGGTAAACAAATTCATTCCTGTTCTAGAATTCCGGTTCTAAAGATCTAAAGATCAGTCTGTAAGGAATCTATTATAGTAATTACAGTTGTGTTGTTGAAGTCAGATGTAATTTGAGAGGAATTATTTATTTAAAATATTCATTGGAATTACTAAAGTGCTCAGGTTGGCCAGTATATGACATAGTTCATGTAGGCATGTGTATTAGGATTATTTGTAATTTAACTCACAAAATGCAAGTGTCTTTTGAATTTTCAGTTTAATTGTCTCGAAATAAATTGCTTGTTGATTTTACTTGCATTGTTGGTTTCATTTTCTTTCTGTTACATATTTTTAAGACCTAGAGTCGTAACAACTGTTATATGCGGGGATGCTAGCATCCAGTAGTACTGCAGAAATAAGTACGGCAGAACCGGGATTTGAACCAGAGACCAACGTATCTCTACAATGGTGCTTTACCACCTAAATTATTTTAAATGATATTTAGAGTTGTATTTGTAACAATAGAGTCAGTATGCCATAGTTCATCTGTGAATTGAAAGTTCCCAACAACCCATTGTCATAGATAATACAGTATGTGATTGCTTAGGTTAGGGACCGAGCATTTATTCTTCGGGGGGGGGGGGACTGTGATTTTCTTTCCAACCCGGATATTTTGTTCTTTTATCTCAAGATAATTTTATGTTTCAGCTATTATGATGGAGATAATTAGTTCTTTTATTCCATAGATCACAGCAAGAATTTCTTGAAGCTATTGGGAGCCGGAATTATTCCTTTAAATAATCACAACCCCCACCCCCACCAAAATATAATTAAATGACCGTTCCATTTTTTACGTGTTTGTCATTGATAATGTATTCCCTAGGATTAAGACATATTTTTCAGCAGGGGTTATATTAAATTTGGAGAAGAAAACAAAAATGGTTTTACAATTCCTTTAAACGTCTGTATCCTGTGGTTTCATTATAAAATCAACAGGCTTTGTGGGCATACAATGTACTGATTCCATCACTGATGTATTGTTCTGTAATTACTATACCAGCAGTTTTGTTGTTTGTGGGTTTCTTTTACCCGTCATCGGGTTTATATCTGGTAAACTCACAAACATTAACTATGTATGTGAACAAAAGAATTAAGACATTCTGCATTTTCAACATTGGAAATAGCTACATACAAGGAACCATCTTCATTGATGCACTTTAGTGGTGGTATAGTAGCCAAAAACAATTGTTTAAAAAAAATGACGAGTTTCCGACAATCTTTTAAATTTGCATCTAATATATCAATATTCTCTAAGTTACCCAAACATCTTTCCTTTGCAACGCTTTTCTTTTATTTTTTGCGATTGCGCAATTTTCTATATTTTTTTCCCAAGAGTGTGGGTTACCAATATTCATGGCTATAGATTTGCTTTTTAATTTTATTATTCTTTATTTTTATTTTTATATAATTACCCTATATAACAAATACTATTCTCAACGCTAACACGGCTAGCGATTAGTGCACGAGTAAGCTGTTAATTGAAGGCAATAGTTCTCTATGTGTCTCATCAATATAGGGTCTAAACTCCCTGAGATTTAGGGCCTTTCATTTTATCATTATATTCCTCGAATCGAAGTTGGAAAGAAATCTTGAAACCCATAACGACAGCTGCATATTTATACTAATGTGGAAACAATTTGTGGAAAAAACGCATACCGCAAAATGCGTCGGCAGATCTGGGTCTGTGCAGTTTGTAAGGACTAATCAGTCGACAAAGAACATAGACCCTGATTTGGCAGATCAGGGTCTATGTTGTTTGCATTTGGACCGGGGTTGTACTCGAGTATAGACGGTAAGCAATTTCTCGTGGTAATGTTATTTAAACATTCATTGGCTGATGGGAAAGCACACGACGCATGAGGAGACAAGACACTTTATTTCGACCTAGAGTAATAAACAAACTCTTCTGAATTTTCATAGAGAAGTTTGTCTTTAGCATTTTTCCATATCATATCAAACTTGCATCGTTGTTATGCTCATTTTATTGTTTTGAAAATGCTTTACGTTGTTTTCATCTGTTCTGTGTTTAACTGGAAAAACTTATGTCAGAGTATATTTATGGAGGAATCTTGACGTCACGTCTCACAAAAAAAAAAGGTGACCACATCAGATGCTGTGTTTTCTAAACATTCGTCTCTTAACGTCTTTAACGACAGTGAGGCAAATGCCCAAGGACATATGCAAAAAGAAAACAATTGTGTTTAGATAGTCTAGTATATGACTGGCACTTCTTTTCTCTACTAGTCATTTGTAATTTTTTTCAGTAGAGCTAGGATAGTTTCTATTGTAAACACATTTTATGATTTTCACAGAGAAGTTCGTCTTTATCAGTTTCATATTTCATATCAAATTCGCATTGTTGTTGTGATAAATTTCTTGTTTTCAACTGCTCTACATTGTTTTCATCAATTATGTGTGTAGCTTGAAGAACTTATATCAGACAACAGACGTGGAGGGATCTTGACTCCACGTCTCGCAGAGAAAGTGTTACCAGAGCACACGCTTTGTTTTCAAAACATTCTTCTCAGAACGTCTTTGACGACAGTAAGGTAAATGCCCAAGGATATCGGCACAATGAAAACAATGATCTTGAGATAATCTTGTATATGAATGGCACCTCTTTTCTCTAGTAGTCATTTGTAACTTTTTTGTTTCATTTTTGTCCAGTAGAACTAGGATAGTTCTATTGTAAACGCATTTTCATGATTTTCATAGAGGAGTTTGTCTTTACCAGTTTCATATGTCATACCAAATTTGCAGTGTTCTTGTGCTAAGTTTCTTGTTTTCAATTGCTCTACATTGTGTTCATGAATTCTGTGTTTAGCCTGAATAATTTATGTCAGAGTACAGACGTGGAGGGACGCCAAATCGGTTAAAAATTGGTTAATATTTTATTTTTTATTTGCATCCAAAGTACTAGTATTTGCTTATCTGCCAAGTTTGATCTATCGTATTTGACCTTTGTATTCTGCAATGAATTCCGAAATGTATATAACAACATTTAATATATCAATAATTATGCTTTGTGTCTTGTTAATATCCCAGTATTTCAAGCTTGACCTTTGCCAGATTTCCCGCATTTCGCATGACATTCTAGGGATCTTTGTAATATTCATTTTTCTATTTCAAATCATACATTGTTCAGAATAAACTTAGTTATGGACGTCACGTCTTCATTTAAATATGATTTATTTTATGGTTTAATTTTGTTTTTGAATTCATATCTGGTCAGATCTTACGTGTTCGTGTTTATTCTTTATTATTTCCATCTGTCTAGAAAGCATTGTTTTCAGAGGTAACTTTTATTAATGTCAACTTAAAAGTCATTGAGATTAGCTGCGTCATCATCAGAATCTTAAAAAGTCATTGAAATTAGCTGCGTCATCATCAGAATCTTTATTAACTTCAGCTACACCCATTCCTTACTCGTTTTTTTTAAACGACACCCTCATCTCAACCATATTTATACATAGGCACAATTCATAAATACAGCTTAAATTTAACTGTGCACCCCAACTTCATTAATAGGAACCGTAAGCGGAAAACTAAGACGTTACAAAAATGCAGGTGAAAACATATCAAATCTCTCTTGATTAATAAAAAGAGACGTTTCAAATACTTTTTCTTATCGGTCGTTTATTTCTCCAACCGAACATTTAATTTGGAAACATGAAAAATATTAGTTGCGAAGTCTTTTAAAAGTACTTTTTTCATCAATCAAGCACCGTAATCGAGGGCTGCAAAATGAGACTGGAATTTCAAAAAAAAAGGTCGTATATGTTTCTAAATCAAATGACACAGACGAAATCTGATGCAATAAAGGGTATCAGCTTTCAAACTAATACTGGAAGTAAATTAAGAGCTCATGAAACTCACCCAGGCAGCGAGGTAAATCGGCAGTCATGGCTATCCAATCACTCGGCTCAGTGAATAAGCTTCAAACACAGAATCTCTCTGTTTCCCTTTATAAGCCTCTCTGTACATTGGCGTCTATCCCTCCGCTAACACCAACGATTACCTAACATGTAGAGCTTCAGCGGCTGACAGCCAGTCGCATCTATTTTGACATCGACAGTTATTCTACTTATTGCAAATTTACATCAAGCTCTCGGGAGACACTGACGTCACGGCACTAGTTAATTTGCCTAGTGCATGAAAACAAGAACAGTTTGATTAAAATATGATTGACATGATGTGACAAATTGTGAGATCTGCAGGAAAATTTGACTTTGCTAACCTTGTTCCACAGTAACGTTTTGTGAAGTTTACTTTTAAGAGATTCATGAATTACATAAACGTAATTGTGGAGATGAGACAGTTTGACTCGAAACGTATTTCAAACCACTGATAATTTTATTCAGATCGGATTTTGTATGCTTTGAAAACTGCATATATATAAATATATGTAAAACATGTATAGTATGTATATTTGATTAATACATATAACACGAGATGTATACATTTTTCATTAAAAGGAAACTTACATTTCCAATGGAGTTATGATTGACTCAAGAAGCAGTGTATTCACAGAGGGAGTTTATCCTTCGCATTGCTGCAGAGTGTGCCCGCTACAAAATATAGTTCGTTTATGCCCAATCTTGTTGCAAATTGTTAATTTGCTTCTTTTCAGAAAATGTTTTTTTTTTCTTTATTTACATTGATTGAAAAAAATAAAAGAGACGCTTTAGATTCAAACTCAAAAGATGGTTTAACAAAGAAAGTTCAAACATCGTATGGCTATAGAAGCGTTCCGAACAGTGGAAGCACAGCCATTTTTTTATCACAAGATCCCCGGCGAGTACGTCGAACTAAGTGAGGAACAGACCAAGCTAAATGACGAACAAACTGGAGGTAATTCAAACATATATTACGGTGAGTTGATTTGATCGTTATTACGCTTAACTAACCGTTGCTACTGACCATACTGACCATAAGATTCATGTTTACTTTAACCCTCGGATCTGTCTCCATCTCTCTCTCTCTCACGGTTGGTCGGTTTGTCTGTCAATTTTACCACCACATACACAGATCCACAGAGAGAGAGAGAGAGAGAGAGAGAGAGAGAGAGAGAGAGAGCAGAGGGAATATAGATGAAGTTATGTAACATGTTCTATTCATTAAGACAATGTAATTTAAACAGTAAATATGGATATTTTTATTCGTTTTTTTCTATTTGATTAATGACTAATAACTGGAAATTCATAACTTTATCACTTTGTCTAGTGAATATAGAAGCAATTGTCTACTGTTGAAACCACAATTATATGTGTATTCATACACCATGGGCAAATAAATTTAATATACCTACTGTATTGGTATATCAATTTGCTTTATGCCAACACTTCAAAAGTCATGTTTTTTATAATGTATGTGGTGTATGTGTGTGTGTGTGTGTGTTTATGTATATATATATATATATATATATATATATATATATATATATATATATATATATATATATATATATATACATATATATATATATATATATATATATATATATATAAGTAGTTTTATCTATTAAACGAAGGGTACGAATATAATATCATGAATAACATCAAAACTATACCAAACAAAAACAAAATAAAGGCTCCTTGTCACAATGATGAAAAATGTATGTAAAATTTTCTTTTAGATCTTTTTCCAAACCTTTTGAGCTTATAGAGTTGCCAAGTTAGCATAGCATGTTGTCATCTAAATATGTTGTTTTTTTCTCACCTGCTAAGAGATCAACTAGTCAGCGAAGCCAGTTGCGTTACACCGGCTAACTGAGTCAACCTTTTGTATCAAAGTTATCTGGTGTTGCCCTTGGTTTTGCTGTTCAGTATTTTAAAAGGCTTAAATAATGAAGAAGTAAACGTTATAAGAAAATAAGTCAGTATTATTTAATTTGCAAAACTACCCATTTAAATCTCATCTATATCCAATCTACTTATTGCAATGTACAAGAGACCGGAAGAATCCAGTGTTGTTTGGTTCCATCATCCACTCACTCCATGAATAAAATATAAAGAGCAAAAGAATGACTTGTAACCCAGACTGTATCTTTCTTTCAAAGAAGTGTTTCAAAACTTCCAAGACGTTTAGAATACAAACATCTGTGTGCAAATCAAATGTGATGTCGAAAATTCTTTTCCGTGAATATTTACCTCAGTACCCCGAAACTGCTCTAACAATGGCAAACACAAGCTCTTAGGCACCGTCGGAGATCGAACATAGCTGCCAACAAAAGTGACTTTGCCTAGTATACCACTAGACTAATTTACTTGCCTGACACCCGGCAATAGCCAATCGAAAGCACTCGCTCAAGATGAATTTTAAAAATCGGAGGGTGTTGCTTTTCAAAATAAATAGCAATCATATCTATACAGGTTTATAAGATCTACCGCGTGCAAACAAAGGTAAAATGGCAAGACGAATTAATTTCAACATCCACTAACGCAGATGCTGATGACAGGTCATTTAGATGCTCCTATTCCCTGTTTCTACTGTGCAGATGTTTTGCATTCCGTATATTGAAAATATTGAAAATAAAACATAGATCCTTGCTAAAAGTTCTAGCTAAGTTATCTTTACGACTGAGTTTTTCCGTGCATCTTTGTGTTACAAATGAGTTTATGACATGAACAGGTTACTTGGACTGTACTGGTAGAGATTTTTTTTTTTAACTATGAGCAATATGGTTCGACGACATATAGATTAAAGATGTCGTGAGACTTATATCGACGTATGAGCAGATGTGCCCGTAGCTATTACGTGCTGAATTAATAAATCAGATATAATCTGATCAGCTGATTTTAACTTCAGCAACAAAGGAATTTATACGGCGTATAGTTCACAACCTGCACTCAGCCATGTGAAATGTTCCGAGATAATGCAGAATCGAATATGTCGATTACAGCATGATAATTCGTGAGTTCAGCCTTTGACCCGCTAATTGCAAGGATAAGAGTGAATGCCGGATAAACAAGACTCTACCTCGGTGGTTGCCTAAAATTTATGTGGCTTCTTACACATGTTGAAGTGTTTATATGGATGTATATATAAGACAAAGGGAAATAATAAAGAGAAGTTGAAGATAAAATGGTGAAATAAAGACCTCTGAATTATATATATATATATATATATATATATATATATATATATATATATATATATATATATATATATATATATATTAAGAGAGATATGTTTGGAGGAGAAAAGAAGAAATATTACTGTGCGTGGGTTGAACGTGCGTCAAAGAAAACGAAAATAAATTAGAATCTAATAGATAGATAAACAGAAAGAAAATACCGTTCGTGTGTTAAAATAAACAAATCAAAAAGGACATAAAAGACAGGAAAAAAAATGCATAGTGTTGAATGAGTATGGAAGCAATTGTGTCGAGAAAATCTAATATAGACGCCAAAAGTATTATTCCTGAATTTAGCGTCACAGACTAAAATAAAAAAAAAAAAACCACAAAAAACACCCAAAAAAAAAACAAACCATCATATCCTCGACTATGTTCAGTCGTCTAATGTTCAGCATTCACCATTCTTTACTACAAAGAAAGGGAGCCGCGGTAGCTCAGTTGGTCGATCGTCAGACTCACCATCCAAGGGTCACCGGTTCGATACCCGCCCCAGCCAGCCGGGTCGGCTGCCTCTGTGTGTCCTTATAAACGGCACTTAGCTCCCATTTCCTTGGCATGATATATCCAATAATGTGTTAAAAGTGCCGTTAAAACCAGCAAAAAAACCCCAAAACAAATCCTACCAAGAAACCTTGCTACATTCCCCCCCCCCCCCCCCCGGGGGGGCACAGTTTTCACTATGTCACGACTGAATTTGCTACAATGTTTCATAGAGCAGAATTGACATATTGACTGTAAAGCATTATTGCTCTTTGCGCAAAAAATATTTAAGATATTAAGCCCACTTAAATATGTGAGACGACTCTCTCTCTCTCTCTCTCTCTCTCTCTCTCTCTCTCTCTCTCTCTCTCTCTCTCTCTCAGGACATTTAACATTTATTACCATAAATTAGATGAGTCATCCGACTTTCTTCTGTTTTCCTTTGTGTAAATATGTAACGTAAAGAAAAGCATGAGCTCTGTCTCTGGATAAGGTGTCTTTTTTTCTTCCTAGACTTAGGAATGTGTTGAGTGAGAGCATCTTGTCTGGTACCAAAGCTGACGCTAGTTAACCTTTCGCTATGTCCATTTTCGGCAAAGTTCGGCATATTTCGGACATGGCTCTAAGGAGGCAGACCCATGCATAATTGTGTCTGTAATCCGGAGGTTTTATTTCTCTATGTTACAAGTATGAAGTTATAATCTTCTGTGTAAATTCTAAATTTTTGCACTTTGTTCTTTGCAGATTTTTAGTTCTTTTCTCATATGTTGTGTCAGCATAATAACGATAAGTGTCAGAAAATACTGTAGCCATCGTTTCAATGTTATATTTGTAAAATTATCAATAATTGTAATTCTCTGTATTCGTATGGTGTGATACTGTAAAATAATAGTGTCATGGATTGTTCTATATTTGTTAGACATTTATATCTAGTAATTAGGAATATGTGGTAATTCTAGGAATTGGTCCTTGCTAATTTTGTCATTATTGTTTGTGATTATAACATTAATTATGTTATTGTAAAACTGTTTCTCTTCAAACTTCATGTTCTGCAATAATTATTTTTGGAAATAAATTCTTCATACTTTAAAGTTATAAACCTTGGTTACATATTGGTTAATTGTTTATTTGATAATTTACAGAATTTTTTATAATATTTATAATACAGGAATTCTAGAAAAATATGAACTTGGTAATCTTTAATTACGTAGAAGAATATCATATTTGTTTTCATGTGTAATTTTAAATATAGAATGTAGTTTTGATTTAATAAGGTGGCGCTCAACAGTTTCGTATTTTGCTTAGGGTTAAATTTTTAAAGAAAAAGAATTACCCAGGTTTTCCTCACTTGTTATACTGGCTATTTAAAAAAGACCTTGTATATCTTAGGTATTGTTAAAAGAACTTTTAATTCCCTTTATTCTGGTGTATGATTGATGGGTGCAATTTGGGTTCTTGATGTCTAGGTAAATAACGTGTTCGTCTAGATTCAATTGCGAGTCGTGATTTTTCATGTCTAGGTAAATAACTTGTTCCTCTAGATTCAATTGCGAGTCGTGATTCTTTATCTCTAGCTAAATAGTTTGTTCCTCTTTGTCCTCTTGCGATTCTTCATGTCTAGCTAAATAGCTTGTACTTCTAGGTTACCCTGCGAGTTGCGATTCTTCATGTCTAGCTAAATAGCTTGTTTTTCTAGATTCCCTTGCAAACCGTGACTCTTTGTATCTAGCTAAATAGCTTGTTCTTCTAGGTTCTTTTGAGAGTTGTGATTCTTCACACCTGGCTAAATATCTTGTCCTTCTAGGTTTCCTTGTTATTCTTAATGCCTAGGTAAATAGCTCGTTCTTCTAGGTTTCCTTTTGATTCTTCATTTCTAACTAAACAGCTTGTTCTTCTAGGTTTCACTTGCGAATCGTGATTATTCATGTCTAGCTAATAACTTGCTCCTCTAGATTCAGTTGCTTGTCGTGATGCTTTATGCTCAGCTAAATAGCTTTTTCTTCTAGGGCCCCTAGAGATTCTTCATGTCTAGCTAAATAGCTTGTTCTTCTAGGTTCCCTTGCGAGTCGTGATTTTTCATGTCTAGCAAAATAACTTGCGCTTCTAGATTCCCTTGCGAGTCGTGATTCTTCATGTCTAGCTAAATAGCTCGCTCATCTAGGTTCCCTTGCGAGTCGTGATTTTTCATGTCTAGCTAAATAGTTTGCTCTTCCAAGGTTCCCTTGCGAGTCGTGATTCATCATGCCTTGCTAAATAGCTTGTTCTTCTAGGTTCCATTGTGATTCAGATTTTCTTGACTATCATGCATGATGAATAGTTTCAATCTCGAATTAGAGTTGTAAAACATATTAGTTTGGGGATGTTACAAAAAGTTTGGAAAACGTTATGGCCCACGGTAAATGTTCTCCTTTGCCGTAAGAAGTCAATACTTTGGCATCGCTACATCTTGTCGAGCTTGCATATATACAATTTTCATTAGTACGCTTTTCTAAGACGTGAATCGGTGTTTCTTGACACGTACAACACAAAATGACCCAAACTCCTAAAGAAACAGCGTCATTCCTATCCAGGAGTGTACTGGGTAAGCAACTTATCTGCCGGGACAGGCCCGGGGTTTTGCTCACACCAGTAAAACACCGGTAAAAACGGATTTTTTTGACGGCCCACCGGCCCACTGATGGTAAAAACGGATTTTTTTGCGGCGGCCCACCGGGATTTGTCTCGGTATGCCCAATGGCCAGTACACCACTGTTCCTATCTCAAATTACTAAGCATTTATACGTGAGAATATCCTGAGAACTCTTTATATTAAGAAAGGGAGGGGCCATTTTACAGAACTAATCCATGCCACCATAAAGTCTTGTGAATACCATACATTATGACTCCTGTTCCACGTTATTGGCTAATTACTCTGCTCGAGCAACATCTTCCCAACACCGATTCCCCATAATCAAACCAATAATCACAAAAGTCTAATAAAACAATGAACGGAGACGTAAATACAAATAGCACATACCCTTGGTTTGTTAGTTAATACCCCCACTCCCACCCCCACCCCCACCGGCCACACGATTATGATGTGTAGGCTTAAACAGTGACTAACTATAAATGCTTACCCTGTTGCTCGGGGGCATAGCTGTTCCGATGTTTGGATTTCTCCCCCCGCCGCAAACTCATTTTGTGAGACAGACCTTTACTACTGGATGATGTGATAGTCTTGTCATTGTTGGCAGGATCCTGGAAGAGGAAAGGGACAATCTGAAATTAGAAAAGATGAAAAGACCATTAATTAGCAAAAGGCCACTAATTAGCGAAAGGTAAAATGTAGATACTTTATTCATAGTTAAAAAATCAATGGTAAGCCGAAAAGTCGTCGGAATTTGTTACTTGTCAATGGTAAGCCGAGAAGTCGTCGGAATTTGTTACTTGTGTTCGATCCGATTGCCTTCTGTAAATTTGATTTGTTTGCTGTAAAAGTAATATACGGAAGCTGGAACTTGAACTGTGTAATTCTAGCCCCAAACAAAAGTCAGAAATGTTAGAAATGGATTCATGGAACATTTGCATTTGATGTAATGTGTTTTCTCGTTCCCAACTTGTGTTCGGGTAAGGAAAAAGTGGAGGACTTGAAATAGTAAATCTCACCAAATGTGTTTTATATTCAGATACATTTTACACAATAAATTTTTACTTTAAATTATTACATGTATAGATTTCGTGTTCTATACTAGAATTATTAGGGTTTTTAGCCAATTATTGTTAAGCTTAAAACACTAAAACATCGCGATAGATCAAGCCTATCCATGCTTTTGAATCTATAACTGAAGAAATCATGTTTATTCTAATTATACGATCAATGGTGTATAATGTAAATCATTCAAAGCCTTGTCTCCATGACTTAAGAGAAAATACACAAGTGTGCTGCATAAAACAGTCTCTAAGTTATAACCCAGGAGTAAGTACCCAAGAGTAGTGAGATACCCAGGGGCCAATGCTGGTTTCACAAATGACTTGGCTTTTAGTTTCGAGAAAGTGGAAGTTATAGGTTGTGGGATTATAGTGTGGCGATCTCAATGGTTGGTAAGTTATTAACCAGGGATGGACCCCCAAAGGGTAAAGACAGACACAAGCACATTACTGAAGCGAAATGTAGGCTGAAAAAGAAAGTTACCTGTATATTTATGAAAAATTCCAAAGATAAACCCAAAGAGAAAACCACGCATCATCACGCATCATAGCAAATGTGCATTAAATTCTATCAAAATATGTAAAGTTAGTGGTGACCTTTGACCTCGTCCCTCCTCAAAGGGGTGGGGTGGGGGGTGGGGGTGGGATTCATTTTGAAGAAAAAAGTAATTCCCACTCCCTATGCATTAAGTGTAGGAACTTCGATAAAATTCCTACAGGTAGTTGTAGAGGCATGTGCTTGGACAAATACTTAAACATTGAGTTGCTGTTGGTGTCGCAACAGCTATCATCATCATTATGTCTCGCAATCTTCTCCGAAAAAGCGACGCAACGCATTATCTATTTAATATTATTTATCCTATAATGCAATTTCTACCTTTATCTAAAATGTTATCATCAACGTCATCGGAATTAGAAGTTGATATTCCTTCATTTAAAGAGGTGGTTTATGATTTGAAATAATTTGGAGATTGGTGGAGTAGTTCACAGTTTTACACAAGACCGTGGACAATATTCGAGTAAAGGGATCGTTTTCATCTGTCAGAAACACGGCACTAACTAGTGTGGTAAACTCACGTATAGGTCTCGAACGATCTTCAGGTTGGACTCTATAACTTTACGGTCTGTACCACGAACAAAAAAAGATAGAGCTGTAAATAGTGTTCTAAACAACAACTCATTGTAAAAATCTAAAATGACAGAAATGTGCGTTAATTTCAGTTTGGTTGTAGGATTGAGAATTATGAAATCTGCGAAAATTACATCACTGAGCAAAAGATGATTTTTTGTTTTGTATCCAGCAAAAAGCAATATCTTTCATTTCCAATTTTTGAGACGGATCGGTCCTAAACCATATACATAAAAAACCAACAACAACAACTACAACAAAAAACAAACTCTTTTTAAAAGACCCACTATCTTAAATATTGGCAAAGAGCAAACAGCCTCTGTAGGGCGTGCAAATATTAGAAATAATATTTTCGTTAGGGGAAAAGATCAAAAGTGCATACAATTCGAATAATAGGTTGAAATAGCATTGTTTGTTTTTATTAATTTATAAAAACAAAAACTTGAGAGTCTGTGTATGCCCGTTATATTCAGTATATTATCATGTTATACTTCGTTCAAACACTATACCAGTAAATGTTCACAGACAACGTGCAGCCATTAATTATCGTATTCGAACTGCATAGCGAGATATCATGCTGCAGATACAGCCTAGCGAGATATCATGCTGCAAATACATCATAGCGAGATATCATACTACAGATACTGCATAGCGAGATATCATGCTGCAAATACATTATAGCGAAATATCATACTGCAAATACATCATAGCGAGATATCATACTGCAGATACTGCATAGCGAGATATCATGCCGCAAATACAGCCTAGCGAGATACCATGCTGCAAATACAGCCTAGCGAGATATCATGCTGCAAATACAGCATAGCGAGATATCATACTGCAGATACTGTTTATTTTAAATCGAGTGACCTCTTAGAAAGAAACGGAGAATGATCAGTCTACTTAGTTACATATTTCTTAAATAACAGGCGTGTTTTTTCTTTCGAAATTTTCCCAGTGATTGATGTAAGATCTGTGCCAATATTGTGAAAATTGGATGACACATGTCCAAGTTATTAATGGCTGAATTTGTACATGTTATTTACATATACCCTATTTGGTTCTGCAAGCATTTCTTCTGCCACTCGAATAGGTTACGAGTCACATCTGGCCGACGATCTAATTGGTCAACGGAACATAGGAATCTCAGTTATGCGATATGTAATTGACCGATGTCACTCGCGGCCGATATATCAACTGACCTCTTTCACATAACAGTCCAATCGACAGCTGCCCAATCTGATATCTTACCCAGGTGTAAATGTTTATCTGATCATATTTACTGGTAAATATTAGTGGTCGGGCGAAAGTTTGATCAACCAAGTATAACATGTATAATTTAAAATCTTGATAACTTCGGATTACTTTTATAAACATTTTCACAACTTACTTAAATGTATTTTGTCAACCACAATTTTTTCTTTTGTGTTGTTGTTGTTGTTACTTTAGGGATAAAGATACCAATTTTAAATAGATAGATATGCTTATTTGTTAGTGGGCGCAACTTTCTCCTCAAATCCAACAAGTGAATTATGCTACGAAAAATTACATTTTATATGTACTTGAACAAAATACACCTGGCCAGTGTTGACTGACATTGTTTTATTTTTGTTTTCTTAATGTTTAAAACCAGACTTAATGGACGCATACCTAATTTATGTTGACGATGTTTTCGCTTCTAACAGACCGTATCATCACAAGGTGGCTGTCCCCTTGAGTTATTCCCCTTGAATATAGCCACTGTATTATTATTATAGTAACCTTGTTTTATAGTGGATATAGTGGTAGGTTGTGTGATAAGCCACGGCGGATGACAAATTTGCTTTTCTCCTGAGAATATTTTACAGCACCCGCTTTAGTGAAACAAGTGTTTATATTAGTTTCGTCTTAGTGTCCGTCCGAACTTATGGGGTCAAAATAAAGGACATCACCAAGACATATCATCATGGTGTCAAATAAAACGTCTTTGAGAGTATTTACGCATGGAATGGATTTTAATCCTCTCACTGATCTCTGGGGACCAAGAACAGAGGTCAAAAGATCAAAAAGTGAATATCGTTCAACCATTATGCCACGGGCATTAATTTGAAGGCTTCTTAAATCTTTGTAACTGAACAAGTCTTTTTTATGCTCATGATACGGTTTCAAACTCATTTAAGTGACTTCCCAGTTGTATGTAGGTTGGCTGTAAGTTTTCCAAATTTCAATGCAAAGCTTCCAAGACGAGTTCTATGGTCAAATGTATTACTGCCCCTTTTTCTGTTGATAAAGCTTTTCTTAACTTTCCTTGCGGTACAGTTCTTAAATAGCTCAAGACATATCGTGTATGCTATAACGCCTTTTTGGCCCCAGAGATCCTGGAATAGGGGGTCAAATGGGTAAAACAAATAAGAAACATCACCAAATCATTACCACCATACGTGTAAACGTAAAGGTCTTTGATAGTAATATAGCATGGACTAAATTTTCATCTTTGAAAACTTACAAAGGATGAAAAACAGGGATACAGACGATCTTAAGAATTTGTTATGGTGTTATAGATGGTATTAAGACTGATATATGGGGTATTTTATTTTCTAAAATCAAACTTTGTGCATTGAATCGTAGCAGGAAGGCTCATTATATATATGGAATGAATGTTTGGTTCTGCATCCTTGTGTTGGGTGAGACAATGTAGCTGGGGGGGGGGCATGGGTTGGAGAACTGTAGATGTGGGGAGTTGCAATGACGGAAATTTACTTCAAATTGCTTTAAGTCTGAATCAGACACTACTAGACTATTAAGTCTATGGACTTAAGTCTGAAATAAAGTCATTAGTATTATTATTATTTCCAAACTTAGGGTAATTTGGGATGACGTGCCATCGACTTTTCTATAACGAAAAAAAGGCGTCACCGTTCTGCTCAGATGAACTTGAAACTCCGGACTTTATATAAAATCTATCAGAGGCTAAAGATTCCCATACGCCGCAGGACTACTACTTTATCATGTCTTCCTTTCTTCACTTGTAATCAGTAACAATGGGGATTTGTAAACAGACATGATGTAAATAAAACGAGATAATTATTCTCATAACCACTCAATCATAATAAACTTGAAAAATCAGAGGGATTGAGCTATGATAACTATTTATTTTCTCGTCACTGAATACAGACTTTGAGAAGGCTACATAAAGAAACGATGGTTCCAGGAACAGTCATTTCGTTGTTCTTTCTTTGTCTATTGGATTCAGGGATCTAGGGTTGAATCATCAGAAAACAAAGGAGGATCCCGTACTTCTAACTATTACTAAGTGTTTGCCAAGTGTTCATCATACTGGAGCACTGATGTAATCATATAATTCATTTCCACAGTCAAGACACTCATCGCAAAGACAACCAAATAAAAACAAAATGGGTTAATGATTTATTGATCGCATATAGAAAACATGTACCTGAGATAGCACCATTTTGATGCCGATGATTCATGTCCAAATGTAATGTTGAAATGGGAAAACATTTCCTCACTTTGATTAGAAGCACAAAACTATGTTTCCTATTTTATGCTCTCCAGATAAGGGTTCTATTACTCTCTGATGGCGTAAATAATGCAATAAATGCATCTGTAATGATAGAGAAACCTTCATTTGATCGCATCTACTGACAACTGTTTACAATCTTTTCGAATACTTTTATTCGCAATCATTAAAACGTGAATTATTGTCTTCCGTCGGACAAGATATAAATGCCGGATTTGATATACTTGCTTTTATTGCATGGTGATTTGCTCGTCAGGTAAAAGGAACGAATTCAGCTTCCTCATTCACTCAATAAAACAATGTCTTGTGGTTGATTCAGTCCCTTCTGATCACCATCTTAGCAAGACTGTGTTTGAAGAGCAGATCTTTCCCGACACATGAGTGATATCTTCCGCGTATTTCAAAGGAAAAAAGTGTAAGTTTTAGTTCCATGAATATTTAAACTGCTTTAGAATTGTCTTTTCACGAGACATCTAAAACTATCTTTAATGTCAAAGATATCTTTCATACTACACTTTTTGTATAAATTGTGCCTACGTGCTGTGTTTCCTTTTTTATTGATTCTGCATTCTTCCCTAATAAAATGTGTTGAATAAGCAAAATAACTTAGGAGCGGAAATTAGGCTAAATCATTGTTTTGAATCAGGTACCTTTGGCATCTGGAGTAAAAAACAAACTATTAATAATAATTGTATTATATTTTCAGTACGTGCAACCTTTTTCCTGTCCAACACACACTAAGCATTCTTGGCTTCAGTATCATATGGACACAGATATATATAAGCCAAGTTTTCCCCCAAGATTGAGCCCTTTTGTTGAAAAGTTTGAGAAATTCCCTATCTTAAATCCAAGATAAAAAAATTGACATTAACAATTCTGCATTAAAATGCAACATATCCTATTTAAATATATATATATATATATATATATATATATATATATATATATATATATATATATATATATATGCGTGTGTGTGTGTGCGCGCGCGTGTGACCTCTGTTATAGTGGAACACTTCTGCAATAGAGCTCTGGCACAAAGATTTATCAGATAATAATAATAATAATAATAATAATAATAATAATAAGAAGAAGAAGAAGAAGAAGAAGAATAAAATGATTCAATAATTTGATTTAGTTTAGACATTAAAGAGACAAATATCAAACTTGATCTTCTGGTTTGTGGGTGCACATGTTACGTCCATTATTTGACCTTACAGTAAGGACAGTGTTCAGACACAGCAGTATTTTAGACCAATAATTAATGCAACTAAATGACATTAAATATAACGAAGCAGACGGAATTCTGAGAGGACTATTTTCATAAGCAATTGATGAAAGCATTTTGTGAGAGGTGACAAAGCAAAAAGTATTAAATGTTTACGTCAATAGCTGATAAGGGCTGTCAGAAAAATAAATAGTATAGTGAACAGGGGTACAACCAGAAGGATGTACAACCACATTGGTACAACCACTAGGGTACAACCACTATGGTAGTGCGTATGCGATGTATCGATGAAGTATGAGGTATGGGGCATGAAGTGCGTTATCCGAAATTTCGAGTTATGAGGTGCGTATAAGAGGCTACTCGAAGTATATGAGCTACAAAATATGAGGTTTGATGTATTAAGTGGGTATGCGATGCGAAGTATATGATGTATGAGGTATGATGATATGATAGGGTGAAATACTATTCCTGTTTACTATGCTTCTGATTCATGGATAGGCGGAATGTTCTGAAATGAAATGGATGATACATTCAAACAATCATCCTTGCAACATATTTATCCTTATCCAGCAACTCACTTTAGTACATTCAATGTGGTACCTGGAGTTATAGCATTGAACCCGTTATATTAAACGGAGAAGGACTACTTCGTATACAGGCCACTAGACATTTTCAAAGACTACGATCTTAAATTTGATAGCTATAATAGTATGAATAGGTCATTTTTTAAAAATCAACGTAAATGGATGTGGAATAAAATATTGGCATGTTTCAAATCATCCATTGCAGAATTAGTCAAGAGTGTTTACAGATTCCACCATACTTTCAGATCAGAAAGCATCCATCTGAAAGAGTGAATATGCCCTACCATTACCTGCTGAACAATCCTTTAACTCGAACAGTAACAGGGTCAACCTAAAGCAATTTAACATCAAGTGCAATAATTTTAATATCTATCCCAGCACGTATTGTAGATATGGTAGTGAAAGGAAATGATATGTAATCGAAGATGGTCCTGGTGAACACAAAACAGTAGCTCGAAGATTTCGTGAACCTACACTTACTCAACTATTGGCAGCAGACAAAAGTAAGTGCAATTATAGCTCTGGCACTGTTGAATACTTGAGAAGGATGGCCCCTGATAAAATTAAGTCGATATTCACACTTGGTGGTGGACGGACTTATTTCTTTCTCCAGGAGAGCAAAGGACTAACGGACAAAAGCACTCAGAGTATTAAATCATACGTGATATGCATTTTGGGTTCCCAAGTGCACAATAGGACAACTATCATACAGCCCATTTCCACTGTCAAGGACACCGCACAAAAGTTGTTTCAAACATGATTTTGAGTGAGCAGGGATTTAACTCAAATGAGAAAATCGTGATAAGATTCCAGAACTATGTATGTCACTGATACAAAAGTGAAGTTGGATTATGCTGTTAAATATGGTAAATGGCGAAGTGAAAAAGGATCCAAACACAAATTCTGAAAAGAACTCTGTAATATTTTGTCAGAAGGCCAATAACGAACCTATAGGTGCAGGCACAACTACAGGTACAAGACATCTAGAAAATGGAGATCATGAGATCAATAAGTGGTCGTTCATATGGGTTATGACTGAAGCAGGAGTTGGATTGCTTTTCACTTGTAAAGTAGTATGGGAATAGTTTTCAAGATACCTTTCCGAAACATCTGGAAATCGTCCGGACGTTGGACGACCTCGTGCATCTTTTCCATTTCGTCTGGACGATATCATCCAGAGCGTCCGAACGCCGTATTCCAAAGCATCCATGTCATCCAGAAGCCATCGTCCATGTCGTCCAAGTTATCCACTTGTTTAGACGACTTCCGGATATTGCAGTTCAGGTCCAATCAATGTTAGGACGAGTAGAATGACACGATCAGCCAGGAATGAGACTATCTTTGATGTTGTCAAGAATAGCCAACTTATGTTACTATCACTGATACATGGAATGTCACCTACAGGTTTATCAGCCGACTTCTTTAAATACTCTGCGATATTGTTCAGACTTTGTTTAATCTTGTCGACGAATCGAGCTGGACAAAGTGGACCAGGTGAACTAGGTGGACCAGGTCCAGGTAGACCAGATGTAGGAGAAGGAATTACTACTCCCTTAACTAGGTTTGCAATTGTCAATGAAAGAGAACCTACACCTCCTCAAGTATTGTAGGTTCATTTTTATAGCTGCAGCGATTGTGGCAATAACTATACCCTTGTCTTTAAACAATCGTTTAAGTCTTTCACCCAAAGGTAACTTAACCTTCGCATTTATTCTCTTTATTATTTCCTTCACATGATTCAGTAATTCTGCTTTTTGCTCAAGACTTAGTTATTTCAAACTATCAATAACCTCCAACTGATTTGTAAACTGCATTAATCTATTGTCGCCCATTTCTTTGCGGATGTCCTTCTTTATGCGGATGTCCTTCTTTATGTGGATGTCCTTCTTTATGTCTTCTGTCTCGCTGTTGGTTGTAGTTAGGATTCATAGATCAGTTTGAGGACTACCGTCAGGAGTTGAAGATTAGCATAGCCAATGGGACTTACAAGAAGATAACTTCTAAGACCTAGAGTGAGAAATAGTTGGATAAGATGGATGGCAAGCAAATGAAGAGCACATATGAATTGTTTGTGAATGCCAGGTCAGTGAAGATCTCTAAATGCATATCCGATGTTTTTATCAAAACTGTAACAAATCTGGGTAGTGGTAAAATTCTTCCAGTTGACAATCTATACGCTATGAAAAATAAACTCAGAGACGACTACATGACATTTAATGGCATCATATATTTCACAGGCTTCTTACAATTCAAGCTAGGTGCACCGTTGTTAGGTCAAAACGCTATTTTGATCACTCTCAAACACATACAGCTGGGAACAGATAAAGAAAAGGTGATAAAATTGTCGATATGAAATGTGTACCAACTGCTATGCGATAAATTCATTGGTACCAATCGCAACTATACTTCTAAATTGTGTCGCGGTATGTATATCCATTTACTGCTTGGCAAAGTGTGTGAAACAGATGATTGTCAAATCTAAAAGTCTAGAGGGGGAGACGATTTAAGATAACTTCAATAATGAAGTTTGATAGTTTGAATTGATTAACCTTTCTTTAATGCTCTCTGATTTCGGTCTGGAATGGCATCCTTGCATTTGTACGTCTGCTGTCACTTACCCTCGTGTATCTTGTGTTGGTCCAGTGAAAGCATTTTCTCTTTTGTTCAGGATCGAAGAAATCGAATGATGCTTATGGTATAACGTTATCAATGTCGAACCTTGTATTACCTTCCGCCCTGGTGAAATTGAACCACCTCTTGAAGAAGTCAATGGATGGAGCGCCAATTAGATTCAGAGTTGTGTATGATTGCAGGTTACCCCTTCAGGACTTACCGATTATATTTTTTATTTTTCGTGTTCTAAATTTATCTATACTGTTCATCAGCATGGTACCTATTTATACGTTACTAATTTCTGTGCTACCTGTTCTCCATTTCCCAGTTTCTACGGTATTTGTTTACGGGTTCCCTATTTTGATTCCTCCAGTTTCTGTGGTACTCATTTCTGTGTTCCCTAGTTCATTTTCCAAATTTCTAAAATAGTCCTCATTTCTCTCTCTCCACTGCATATTGTACTTGCTCTTAGAATGTCTGCAACATCTACTACTTTTTGCAAATTCATTAGCACGTTTTTCAACTTCGTATTTTGGACATCATCTCCATTTACATGACCTGTTGAATTTCAATACAGGTACGCGTTAACATATTCTCAAAGGCAGTCAAGGTTACCTGTAAGGTGACGATAGATATCTTGCAAGTAGTCCTCGTCTCTATATGCCATAATTTCGCAAAGTAAATGGAAGGTGTTCAAAGTGAAACGAAGGTTGAGAAGGTAACTTCACCGAAGAGGAAAGATCCACGTAGAGTTGAACTTGGTAGGCAACTTTGCAAGCTTTCACAGGAGTACAATAAAGCTAAGCCAGTAAGGATGGAGACTATCGAAGAATAAAAAAGTTTAAGGACACCCAAGTTAAAACTGGCTGGCTGGTTGAGTAATTATAGTTGCCACTGTAGTATATTTAAATATGCGAAAAGACCACCTATGCTTATACAACCCCCACACCTATCACACCTATTCGTACCCATACTTCTACTTGTAGGTAATGATAAGAATATTGGGCAGTATACGTTTGTTGGACACGGTTGATGTAATTTAATAGATTATGTTATTGCTTCTCAGTCCCTTTTTCAATAATGTACTATCGTTTGATGTTAGTGAGCCTAACATTTTGTCAGATCATTGTGTTGTATGCTTTACGTTAGAATTTAATACTGTTAATGATGTCGAAGCAACATTTTTGAAAGAAAGAGAATATAAAAGTATAGAGGGTAAATATGTATGGTGACCAGAGTTCACGAATGAATATAAATAAAAATTAA
This sequence comes from Margaritifera margaritifera, assembly GCA_029931535.1. Lineage (NCBI taxonomy): Eukaryota > Metazoa > Mollusca > Bivalvia > Unionida > Margaritiferidae > Margaritifera > Margaritifera margaritifera. The sequence continues at coordinate 2,712,199 of JAQPZY010001620.1, forward strand.
GTGACGATTCTGTAACCGAAAAACTAGAAAGTATTAACGAACAATTACTTGATAATCTTAACGCTGACACTATTGAAAGTTGTTTGTCGGCACTACATGATATTTTTCACAATGCTTGTTTGGCAATCTTCAAAATATTTTTAAAATGTCATGATAGAGTGACGAAGAAATACGATGAAAAAAATATAATCCTTGGTTTAATAATATATGTGAAGAGAAAAAGATTAATTTTTATGAGTAAATAGAATCATTATCGAGTTGTAAAAACACCTTAAGAAAACAAGAAATAAAGAGTGCAAGATCAGACAATAAAAACTACTACGAAAATACAGGCATGAATATGATGAACTTAAAACATTAGAATTTGAAAAAGCAAAATTTAATGATGCAAAGTTATACTAGAAAATGTTAAAAGATGCTGTGAATCCTAACCCCTCAAAAATTACAATGGATACTTTTGAAAAAATTTTTTAAAGCTGCAAGCAATTCAATTGATCATTTGTTTATACCAGATAAGTATATTTTACACTTTAATGATATATATGTAAAAGGAGAGTTTAATGAACTAAATAAAGATATTTCCCTTCAAGAGGTAGAAAAGGCTTTACATCAAATAAAATTAGGCAACAGTGCTGGTCCAGATATGATTATCAATGAGTTTCTTTACCATGGCAAAGGTATACTTTTAAATACATTTTGTAATTTGTTTAATGCTGTATTTAAAAGCGGTCACTTTCCAGAAATGTGGTCCGAAGGTCTAGTTATACCACTGTATTAAAAAAGACAATTTCGATGATATTTAAAAATTATAGAGATATAACGCTTCTTAGTTGCACAGGTAAATTATTCGCATGTATACTTAATAATAGACTTACTGACTGGGCAGAAAACAATCATGTCTTTATTGAAACACAAGCAGAATTTAGAAAAAAAAACATGAGTACAGTTGACAATATTTTTATTTTACATGGGCTTATCTCACATATCATTAATCAAGGTAAAACATTATTTGTGCGTTTATTGATTTCACCAAAGCGTTTGATTACATAGTAAGGGATAACGTATCGTATAAATTAATAAAGCTTGGTTTAAGGGGAAATATTCTAGATATTATCAAATCAATGTACAGTAATGTAAAGTCAAGAGTTAAATATGATAATATGTTAAGTGATGAATTCTCTTGTATTCTTGGTGTCCGGGAAGGTGTTTATCACCATTTCTTTTTACAATATGTGTAAATGATATAGAGGAAACGTTTGCCATGCACGGTATCGAAGGTATATATATTGGCGTATTACATGTTTTGATTCTTTTATACGCAGATGACATTAGCATCTTTTCAGGTTCGCCCGAAGGCCTTCAGTCCGGATTAAATTATTTGAAAGATTACTGTGCTAAGTGGAAACTTGTGGTTAACACCTCAAAAACAAAGATTATGAGTTTTAGAAAAGCTGATACTTTACCTAGAAATATGGAATTCACTTACTGTAATGAAAAACTGGAAATTGTAAATAAGTTTACATATCTCGGACTTGTTATGACGTCTGGTGGTGCCTTTACTGAAGCACCGACAACAGTGGCAGGGCAAGCCAAAAAAGCGATATTTTTACTTGAAAAATACCTTTTTAAATTTACGTCCTTAAAAACAAGCCATGTCATGAATCTTTTTGATAGACTGATAAAATCTATCTTAAATTATTTTTGCCAAGTTTGGGGATTTATTCCTGCTAAACGCATTGAAAGAGTGCATTTACATTTTTGCAAAAGGATATTAAGAGTGAAGACGACAACACAAAATGATTTTATTTATGGGGAGTTAGGGCGTACGACAAAGATAGTAAATATATTTTATCACATTGTGAAGTATTGGTTTAAGATATTAGATACAAAGGAGGACAAATATATAAAATATATATATACCAAATGATGTTGGACGATTTATAAGCTCTACCCAATAAAGTAAATTTGGCATATTTAGTTAAAGATTTATTATAAAGATGAGTATTCTATGAAGCTTGGGTTAATCAAGGGGTCGGTAATACTGACATATTTTTACATTCATTTAAATTAAGGCTATCGGACAATTTTATCCACAATTGAATGGATCGTTTTGAGAACAATAGTCGAGCATTATGTTATGTAAATATTGCAAATTTCGGATCAAAACTTTACCTTGACAGCATCTATTCTTTGAAATATAGAAATTCAATTACTAAATTTAGAGTATCCTCTCACAGATTCGAAGTTGAAGCTGGTTGATGGTCGAGACCTTATAAACCAATTCATGATAGACTTTTTTCAATTGTTAGCCTCATTAAAGATGAATATCATTTTGTCCTTGAATGCTTATTGTATAAAGATTTAAGAGCCAAATATATAGAGAAATATTTCAGAAAAAGACCAAATATGTTTAAATTTATAGAACTTATGAATATCCAGAATACTAGAATTTTGAATATTTTGTCCACTTACATTTATAAAGCTTTTAATCATAGAAATACCGTCGTATATTCATAGATCTTGTAAATATTTTGACTGACCACCATTTCAATATGAATTTGAATTACATGACTTCTGATTTTATCTTCATATTATTACTTTTAATAATGTAGATATCTATTTCTCCCTACAGCGAATTAATCTGCTTATATCATTTGCATTGATCTGCATCTGCATGCATATGTAATTTTGTTTCTTATCATGATTTCTTTGTATATTGTTGACTATATATGATGATACCTTGTTGTTTATTGTACTATATGCCATTCAATTCAATTCATTGAAAAAGATGTATCCTCACATTCTGTTTGGGCTATTGGAATGAATAAAGGCTCTTCTTCTTCTTCTTCCAATCCCTGACAGAGATTTTGTAAATTCACCATCATATATGAGCGAGATTAACAACCTAATTAACATGGTGAATCACGTAAATATTACGTCCATACTCGTTTTGGCTACAGTATGCTCCTAAATAAGCTACTGAAATATAATTTTGGCCCAGCAATCAAGATGTTAATTGAAGAAGTTGCCATGCTAATTGTACCTGTACAGTTGAGTGAATTGACATGTGACTACCTAGTGAAATCGGGTACCTTGCCTGACAAGATTATTTAGTCCTGAGAGGACGATGCAAATCGTTTTAGATTGCAGAAGATCACTGATATGAGTTGAATAAAGAGATTGAACACTATAGAAGTGTCAGGAAGAAGTATAAGGCTGTGCACAATTTGCTAAATAGCATAGAGGTAAGCATGTCAACCCTATCAGGTGGAATGAGTATAGCAGCTGTTAGTTTAGGAATGGCTCCGCTAGTATTTACAGGGCTGGGATTGACGATAGTATTCCTTTTGGGAAAACTTCTCAGAGCTTGGTTAATAGCAAGGTATCTAAACACGATCAGATAGTTGCCTCTACGATGGCCAAAATAAACAGTATCAATGAGATTTTTAGAAAGGCAATAAATAATAATGAGATCGATCAAAAAGAATTTACTCAGATACTGGTGTATGAGAATAATGAGATGTGACAAAATGGAAGGTCTGGTGGAAAATATACTAGTGATAGTTGGTAAGATATTCCATTAAAGGGTAGAACATGTGTCTAACACGCTAACTCAGAAGATGTCTGACAAGTTGATTGGAAACCTACTGCCTAGTATCTCTAGAAAGGTGGATGACTGAAAAAGTTGAAAATATAGTACTGCATAACGAATTCATGAGTTTCCGATACGTAGTCATTTATCAACTAACAACTACGCCTAGTAAACCTGTAAGTAGCGATACTGGTGATACTAATGAACATACAACTTTACCTATAGAATCTATAATGGGAACTATTAATACCTATTTAATCTATAATGGCAACTATTAATACCTATTTAATCTATAATGGCAACTATTAATACCTATTTAATCTATAATGGCAACTATTAATACCTATTTAATCTATAATGGCAACTATTAATACCTATTTAATCTATAATGGCAACTATTAATACCTATTTAATCTATAATGGCAACTATTAATACCTATTTAATCTATAATGGCAACTATTCAGCCTATAATGGAACCCAATGAACCTATGAAACCTATTGATCCTGTAAAATATGTTCAACCCACAAATGAACCTATAATGGAACATACTGAACCTATAAAACCTGTTAAACCCATGCAATCTATTCAACCCACAATCGAACCTATATTGGTACCTACTAAACCTATTAACCTATTGAACCTTGAAATAAAAACTCAAGAAGGTTGAAGGTTAAATGTTCAAATTGTGAGAAAGATGTACTATCAACCAATTAATGCTGGCACAAAAAGATATGCAAACCTACCAAACCTACTAGTAGTGTGCCTAGTGAACGCATTGATGCTAATGATGATGATGATGATACTAATTATGTTAGTCTAAGTGATCTGCTATTTTCACCGAAGGGTAGTAGTCAAAGTAGCAATCAAATATATGCAACATATGATAAAGCGTATTATGAAGGACTTAAATATCCGTGTCCAAACTGCAATAATCGTGTCTTGCCAGAGAAAAGTGAATCTGAGTATACATATATATCTGACATGCTAACCAGGAATGTCTCATTCAAGTGTAATGGTCTAGATGACTATGATAGTAGAATAGTTATGGCACTTGCGGCAAACCAACATATGGACTGCCACAGCTGTAATTCGAGGTTACTCCCATATATGGATGATGATGATGTCAATATAGCATTTTGTATATGTTGGAATATCAGTTCAGTGGAATGGAATAAAGACTTGAAACTGGCCATGTGAAATCATCCACTTTTCCTTGGAGTCTTTAATATCTAGATAAGTACACCACTTTCTTACGCCCCCCCCCCCCCAGTCAGAAAAGGCAGAAACTTGATGAGATATCTAGTATCTTGGGTTACAGTGGCATTAAGTATCTCTAGAATGGAACATGAACACTTATAAGATTTGAATTTAACTGTCTCGTTAGAAAATTCAGTCTCTGCTGTGTCGAGATTCTTTGAAAATGTAATTATGCCTTCCATGACCACGTCCAATGAACCAACATACTCTACACACAGTTAAATATCGAATATGAAGTTCCAGCTCTCGTATTTGAGATACTCTGATAGAAGCGCCTTGCTAGCGAAGCTTTTAATTCAATCACCGAATACTAGCATCAGCCTTTCTGCCTTTTTAACAGCATAATACCCTTAAGATCCTTTAAAGATAGACAATCCTCTACATTATTCTCAAGGCACCGCACCTCACATCATACCTTGAGGCCATCTAAATGTGTAAATAGGCACATATCAAAGTTACTATATACAAACATAATGACTTTCGGGCTGAAGGCACACATAGCTGACATTATGTCTTCAAACACGTTTTAGTTTTGTTCAATATAACTACTCAATTAAATAACTACAATTATTTTCAATGGAGAAAGAAATATATTTAAGAAACCTACATAAAGAGAGTGATGAAGCCTTACAAATGTGAATATTCTGTAGCACCGAATCAAACACGATGGAATACATATCAAATATGCTGAATTAAACAAATGGCTAATCAGCAATCGACTTACACACTCCTCGAGCGAGGAAGGAAACGATTTCAATTTAGAAGGGTCTATGTTAGTCACGCCGATGACCAAATGCAAGCATTGTTCATATGCAAGCCTACGAGTGAAAGGAATGTCGATACAGATATATTCTGACAGCACTAGATGTATTTTTCAAATACGCGTGGGCTAGAAAATGATCTCTAAACGTGGAGATCATGTATATGAGAGTTACCATGGATCTATTGATATGACTCACATAGAACCATCAAAAGAGGAGAACATAAGCAAGGTTTTAATCAATCTGTATTACACTCTAACAACTCCTAAATTTAGAAATACCTAGATTTAATTTGGGGCAAAATGCTAGAATTTCAAATATAAGTTCATTTAGGATAATAGCTCTCTGCCGACTTTCACATAGGAGATATTTACAATACGACACGTATTCTTAGGTGGTACAGTAATGTACAAGTTAGAAGATTTAAAGGGAGACATGACAAGCTAGATGACATTTACGAGATTGACAGGATTTTGAAGACTAAAGGAATTAATGGAAAGAAGCATGTACTCGTTAAAACGATTCGTTCAACAGTGTTTGAAAATATAATTGATAAGACTTTTTGAAAATACTTTTCCCAAACGTCAGGAAGTCATCCGGACTACTGGACGAGATGGACGAGGTCGTCCAGACGAATGGACAACATTTGCCTTCTTACCTTGTAAGGTGTAAAATATTTGAAAGGCCAATTTCTAATCCCTTATCCGATCTCGATCCGTCAGCATCTTAGCTACGGAACCAAAGGCTCTGGGTATACTGGGTGCACATTTCCAAGTCTCCCTTAATATGTGGTTAGGACATTGCTTAGAATGTAATTTTTTCACAACATTCTTCATGTGAGTTAACTTGTTGCTGCCTTGTGAAACTTTTTTATGTTCGATCGTATTAAAGTTACATGATAGGGTTAGCTTACCACTTCCTTCTTCTTTTATGAGGAAGTTCTTTCCACGCGCACATCACTCACCAAAAAGATGGTCATCATACGAACCAATGTCAAAGGCATCCATGTACATCACCCACACGATTTAGAATAAAATACTTTTGATTTGGTTATTGCGAATGTTCATTTGACCATTACTAACGAAGTATATGCACATTTTGTGTGCTTCCATATTTGCCTTCCTGTTGACTTGTAGATGAATCCAGTAACACATTGGTGAGTGTAGTATTCGCACTCATATCAAAGATTCTCCCTCTAGTGATGTGGTCATAGAAAAAAGGTATGTCATTGATATATTTGTCGTTAATTGTTTGAGCCATCATTTCAGATGTGATTGTATCGTAGTTGAGAGTAATGTTCTCTAACTGGTAATTTTCGTTTTCCCCTTTTATTATCCCGATGCTCGTGCAAAAGTATTGATATATCTCAGATCTTGAAGATGGGAAAAGTGGTATAGAGGAGCGTGATCTGTAGTATATATGTGTCGAGTAGTATACGGAATCTCTTCCCATACACGACATGTTGTAGAGCTTCCGTGCCAGTGTTCTGTGCATCACCCGATCTACTTCTTATCTTTCTCATCTTCACATTTCATGATACCATGTTCTACGAGGTTGATTCTCACAGACATTGGCAGCCATAAATCTGTATAGGTCATGAAAATATTGTAGTCTTTCAGGTTTAAGATATTTTCACTAACGTAGGAGACAGTTAAGTTTTTGACAAGCATTCTCCCTGTGTTGTTCACAGCAAAGCTATTAGTTTGTCCTTTAACTTCCAGATCGAAGGAGATATGGAAGCTCCCTGGACAACTAACACATTAGGTCCCAAACAGATAACGACTGCTTGTAAGTGCTGTCCAGGTTTTATGATACTCGGAATATGTGTAATGGAATGATGAGTGGGATTTAACCCTTCCGCAATGTCACTCTCTGGAGAGGCTATCTCACTATTTATCCTTTCCTCAGTGGGTTTCAAGTTCTCTCCCAGCTCTTGTGGCTTGTAAAACTTGTAAAGAGGCGGTTATAGCAGTCAATCCCCTGTTAAATATATCTTGGACTTTTGAAATCTTAGTCTTGTTCGCCTCTATCTGTTTCTCGAGTTCTGAGAGGTTGGTAGCTCTCTGCTCTACAACCTATTATCTACAATTGTGGCCATCCATATGTCGTTTTTGTACCAACTGTCTGCTAGCTGCATCATTTAATTAGATAATGCGGTTATTGTTCGAGTTTAGTTCACTCGAAATATTCGGAATGATCGAAATACACTAAGTATCAACTTTTTCTCCTCTTCAGTATAGGGACCTCTTAGACTTATTTCCCTCATTTACGATGTGAAAGATCGATGTAATAGTCATGCCATGAAAATCTATCACTTTCCCTTCTTCATGGTAATTATGATACTCAACCTATTTATCATATCTCTTTGCAAGGGTTTGTATGGGTTCTGTAAAGTGTATGATATGAAGTTACCATGAAATATATTCTTGACATATTGGGAATCTAACATAGTAGAGCAAGAGCCATTGTGGAAATTGGAAGTGTGGTGGAGTTGATCGAGGAAAATGTACAAATTCTTGGGTGTCAAGAATCCGGAATCTGTATCAGATTTTGTATGTGTTCTGTTGGTGTCTGTATATATTTTGTTTTATTGACACCTAAAACTTAGCATTATAGGCTGCTATGTAGATGGTGTAATTGTTAGAAGGTGTAATGAACACCAATGAGTTGTCTTTCAGACATTCAATATCTATGCTTTCTTCATTGTCACCACTGGGTGTCATCTGCTCTTTAATTCACTTCTTATACATTTCTAGATTGTAGAAGCCATAGTCTTCCTCTTATGCGTATCATTAGCGTTTTTGAAGATGTTGTTCATCAAATCGGAGGAGATATTGTTAAACACTACCACAAAATCTATTCTCTATAACGATATATAGGTTACCATCCCTGTTGTCTATAGTTTTGGATACATATATATATCCTCATCCGTATGTTCCATGGTTATGTAGACCTCCATTTAATTTCCAAACGTTTCCACTATTCATGAATCAGTAGTTTATTAAATATGGATACCACTTCACCAGAAGGATGCATGCACCTGGTAGCGTATTACGGTACCTCAACACAATAGTGGCTATATGGTGCCAACTTAATGCAAAGTTCGAAAAATGTAAGAATGAAGAATTGCACAAAAACCTCTAGGAAGATGAACCCTTGAAAATAAATGTAACCAGTACAACAAGACAAAATATAAAGATAAATTATATTAAAATTCTACAAAATGTATATAAAATAAAAGATAAAAGTAACACATGTAAAATCCTTAAAACATATGGTTAACCAGAAGGATGACTATTAAAGTGAGTATGCGATGTATCGATGAAGCATGAGGTATGAAGTGCGTTATGCGAAATATCGAGGTATGAGGTGCTTATATGATATTACTCGAAGTGTACGAGATATGAGGTATGAGGTGCTTATATGATATTACTCGAAGTGTACGAGATATGAGGTATGAGGTGCTTATAAGATATTACTCGAAGTGTACGAGATATGAGGTATGAGGTGCTTATATGATATTACTCGAAGTGTACGAGATATGAGGTATGAGGTGCTTATAAGATATTACTCGAAGTGTACGAGATATGAGGTATGAGGTGCTTATATGATATTACTCGAAGTGTACGAGATATGAGGTATGAGGTGCTTATAAGATATTACTCGAAGTGTACGAGATATGAGGTATGAGGTGCGTATGCGGTGTATGATATATGATGTTTTTTTTTATTACAGCAACTGTAGCAAAGTGTCTTGCCCAAGGACACATCACGGTAGCCCACCCAGGCTGATCCAATTGTTCGATTCGAACCCGCACCCTATCGATCGCGGGTCTCGCACGCTAACCACTGATCCACCGCGCATCCCTATATATCATGTATGATGTATGCGGAGTATACGATGTATGGGGTGGGGAAGGGTTGTTGGTTTAAACGGCACTTTTAACACACTATTGGTTATATCATGCAGATGAAATTGGAGTTGCGAGATATGAAGATATGATAGGGTTGAGTGGTATCTCAATTTACTATACTACTACAAATAGTATTTGAATCAATCTCTTTGATTAAAACATCGAAATTGTCAAATAAAAAGAGGCAAATTCCGTATATTTTATTGAGATAAATTTAAATTCTGTCAGGAAACTAAGAAAATAAAAAATGTTAATTGTAATGCAAACATATTTTACAGTCTCTAGTCTGTCTAAATATCAACAATCTGGTGTTTAAAAAGAAAGTTTTAACTTTCCTAAAGATTTGGGTTTTATGAATTAAGCATGTGTACAAATACCTACTATGACATATTCTGAATATTTGATAATATATTTCCGTGACCGTACATAGTGGGTCCCACAGATTATGACAAAGACAACTTCACTATCAAATATCAGAATATCTATATTTGTTATTATTATGTTAAAATAGATCAGTTATTTCTCAGTGATATCGGATTTTAAATTTATATCATTCGTGATTCTTTATAATTTCAAATAAAATGAAATCTTCATGAATACTATTATGCATTCGATAACATATTTTCTCTTACCTGCATACTGTCTCATATAGCTTTGAAAAAAATACATATTTTTACTTTGAATGATCTAAATATTATTATTATTATTATTATTATTATTATTATTATTATTATTATTATTATTATTATTATTATTTGATGCTATTCATTCAACAATCACTATTTAATTTTCATATGGTCCTTCACCTCTGTTTACTGTATCATTGTGATTTTCTATACATAAATATTAACAATGAGATCTTCACGTATACAAAGTATGTTACATTATGATTATGCCTTACAAGTATTTGATAACACTTTTCCTTTTCTAAACTTAACGAACCATGCATTTTTTTGAGAGATTTTCAATTTCAAATAAAATCAACATACTTGTATTTGCATGCTATTTAAGTTCATAGAATAGATGGAAATTTCTCCGCATTAAAAAAAAAAAAAATGCAAGAAGTAGCAGATCCACGAAATTTTAAATCAGCTAAAACGTTTGACATTGGGAATCCGCGAAATGAAGTAGCCGGCAATAAGTAGCTTTTCAGTATATGGATATTGCAATAAATCCAATATACAAACACTAATTATACTCCAGTATATGCATATTGTAATAAATCCACTATACAAACACTCATTATACTCCAGTATATGCATTTTGTAATAAATCCACTATACAAACACTCATTATACTCCAGTATATGCATACTGTAATAAATCCAATATAAAAACACTCATTATACTCCAGTATATGGATATTGTAATAAATCCACTATACAAGCACTCATTATACTCCAGTATATTCATATTGTAATAAATCCACTATACAAACACTCATTATACTCCAGTATATGCATATTGTAATAAATCCAATATAAAAACACTCATTATACTCCAGTATATGGATATTGTAATAAATCCACTATACAAACACTCATTATACTCCAGTATATTCATATTGTAATAAATCCACTATACAAACACTCATTATACTCCAGTATATGCATATTGTAATAAATCCAATATAAAAACACTCATTATACTCCAGTATATGGATATTGTAATAAATCCACTATACAAACACTCATTATACTCCAGTATATTCATATTGTAATAAATCCACTATACAAACACTCATTATACTCCAGTATATGCATATTGTAATAAATCCAATATAAAAACACTCATTATACTCCAGTATATGGATATTGTAATAAATCCACTATACAAACACTCATTTCGCAACAGTCCTTAATTCTGATATTGTTTCATCATTTATGATCCTGAACACTTTCAAATAAACTATCAAACCTAATTGAAAATATCGATTTAAACTTTGAAGTGTTGGCGTTTAACTTGCTTGGTCTCGAAGTCTTTAAAAAAAACATACCTTCAATTTTTATCATCTATCTATCTATCTATCTATCTATCTATCTATCTATCTATCTATCTATCTATCTATCTATCTATCTATATACATGTATATATAAATGTGGAAATAAATTTGAAAATTCAACAGGATATCAGCTATATTCATCCTTTATTCTTTCAAGCGCTTTCGCATCATCATGATGGATGCTCTTCATGTAGATACATTACACACACACACACACACACACACACACATATATATATATATATATATATATATATATATATATATATATATATATATTTGAAAGATCAACCATACATCATTTACCTTTAGATTATCCTATATTAACAATGATGCATGATTTGAGCGCCTCTATACTTTGAAATAAACTGTAAGACCGTTATGAACATAATCATGACTTCAAAGTATTTGATAACACTCTTCATATCTCATTTGCATAATGTCTTAATAGTAAAGAGGCAGACCCCTCCTAATGTTTGAGGTACCCAAACCGGCAGCACAATATTTGTCAACCAAGCTTAAAATGAAGTTCTTGGTCTCAGGATAAAGAATCTGGATGACGCCACCTTAGAAAACATGTGCGAGCTGAGAAATCTGCAGTGTTATACCCTGCAGTGTTATACCCAACAGTGTTCTACCCTGCAGTGTTATACCCTACTCCCTGCTCCAGTCCACGCGCAGTTAAATAACCTATTTGAAAATAACGGCCTTTTATTATATTTTAATCACTTGTAAAGGCGCATACTTGTAAACAGAGTGGTAACAAGCAATCGGAACACGTTCGTGCCTTTCCGTCAATGATCGGAAATACTACAGTTGCCGCCATTGGGTAGACCTTGTTTACCAAATGACGTCATGAACGCATCACACACCATCATAGCGTTCATTAAAGGCGGTTCGACTGATGATGACTTATTCTTGGCCGAGACATTCCAAAGTTTCTTTTTTTCAAGCATGAACCCCCCCCCCCCCCCCCCTGAGAAAACATAATGGCGAAAGGGACCCAATAGTCTCATTCTGTCTTAGAGAATGAGATATGTTTTGTCTAATATGGCATTTTGTAGAAAAGCCACGATGTGGTATGATTGAAGTAACAATATACGAATTGAATCAACGTAATTATATACCCGTTCCCTGGGTTTGTTATTAACAATTACAGGGGAGTATTCAATAGTCATCAAAATTACATTTAATACAAACAGGAAATCATGTAAATGAAGTGTTGCATTTCACAGTGAGTTATCAATTGCTCCTGTAATTTACAAAAATATCAAAATACAAACGATGTAATGGTTCTCTTCCAGCCTGGAACAGACATGAAATATTGCTCAAAAAAGGTCATATTTTTTTTCTTCTAATCACAAGAGTGAAGTAAAAAAAGGTTCTCATTTGCAGGCAAATTGTGATCAGCGAGTATAAATGCTCTTTTTTGCCGGCTCCTAAAATTAATAGCCTATGTAAATCTGTGTGCCTGGGGATGTTGAATAGGCCTGACGCGTTCTCTTACGCGTCGTAAGAGACGACTAATCGATGCAGCAGCCGCGGTCACTCAGTGTTTAGCGTTGCGGACTCGCGGCGGAAAGGGCGCGGGTTCAAATCCTACAATCGGATCAGCCCAGGAGTGTTACCGTAATGTGTCCTTGGGCAAGAATTGGACTCCAATTGCCTAGGCACTAATCTACTTATGTTGATTTGCCGTAAGCACCAAACCAAAACCATTTGTTTGTCAAGTGATAATCAATTTTGTTTCATTTATGTATTTTCTGCCAGATGATCTTACATATCATGGTCTCAAAGACATGCAATAGAATTTGTCATATACAAGTCTCTTTCTTTCATTACTGGGAAGAAAAAAAAAATCTGAAATTAAGAGGTTACAGTTACGAACCATTCTCACCAGTGAAAGCTATGCTCCCTTCGAATCTGTCCCTGAAATGATATTTGATGGCCGACGATAAAATATGTCAATATGAATATGTATGTTGCTATTTATAGTGTTAACGGTTGTTACCCTATAACTGCTATTTATTTTCTGTGATCGTTTTTTCCTGTTTTTTTTTTTTCAACGGTTTTTTTTATTGATTTTGTTTTAATATGCTAATGTATCAACACAAGAAATGTAAAGATGTTGCAGTGCGTACATTGTTAACCTATTTCCCTGAATTTGATAAATTGCGTGTAATTTAACCAGGGTTTTTATCTTTAGTAACCATCAAAGGAAAATCAATTCTTTAAATAGATGACATGATCCAGCTGTGATCATCAAAGAGTCTGAATTCTGTCATATGAATCATCTGAAACATGAAAGGCAAAACTTCAATCATATGACGTCACTGATTGTATTTAGTAGCGCTGCTCTTAAGCTTCAAATGGGAGGATATAAAAACAGTACAGAATAACTAACTTTTTGTATTGCTCTTTTGGATAGTGAGCAAGAAGGGCAATTATATAATGTTTGCTTCCTTTGACAGAACACACACACACACGGTCACGCACACACATACACGCACACATACTTACGCACATGCACACACACGCGCGCACACACAAACACACGCACACACACAAATATAACATATTCAAAAATTAAAAGTCAGATGTTGATGGTTCTAAGCACATGTAAGAATAATTTGTTGTATCAATCCTCACATGTAGATTTTGAACTGTTCCATTTCATGTGTAATGTTTTTTTTTTTGTATTTTTTTTTTTTTTTTTAAAGTTCTATTAGTTATTTTTTAGATGCATCTACCATAATAGGCAATCCGCTAAAATAAAACAGCCCTATCTACTTTCCTAACTGGCAACCATCTGCTCCTTGTAGGTGATTTAGTACAGTGGCAACGGTAAGCAACCCCAATTACGTGCATAAAATGACATTGATTCTCCGGGGCAGCCATTCAAATTGAGTCAATATTCCGTTTGATTCACAGAGTTTACCAGTGTCATAATTCTTAATAAGTATATAGTTATTCATAATATAATAATAAATATTCTAAAATTTAAACAAAATACAGAAGAGTTCATGCAAAAATAACTTTAGTAATTGCCTGCCAATCTAAAGTTAGACGAAAACTGAATTTTATTACCTATGAAGGGTCAACATACAGACAATACAAACATAAATTACTGTCTTGTTTCAGCAATTGCGATTGCAAATTGTAAACAAAATGCACACTTCATGATGTAGTTGTTATTTTAAAATAAATGCCTTAAATAAAACATGATCCAGTAATTATTGTGAAATAAGTGCCCTAAAGAGAACATGATGTAACTGTTATTGTGAAATAAGTGCCCTAAAGAGAACATGATGTAACTGTTATTGTGAAATAAGTGCCCTAAAGAGAACATGACACAAGCCCTAAGAACATGATGTAGTTGTTATTGTGAAATAAGTGCCCTAAAGAGAACATGAGACAAGCCCTAAGAACATGACGTAGTTGTTATTGTGAAATAAGTGCCCTACAGACAACATGATGTAGTTGTTATTGTCAAATAAGTGCTCTACAGATAACATGATGTAGTTGTTATTGTAAAATAATTGTCATACAGACAACATGATGTAGTTGTTATTGTTAAATTATTGCGCTACATACAGCATGATGTAGTAGTTCTTGTGAAATAATTGCCCTACATACAACATGATGTAATTGTTATTACGAAATAAGTGCCCTACAGAGAACAAAAAAGATAAAAATTAAGGTCATTTTTCATCAATTACTGTCATTAAAATCAAAGCTATAAATGGAATTTCGTTGCTAATTTTACAGGTCATAACTCTTATTCTTGGGTTTTCGTACGCCGTGTATGAATAACCTAATACACAAGTTACTCTTACCTTTCAATAAAATGAACAAAACATTCTATACTCTAGGAAATTTATTAATGAGTTGCCTTTTATATTAAGGGCCCTGGGTAGCCGAGTGGTCTAAGGCCCTGGGTGGCCGAATGGTCTAAGGCCCGGGTGGCCAAGTGGTCTAAGGCGCTCGCCTTTACAGATCACTGCCATCTCACCTCTGTCCGCGTGGGTTCGAGTCTTGGGCTCGGCCAATGTGGTTATGTGAGAAAGCTTGCCAGTAGCTTCCCGTGGGTCGGTGGTTCTTCCCAGGATTTTCCCGGGTTCTTCCTCCACCAGATATACTGGCCGCCATGTATAGCGAATCATATACTGAAAAATGGCGTTAAACCCATACAAACCAAAACCAAACCAAACCTTTTATATTAGTCTGAAAATGTTAATATATTTCAATAAAATATTTCCGGATATTTCTATACTTAACTCGCAGAATTCGCTAAGTAGGTTGGCTTGATTATTTTATTTTACTTTTCTTGTTTTACTTTTATTTCTGGTGTAAATGTAGTTTATGCTATGCTAGCTTCAATAACACTGGTTAAAGATTTACCGAGATTCCCAGTTCGCCTTTATTATATAGTTAACAAGATAGATAAGTCTCGGTTTTAGAATTAATTTGAATAAATACATATTGTCAGCCAGAAGCAATTTTTGCATAATAAAGCAATTCATTTCATTAAGCCTGACTTACATCTTTAAGAATTGAACAAATGCATTGGAGAGAGGCAGCATTTGACATAATATTCGTAGCTGTTTCTAGAATACCTATTTGTTTTTAGAAACACACACACACACACACACACACACACACACATACATAATATATATATATATATATATATATATATATATATATATATATATATATATATATCCCAATGAAAATTTAGATCAGGTTCCACGTGAGTGTACAAGGGAGGACAATAATATAAGACGGACAGCAGAACTGTCCTGAAAACTAATATTTTAGGTGCGGAAAACATATTTTATACAACAGTAAAAAGATCAAATATTTTACGTGTACGTTGACGTCGCAATTGGAGTTGACGCGTATGTTGCAAAAGAGCACCTCGCTCGAGCCTCATCTAATTCTGGTTAGGAAATTTTGTCCACGCGGATATCTACGATTGTAAACACCGGTGAAACACAAATACGGATATTTAAAAGACAGCTGGTGGAAGCTGTCCCAGACACAAAATAAAGAGAGTTACGAAATTTCCAACGGCAGAAATAAACAGTTACCTAAGACCATTTTACCTCTCGGTTCGAAAACAAGCTGGAAAGATAAGGTTAAAAGCTGCATTGAGACCACATATATATGTGGCGGCGGAAGGGTTCGAGGCTCTCGGGGGCAATGTTCTTTAGTGGCGCCCCTACTTTGCCACAGAGAACAGATTTTATGTCAGTTGCCAATATCCAACAAACCCCACACCCATTTACTCCTCAGTTTACGCTGCAAAAAAAAAAAAAAGCTCCCGACGCCCCCCCCCCCCCTCTCACCAGGCCTCCGGGGTCAATTGACACCCGCCTCACGCCACCACTGACATATATACTGTCTTAGCAGAAGATTACATATACAAGTAAAATTTGATTATACAGTGAAATTGTACATGGTGTACTTTTATTGTACTTTGTCCAGGTCGTGCTAAAAAACCTGATTTGAATACAGAGGGGAATAGATGGTGCTACGACCTAAGTGTGACTACACGTGATTTGAACACAGAGGAATAGACAGTGCTAAGACCTCAGGTGACTAGACGTGATTTGAATACAGAGGAATAGATGGTGCTAAGACCTAAGTGTGACTACACGTGATTTGAATACAGAGGAATAGACAGTGCTAAGACCTAAGTGTGACTACACGTGATTTGAATACAGAGGAATAGACGGTGCTGTGACCTAAGTGTGACTACACGTGATTTGAATACAGAGGAATAGATGGTGCTAAGACCTAAGTGTGACTACACGTGATTTGAATACAGAAGAATATACAGTGTTGTGACCTAAGTGTGACTACACGTGATTTGAATACAGAGGAATAGATGGTGCTAAGACCTGAGTGTGACTACGCGTGATTTGAATACTTAAAAATCACTTTCCATCCCTATTGGACATCTTTATTCACTACATTGCAACTTCTGTTCCATATTATCAAAATGAATAAAATAAATGTAGTGTATCGTTGCATCTTATATTCTATCACTAACTACAAAGTATCTGTTTTATGGTACATTATATATTATTTATTTCTTAAACTCCTTGTGTATTATGAGTCTTACAATTTGAGTTAAGTTCTTTATACGGGGCAGATGTCCCCGTAGGTATTATGTGAACATAGACCGCACGAACGTTACACATCACAGACCAAAGTAACGTAAAAAGTCGAAAATGGAAACAAACATAGGTAATACTATTAGAATTATAACAGGTCTTACAACTCGATGAACGAAAGCACGCCGTAGAAATAAATAGGATCACCTCAACACAAGCAATATAGTATGACTGGTAATATCAGCTGACCTCAACAAAAGCAATATAGTATGACTGGTAATATCAGCAGTCTTGTCAACACAAGCAATATAGTATGACTGGTAATATCAACTAACCTCAACACAAGCAATACAGTATGACAGGTAATATCAGCTTACCTCAACACTAGCAATATAGTATGACTGGTAATATCAACTGACCTCAACACAAGCAATACAGTATGACTGGTAATATCAACTGACCTCAACACAAGCAATATAGTATGACTGGTAATATCAGCTTACCTCAATACAAGCAATATAGTATGACTGGTAATATCAGCTGACCTCAACACAAGCAATATAGTATGACAGGTAATATCAGCTTACCTCAACACAAGCAATATAGTATTGCTGGTAATATCAGATGCTGTAGTGTCATAATATCGAAAACCTTATCAGTATGATGTGATCAAGAATGCCGTGTTAGAGCTAATTTAGTTCAAGCTTATATTCACTGCATTCATTGATTCGTTGCCAGATGTGAAGCAAAATGGGTAATTTCCAGTTTTTGTTTATTGGTGTGTTGCATATTATTATAAATTTACTTGATGCCTAACTAACTTGTACATCAAAATTTAGACTGACAAAAGTTACAGCAAATCCTTTTCATAGTCAATGAATATAGATCATGAAGAATCGAAAAAATCTTTATAAATAATACCTCGCATTTCCTAGTATCAAGTTGTTTCACATGGGACATATTTCCTCTTTAATGTTAACGTCTTCTCTCTCTCTCTCTCTGATCATTTTTTTCAACGGGATTTGCCAAATCACATGCTGTCTAGGTTTGCTTTTTTCATTGCACAAATGCTGAAGGATCTTAGAAATCATAGAAACTCGTAAAAGAGTTCCTTTTCTTCAGAGCCAGATGAAACTAAATATCTTACTCTGACAAAGGCGAAACGATGGTTAGTAAAATTCAACTTCAATGGCAGTCTGTATCCTGAGGAAATTTCACCGCTGCTGAAAGAATTCCGTTACCATGGTCACACGATTATGTCTCTTTAATAGGTCTTCTGAAGGATGTCGTGATCATCAGTAATTATTGTTAGGAAGCCTTCATTGCAGTTACTTCAATTTGTCTAGTCATTCGAAAACAAGGAGTAATCAACTAACTCATGTGACAATCATTACGGTTATTTCAGCCGATCTCATAACTGATTACCTCACGTAATAATCTATATCGTCCAACATCCTGATTTCGTTGATATCCTTCAATCGTGCGCCATGTTTCTCGCGACCTAACGCGCTTGTTTCGAGATAATGATGTCATCAACTGTGTCACCAGCGTTCTTCAAGAGTGACAGCAAGTATTTAATAAGTAGAATCAGACGAAATGAGATTTACACAGGTAATTTCTATTTTTAAAAAAATCTGAATGAAAATCTATATTTTCACTAATGCCTTATTTGTGTCCGACATTTTGGCCTTGAATTTTGTATTATATGCTAAAGATAAGTCCGCTGATTACATGTTGGCTTTGTTCACATATCTTGAACAGGAAAACCTACTTTGGGAATTTATACAACGTCAGAGAAAATGTAATTATTTGGTTTTAATCATGTGGGGTTCTTATACAACGAAAGAAAGATTTACACTGAAAATGTATATTCACTTTTTCAATTTTTTCGTTACAGTATTATTTCATAATAAACATATATTCTACATCAAAAGACATTGACTCTATTATAATAAAATGTGTATCTATTCACCAGTGTCTATTTTTAAATTGCTCTCTCCCTCTGTCTCTCTGTCTGTCTGTCTCTCTATTGATTCATGTATTTATATGGTAAAGAACAAGCAAGCAGTAATTAAGTGCACAAACTGCATATAGAATGAACGGGTGAAAAAAATCACTTTAAATTTTTTTATTTTTTTTTAATTTTAAAAACGCAGAGACGCTATAAACTGATAACATCCATACCTTGGACTAACTGGCACATTCCAGTCATATGCCAAGTGACGTTTTAGTCAGTGTCACGAACTATGGGCGATTTTTCGGAAATAAGTAAACTTACACAAGCTCGGAAAAACGATAATTCTGAACTAATATTTTTTAACGATGATTAAATGAAGTAGATATAGTTTAACACTTTCTATGGTTATTTGAATAGATTCGCACAATATTATAACGAACGCGTTAAAATTAACTTTAAAGGTACGAAATATGGCTGTTCGAGGATAGATCTGTCTGCCTTTCATTTTCAAATAAGGATACACCTGTTTTATATCTGCAACGAAGGCATATATCAGCATCATGCATTCAGAGAGAAGAGTACACCGGTGGATATAATTGTAGATGACACGTTTCATTTCATTGACCTTATAAATGTTGAAATTTCAGATAATTCTTGAGAAAAATCTCTTATATTGGGGCAACATTGTTCTTTTTCGATGTTCAATTATTCCCATATACAGCAGACGACATATGTCATGCACAAAGGCAAATCAGCCACAGAAAATAAACATGTACTATCTATTACTTCATATTATTATTTCTATCAATAAATATAATTTGTGCGTATTGCAGTTCAGCAGCTGATTTTATATGCAATGTTGACCAATTGACATGATATAGATCTCAATCTGACTACTACTGGAGTGACGTTGCAGATAAATTAACGTATTACCTTGTGTCCAGTCAAACCCTAACACGTGCCATCCAGAATAATTGCTGGTAATGGTGTGACATTAATAAACTAGGATAGTGTGCCAAAAAAAATGGGGAATGCGATTCCAACTTAATACAACTGATAAGAAAGACATCTCGTAAAACCAGTATTAGCATATGAACTAGAAAGTACTTCTTCAGAAAATCGCAATCAATTAAAATATTTATGAGTCAAAATTACCAGTGATCTGAAATGGAACCTACAAATTCAATAGTTTATGCCCCAAAGTACTCTAGGCTTATTTGGACGTAACTTATCATCTTGCGCACAAAATGCGAAAGAATTAGCTTTCAAGGATTTAGCAAGACCAATTTTAGAATATGATTGTTGTATAGTTTGGGACCCCCCACCCCCATTTCCCAGATTTTGCAGGATGAAATTTCAAAAATCCAAAATCGAGCAGCCAGGTTTGTTACATCCAATTATGACTCTACCCCAGGAAGTATGACCTCAAAATTGAATACGTTGTCTTGGAAACCATTAAACCAACTTAGACTGGAAAACAGATTCATATTTTTTCACAAAGGTTTAAAAGCAAAGCAAACATACCCTGCTACAATTTGATCAAACCAAAAGAACCAGTAGCAATTAACATGAATATACCTATCTGATGCCCTACGCACGAACTGATACAGCACCAAACTAATCAAGATCAGATTAAGGCGTGATTTACAGGTGCACTGACAGCTTGTCAGACTGCCACTATATATCGTATACAAATTCCAATCGGCATAGCTTCCACAATTTTCAACCATTTTTCATTACATTTTCTGTACCCTTTGGAAAATGAACACCAATTCAAAGTTTTTAAAAGTGTTAACATAAAATAGTTTGATTTTATGTGTTGTGCTAATAAAATGGACGTGGTTATCTCTGCTCTGACGATAGGTCAATTGAATTGATATAACTTAATTACAATTAGTGTAGTTTCTTGACCAGAGGAAAACTGAGAGTTACAGTCACATGTATTTGTGTGTTTGGACGGAACAATATTAGGCCAAAGGAACGGTTTGTCATTGTTCCGACCAAAATGTAACTAAAACAATGACGTGGAAAAAAATGGTGGACATGTGAGCATCTCAGGAAGCAAACACACACACAAAAACTCACCTACAATATCTATATTTTAAAACAAATGAACAAATAATGAATATTTGATGTTATGTCGGTGTGAAAATAAAGCTTTAAAATATATATAAAACCATTCATGTTTTTTGAAAATTTACTTTCTGATTACATACAATTTTAATTAAATATGTTTTCCCTCGTAAATAAGAACATGTTTGCGTCACGATATATCGGTCAGAACTGAATCGTTCTGGCAGACCGCAGAACCGTTCTTCAGGTAATATGTCTGCGACTTATTACAGAGTATTGCTGCATTATTGGTGTCTGAGGAGAAAAGCTGCAATCAAATCACGATGGTGTTTACTTTTCACAATGTGCCAACGTTTATTGTTATTCAGTCGTGTATTTGGAAATTACTACTGAATGCAATGAAACGACGCTTGCCAGATAATGTTACAGTCAACCGGAATCGTAATTTACAATGAACAAGACACCTTTTGGGGTTTAGATATCAACAGGACAATACCTTGTCCGATCCACCAAGCCGAATGCAACCCACGACAATCAACAAGAAAAAGAACACCTTTCATTCAAAGTGAAATATTTCTCAAATTTAGTCTTTTCCAATGACGATCGAACCCATTGCAATTGTATTGATATTAGAACGAATCATGTAGAAGCTATAATATTAGGGACTGTCTCTAGGAGCCAACCGTTCTGAAGTTGAAATTATCGGTCAAAAGTTGCTGGAGCTCGTACCGAGTTCAGTTCCAAATGTACAGTCGGAATTTGGCAAAGTTTATGCCTTCCAAAGCGTTCTTATTATTTCAGAGGAATAAAAAAAGACGTGAAGACATCGACATTTCTAATTAACCACCTTTGTGATAAATTGCATTAGTGTTTTTTTTTTTTTTTTTTTTTAGCAGGAAATCAAATGTCACATATCTGTACATTTTCGTCTCTTTGAAAAATGCAACAGATAACGAATATAAATGAAGCAAACTCACCTGCAAAGTATATAATTCTATTTTTTATCAGACGTTTTGTGTAGTTCGATCTATAAACTTATATTGTATAATGTCAATTGTGAAAAACATCTTGCGAATAATAGACATGGCACAGCATTCCCCGGCAAATACAGCCGGCCGGTATGACCATGGAGGTAACAAATTTTGGACCATAAATGTATAGTTTCAAAATTCATTTGTCGAAAGAAGTGTCAGAGTTTGTATCGACATATTAAGATGATGGAATTAAGATCTTTTCTCTCTTAAAACGTGGATTCCACTGTGTCTCCTCGTTTACAATAAGCATTATATTAACTTCACCTAATGATAATTTTTTGCGAGCCTACTTTTCCGGTTAAATTGGTTTGTTTTACCAAAAAAAAAAAAAACTTTTTTCTCTCGTTTCAACATGAGACGCATGGATTTAAAAAAAAAAAAAAATTAAAATAAATCTGTTTTGATGTAGGAGCTGTTGTTGTTACACTACCCGGTCATTTCAGGACACTGTTACTCGTGTAGCCTTTCAACAGAACGTGGGAAGTTTTATAGATGTGCATGCTGGATAATCAATGAACTAATCACGATTAGATCGGTAGAAACGGAGGGATGAACATCCGACATGTTGTTTCATAATGGCGTGATATCAGGTTTGTTTCGATCAGCTATGGAAAATATGTACTGATTTGTCATGAAAGTCGGACAGTTGATAGTGAGTTCCTTGCCGATTTAGTTTTTGTTCAATCGTTATATGCTATACCATGTGCTTATACCATATCAATGAATCATATCTTGTACTGTAATCAATTAAGAGGTCAGAGCTAAAGGCTCGGATCGTCATGAGAATAAGGACACAACACTGTAACCGACCCGGCCTGGCCTGGGAATCAAACCAGGTACTCCTGCGTTGCTGTGCAAAGTTTCTTAAACATTTCCACATCATGTCTAATGATATTAAAATTGTTTTTAAAATTATTACTATTTACTTTGTTTTAATATTTGCTGTTCAAAACTATCATGTCCACCTGTGGTATCGTTACTTAGTATTTAACCCACTTTCTAATTTTTACTACGTGTAAATTTTCTCAACTCTAAAGAGGTTATCTACAATACCAGTTTTACAATGTTTCAGTGAAGCAAGACGTTTTATTTCAGTGACGTTAAAAAAAGAAATAGCTCATAGCTGACAAAGAAAGAACAGACATGGCAGATTTGCGCATCGCCTGACTTGATGCAATTAAGAGGCCAATTTAGGTTTCCTAGAATTCATTACAATTGCCTCGTTTTTATTTTCTCCAAGCAAAACTCAATTAAACATCGTCGCCATTAGTTGGGAAGCGCCTTGAACGAAGTGGAAATCAATAAAGGGCAGGAGGAAAGGTGGGGGTTTTTTTTCTTCTTCTTACTTTGCACTTATTTCAACTATTTCTTCTAATTGATATACCTCCAATGCAGTCTAATAGTAAAAATAGCGAACGCTGAGTATATACCCAAACTGCTATATAAAATATTATATTAGCAAAGGAATTTTGCCCATAAATATCCGAAACATTAATTTAACTTTTCATTCAAATATCTTTAACGTTAAAGATATCTGTACCTACCGTAAAATGTGGCATTTGACTGTATTTGTTTCCGATTGACAGTTACAAATTATATTAGAAACAATAGATTAATGCAGCAATTTTGGCGAAAAGTATTTTGCGTTATTGAATTTAGTCTGCACAAAATTAATAAATGCCAAAGTGACAAATGGCATTTTTGTACTTGTTCTTAAATGTACAAGGATAGGAATTTCCTTAAGTTCAAATTCAAATCTTTATTCTAAACAGCATGAATATGCTCAAATTGTTTCACAACTATAATTATAGCTGACACATTAGATTCATATAAAATTATTGCATCATAGGGCTTCTGATTTAATTATTTTATTGTAACCTTTGAAGCAACATATAGTCACATCAGTCCACTACAAGTTTTGTTGTATCTGTTCCTTATCGTAAACATCTTGATTATATATGTTGCCAAGGCCACACACGTCTCCTGCTGTTCTATTGGATTTCCCAGTAATATCTGAAACAAATTGATTTCAGTGTTTATCGCCTGTGCTAGTTAATAGACTCAAGAGTCACATGATGAGCCGAGGCCTTATAAATTTGCCTTTGTCAATATAAATTACGTTTACATCTAAATAACGACTGTCAAGTGATTTTGTAATATTGTATTGTTTACCAGAGTAGCTGACACAGAAATGATGACATGTTACAATATTAGGCAGCGCTGAGTGTGATTGCTTTCACAATAAAATGTCAGATATTGCTCACCGACACAAAGGTCAATTTTTCTCGCCTAATTTGTATGGTAAGATTCCTTTCTTTTTTGGATGAAAAATCATAATTGTACTTCCATTAGTAGTACAATATTTGAGTACATGCTTGACTTTAAAATGGATTAAAATGTTAAGAAAATATAATTTCAAAAATAAATGACCATTTGCTTTTTTGTGTGTTTGGTTTTGTTTTGTGCATATCCTGATAATAAATGTATGCAAATAAACGTTCACAATAACATAAAATGTACTTGATATAATATAGCAAAGGATCTCTGATATCTGTCTTTTGCTTCCTAACATTATCCAGAATTATTACGAATGTAATTTCCAATTATATTTGCTAAAGGAAAGTATTTCGATGATTCTAAAATATCTTTTTGAAACGTTTTCTCACAGGTTGATCATCATCAATCACAAATTATCGTCCTGGTATTTTTCGATCCAATCTTTCACACTTGAGCTAAATATTGTGGCGATAAATTAACCTAAGTGTACGTTACTTCATCTTAAGCGTTCTTGTTATTGCGAGTCAGATGGAGTAGGCTAAGTTAGTCACTGACAGAACTAAAATTTTGCACAAAGCTAACTCTCGCATACTCCGCTGAGATATATTCCAAATAGCATGCAAAGTCACTGGAACATGAAAAATAGGTAATTTATGACCTTCTTTTGCTTGTGATAACCAGTACTCTTCACGACGAATACACCCAACAAGCTTTATGGCTGTATTTACAACAGTGACAGAAAAACTATGAAATTTAAAAAAAAAAAATAAATAAATAAATGACCTCGACGTCTGTGCTGAGAACAACAACGACAACGTCGTCGGAAAAGTGACACACATATCTCGACTATGCCTCGCAGGCAAAACATTGGATCTCACCGAAACAATGCCATTAAACTAAAACAGGCACGCTTGTGGCAAGCTAATTAAACAGCCTAGACGATTACAAGAGTGCTTTGGTGGAGCAGTGTTAATACTAGTTACTGTAATCCTCAGACTTATTATATACTTTTGCTTTTGTAAAGCATCCCGTCCAACATCAATATTTCACAAGGCTATCAATCAAATCCCTTTACAACTTTAATTTTTTTCCCGAAAAAATATGTCAAAGGGGACCATTGAAAGCCATTTTACATAACGCATCTAAACCTGCCATATAAAATCGCGTTCGCTGGTCCCTTTTGGCAGATATTCGGAAAAAAACCTTTGAAGTCGTGAAAGGAGTTTGATCGACAGACTCTTGTAAAAAGTTAATCTTCTCTAGCTTGAAAATTTGAATAGTTTTCAGTTGCATTATTAAGTTGCATATTTACCTACATCAGCTAGTGTTTTATTCACTTTTCTTTTGCTGCTTTAAACGGCACTTTTAACACATTATTGGCTATATCATGTATCATGCCGAGGAAATGGGAGCTAAATGCTTTCGCCAAAGACACACACAACCAGCCGACCCAGGCTGGCCTTGGCGGGTTTACGAGTCAGACGCTCTAGCAACTGAACTACCGCGGCAACGCTCTAACAACTGAGACACCGCGGCTCCTGTATTATTATCAAGCAGTAGTAATATATTGCATCAGAAATCTTTTGAAACAGTAGGTTTTGATTTGTTGAAAACACACAGTTTAACGAAATTTAAAGCATAATCTGGTAACTTGTACTGGAGATAGTGATCTTCTTAAGAGACCTCTAATTTACGGTGTCTCAAGGTCATCTTGATGACATTCGAGAAATCAAATATTCTTTTAAAAATACTTTGTATGTTCGAACATGTTGAAACAAAATGTAAATATTACGCTCATTACCGTTCATGCTGTTTTACTTTTGCAGTTACAAGTGCAATAAGCTAAAACGTACCATAAACAATCATTAATCAAGAAACTATAGGCCCTTAACTGTATATTATGTCATAAAATATTTTGTCAATGGCAAAGTGTTGCTTTTGATCATAAAATCTACACTTATTTCTACGATCAACAAGAAGATACAATTTTACTTTAAATCAGAAACATTAGCTACATAAATCGATATAGAATCATTATCAAGTGCAGATAAAAGAGCATGATAGGAGGAGTGCCTCACGTCTGACAATTAATGTACCATTGACGTTTTCAAGGACGCTGCAACTGGGATGTATATCTACGTATCTACACGAACCTGAGCATACTGACTGATGAACAGTCGGTGCGACATTTTCCACAAATTATTGGATGTCAACGTTTCTGCTTTGGACCAATAGAAGACTTCTTTAGAATAAATGACAGCATCGGTTTGCTCTCTGATCGGTTCAATACAATTTATCAAGAGCCAGAGGACAAGAATCGATTTGATTTAACGTCCCATATGAAAAAAGTAAATTGCCGTTGTTTATCATATGTTTAGAGTTGGATTGCAGTTTCTTTGTTTATTGTATATGTCTATATAAAATTTTCAAAGCGCAACTCCATAGTCTTCCGAGACTGAAGGATGCTGATGATGACATGACTAGATACAACTTTAAACTCGATTGAATTAAAGCTATATATAAAGACAGACATGTAATAATTAAAATTAAAGTTCCTCGATAAAACCGGAAGTGCATTGTCATTATGGGAAATTTGGGTGACTGTTTGCATCTGTAAATAATACAGAGTATGTGGTATCCTGCATTTTCTGTCCCATGTTGGAACATTGATTTGAGTGTCAACATTCAGTCTAAAAAGGCAATCGAATAGACACAACTGGGCTAGTGATTTATGGTTTGCATTTCGAGCACAAGTACCCGAGATATAGTTGTTTTAATACAGATGATTCATGTCTGGAAGTAACGTTGAAATGGGGAAAACATTTCCTCACTTTGATTGGAAGACCAAAATTGGATTGCTCATTTCATGCGATCCAGATAAGGCCTTTTTTCTTTCTTATGACATATTCACAGGATGTATTGAAAACTGATTGGCATCTTTCAAATAATATAATTTCCTACGATTACATGAGAGGTTATTGTTTTCCATTTGACAAGAGCGGCGGATGCAAAGTCAACATGACATGACTGTGTATTATTGAGTGGAACAGGTTTTTCTAGTTTCGAGAACCAATCACACATTCAGTCAATGATACAAAAGTAATTCGAATTCCAATTAGTTACACCCGTTCTGACCTGAGTTTAAGCGAGGTTGAAGATCGGGGTCTATGCAGTTTGTGGATCTTGTTTGCTTTGCTTTTTCTTACTTTAAAATGGAGGATGACATAAAATCACAAGAACATCTTACAAATCTAACGCTACCGGATCTTTAGAAAATCTGAATGGTCTCTGTCGCTTATTTTGTTTTGTAATTAATATTTATTATTTTGGGAATATTTTGACATCACGATGGTCATTTTTCACAAAGAAAGACAGAAAATGGTCTTGTAGATTTATAAATCATCATAATGCGATGCTATTTTTTGATACTGTATACCTGTGCTTGTCAGAGCAATACATACTTGGTCCTCTGCGTTCCTGTTTAATAATGTGTAATGAAAACGTGAAATACCTCGGAGAAGAGACCAAAATCAGACGACTGCAAGGGATACCATCTGTTTGGGTCATTAATAATAACTGTATGAATATTTTTTTTGCCTTGTCATCATTTTAAAAATTCTTGCCAATTTTCTAAGCTTTAGCATGACCCCCTCACCCTCCTTCTTCTGACGTTTAAAAAAAGTGGGTCTCAGGTTTGAGACTGGGTCGCTACTTGAAAACTATTTATGAATTCCACGACATTGCTATATAGGTTTATATCCCTATCAACGTCGAATAACTTTGTATTTTAAATACAACATATTTTGTTTGAGATGTACATCGATTGCTTGTTTGCACAATAAGATAATTGTGTCTGACTGAGCAGAGAGGAATTTGTCGTCTTCATGTTTTAGTGCATGCTATCCATTCATCCATTTCATACTGATATAGAGACTCCTGCCCATCATTCAACATCTCGGCATGAAGATGGTTCAGATGCTGCATTATTAAGGGAACAGATTACTAATGCAACTAAATGGCCATATATCAAGTGAAGCAGACGGGATTCTGAAAAGACTGTTTCATACAAAATTGATTACAGCATACTGTGAGAGCCATTGAAGCAAACAATATAAATTGTTCACGTAAATTGTCAATAAAGATTGTCAGGTAAAGAGTTTATCAATCTGCTTTATCGAGATAGCGGAAATTGTCAAGTTAAGAAAGCCAGGCATAGACTAGCCATATTTCGTTCTCTGATACTGAACCTGACTAGCACGGCCCATCCGCCATACTGCATTGAACTGATTATGAAATTTGTTGTCTGGTACCCTGCCTTTTTCAGTTTCTGACGTACTGAAGAAGACAGGGTACTAGACTAGTGCTGCATTGGTATAAAATATACGTATTGGCTCGGGCATCTCGTAGTTGCATATAAGTTGAGATGAACTAAAACTGGTCTACTCAGTGAAACCTTAGGAGAAATTTCTTACAAAAGAAATCCTCCACTCCTTATTTCTGCAATCTAGTCTTGTGCTCCAGTCTATTTTATCTTCACTTCATTGTTTAACTTGTATTTACTGGTTATGGGCACTGATAAAGAGATATTATTCTGTATTCAAAGTATTTGATGACGATCTTTGTCTCCTTTGCTTAGTGTCTCAAGGACATCTTGACAGACCTGTAGTCAATACAATTAATGGATATACCTGTCATACTGCATCATTACTATACGCCATAAATTTAGAAATGATCTTGATTTTTTTGTACTGCATCATTCATGATTTTCAATATATCCAACTAAATTAAAAAACCTTTATGAATAAAGAGGTTTTTTAAATATTGTTTTTAAACATTTTAGTTAGCCTTTAAAGTAATAGATGAAGTCTTCTTCACATCTCTCAATATCTCCAATAACTTTTGTCACAAAGAGACATTCAACGTTCATAATAAGAATATTAATATCTTATATTAATTATTATAACCAGTATATTTTCATTATAAATAGAAACTTTTTATCATTAAGATCAACCTCACCGTTGATTTTTAATGCTAAATATTTCATGATGCTTATTACTTCCAAACAAACTGTTATACCGTTATGAATAAAGATATGTTTTATTTGTTTGAAATAATGGACAACACCCCACCCATGTCTTTACTTTATGTCTCATAGAATTTTCCGTGTTATTCAAAAATACTCTGAATGTCAGTTATGTAAATATAAACCTTCATTTTCATTAACTATATCTAATTAATTAATCTGAGTACATGTACCGGTAATTTATTTATTTATATATATATATATATATATATATATATATATATATATATATATATATATATATATATATATATATATATATATATATAGTTGACATTGAATGATACGGATTAGTGTGTCTACACTCCATAGTATTACTAAACTAATTAAGTTCTTGATACATTGTTTTCATTTTTGGACATTATGAATGAAATCCAGTGCATTAGTTTAAATGCAGATACACCAAGACAATCTTACTTATGTAAGGCACAAACTTGGACACTACTTATCCAGAAATCTGTTATGGAAATAGTTGCATTTGAATGAAATTACTGGAATTTGTTTTAATGCAAATGACCGAACCGAACCGACCGAATCATACCTATTTTCTTTGAGATTCACAGTCAAGAGGATGAACTCAATAAACATTTTATTTTCTGTTTAGGTTTTAATATTGCTTTCTGTTACATGTACGTGACATTCTTTACTGGTTAGCTAATCTCCAGGAAAAATCTGAGAAGAAATAGTAATGATTTTCTAAGGACTGCAAATATGATGCAATAACAGCTGATTGGCTCAATTAAATATAGTAATACTGTACCTACATGTCATCGATTAGTTATTACCTGTCACGAATATTTTCACAGATATGTGACGCTGCCTGAAACGTGTACAACAGTATAACGGTAAGTAGATAATTTTCCGTGGTGTTAATAGATAATTTGTATAAGTATACAAGTGTTGAGAATGAAATTTATAGTA
The DNA here is from genome assembly GCA_029931535.1 of Margaritifera margaritifera. NCBI lineage: Eukaryota > Metazoa > Mollusca > Bivalvia > Unionida > Margaritiferidae > Margaritifera > Margaritifera margaritifera. The sequence goes on from JAQPZY010001620.1 coordinate 2,743,192, forward strand.
TTGCTTGCTTGACCTGACACATTTATGATGTTTCGAATTCAATATAGTAACCATTGCGTGGTTTTAAATGGAAGAAAACGATTCTATTCTCAACCAAGCATCTTTCGTGGCACCAACATTTTCGGATTTACACCTACTTTTACAGCAAATACACAAACATTAATGACATCTGATTAAATATTTTAAAACATTTGTCCTAAAAGTAATTGCTTTTTACAACGACAGTTATTTTTTCAGAAGGGAAAAAAGCCAGTGTAGTTACTGGCCTGAAAAAGTCTGATCTGCAATTCATGTAATCTAACGTATCATCACTGACCACCACAAGCATAAATGTTGCTATATTATGGCCAACGGATAGCGAAGGAGGTCGAATAAAAATAGGAACGAAAGTTCAATATGTCCCGATGTGACGTGGATATGGCGGACCTTGATATTATGCAAATATGGATCCAATTGGAATTATCTTGGAATTATTATCTAATATTGTTAATTACTATCTAATATTATTAATTACTACCTAATATTGTTAATTTACTATAAATTATTGACCGTTTATTTCGTTATGGTCCTTGATAGTGTTTTTTTTTCAGCATCCTCCATACTTACAATGAAAAAATCAGACTTGTATGAACAACGATATAAAAATGTGCTTCCAAAAATAATAAAAATATGCCTTCAATTTGAATATCTAGATACTGATTAACTTATATTATTTGTTCAAACCTCGCCTCCACATAATACATTTCTTTACTGATATATATATATATATATATATATATATATATATATATATATATATATATATATATATATATATATATATATATTTCATGTATATCATTCTTCATCTATTTATGTATGGTCCTTGCTTTTCAGTACTGTAATTCATGTTAATCAATGCTTTAAAAAAAATTCGTAAAAAGTTCCAGAAAGTAAAGATCTATATATTCTAAGTATTAGATAACACATTGCCGTTCTTTCTCATATACACATTCTGATAAAGATGCATTTAGTTTGGATCAAAAATGGATATTGCCAGCATTTATCAATTCAGTCAAAAACCATCTTATATCATTGTTCCTTCCTTACCATTCATTGTGATACTGTGTTATCTGTGATTCTCTATTCATTTAAATAAAGTTGTATGACGGACAAATACACTTAACGAGACCATTACACAAGACCTCTACAATACAAATATACTTAACGAGACCATTACACAAGACCTCTACAATACAAATATACTTAACGAAACCATTGCACAAGACCTCAACAATACAAATATACTTAACGAGACCATTACACGAGACCTCTACAATACAAATATACACTCAATGAGACCATTACATAAGTCCTTTACAATACAAAGATACACTTAACGAGACCATTAAACAAAGACTCTACAATACAAATATACTTAACGAGACCATTACACGAGACCTTTACAATACAAAGATACACTCAACGAGACCATTGCATAAGTCCTTTACAATACAAAGATACACTTAACGAGACCATTAAACAAAGACTCTACAATTCAAATATACACTTAACAAGACCATTACACACGACCTCACCAATACAAAGATACACTTAACAAGAGCACTACACAAGACCTCTACAATACAAAGGTACACTTTACAAGACCATTTACACAATGCCTCTAAAATACAAATATGCACTTAAGAAGACCATTTACACAATGCCTCTAAAATACAAATATGCACTTAAGAAGACCATTATACAATGCCTCTACAATACAAATATACACTTTAAAAGGATATTATACCAGACTTCTACTTTACAAAGCAATAGACAAAATAACACGATACACTAACTGAATCTTTTAAAAAGCAGTAAGTTTTTGTTTATAGTAAAAAATACATCCCTGAATTAAATGCCTCACAATATGGCAGATTGCTTTTAAGAAGGCTAATGTATTACACATAGTTCTATAAGGCTACATGTAGTTGTTCGTACAAGAACGTAAATATTACACATAGGTCTAGAACACTACATGTAGCTGCTCCAACTGGAATGTAAATATTACACATAGTCCTAGAAGGCTACATGAAGCTGTTCGTTCTGGAACGTAAATATTACACATAGTCCTAGAATGCTACATGTAGCTGTTCCTACTGGAACGTACATATTTACACATTGTCCTAGAAGGCTACATGTAGCTGTTCCTACTGTAACGTAAATATTACACATAGTCCTAGAAGGCTACATGAAGCTGTTCCTACTGGAACGTAAATATTACACATAGTCCTAGAAGGCTACATAAAGCTGTTCCTACTGTAACGTAAATATTTACACATAGTCCTAGAAGGCTACATGAAGCTGTTCGTTCTGGAACGTAAATATTACACATAGTCCTAGAAGGCTACATAAAGCTGTTCCTACTGGAACGTAAATATTACACATAGTCCTAGAAGGCTACATAAAGCTGTTCGTACTGGAACGTAAATATTACACATAGTCCTAGAAGGCTAGATGAAGCTGTTCGTTCTGGAACGTAAATATTACACATAGTCCTAGAAGGCTACATAAAGCTGTTCGTACTGGAACGTAAATATTACACATAGTCCTAGAAGGCTACATGTAGCTGTTTCTACTGGGACGTAAATATTTACACATAGGTCTAGAATGCTACATGTAGCTGTTCCTACTGGAACGTAAATATTACACATAGTCCTAGAAGGCTACATGTGGCTGTTCCTACTGGGACGTAAATATTTACACATAGTCCTAGAAGGCTACATGTGGCTCTTCATACTTGGACGTAAATATTACACATAGTCCAAGAAGGCTACATGTGGCTGTTCCTACTGGGACGTAAATATTACACATAGTCCAAGAAGGCTACATGTGGCTGTTCCTACTGGGACGTAAATATTACACATAGTCCTAGAAGGCTACATGTGGCTGTTCCTACTGGGACGTAAATATTACACATAGTCCAAGAAGGCTACATGTGGCTGTTCCTACTGGGACGTAAATATTACACATAGTCCTAGAAGGCTACATGTGGCTGTTCCTACTTGGACGTAAATATTATACATAGTCCTAGAGGGCTACATGCAGCTGTTCCTACTGGGACGCATGTTCCGTTCGCTCCTGTATATCATACAAATTTTACATGTTGTGTCAAAATGTTTAGTGAATCGTTCAACAAGAGCAGGCTGAACTTGTTGCAATATTTGTACAGACAAATTGCATTTTATTTACTCTCGTGTACTGTGCAATAATTAAATCCCTATTCTGATCATATTTCATCATAGCAATAAATTGGAAAGAAGCCAAAATAAATAGTCTACAGGATTCATGAAGTTTAAACAATAGAAACCTTTTTAAGTTTGAAAACCAACAATAGCAAACATAAAATAAAATAAAGAAAGCAAATACGCAACAAAACAAATACCTCCACCCACTAAAGATCCCCCCCCCCCCAAAAAAAAAATTGGTTCAAGTTAGATCTAAGGTTAAACTCGTTGTTTTAACATGTATGTATGTATGTATGTATGTATGTATGTATGTATGTATGTATGTATGTATGTATGTATGTATGTATGTATGTATGTATGTATGTATGTATGTATGTATAATAATAATGTCCTTATTTTAAGAGGATAACATATTTAGAATTCTAAGTCAATCGTCCATATATCAGTAGAAAAGCGTACAATACTTAATTTGCATATACAACAGTTAAAACTCGTATTCCTACTTGAAACCCGTAAAATTTACATGTAAATACAAAATGATATCATTATTTCAAATAATAGAAGAAAAGTAAAAATGTGTGTTTACAATAAAATCGGGATATAAGTTGTAATATCATTCGGACCTTTTTTATAAATTGCTTTTTTTTCCCCAAACTATCAACATATTAAAGTCACCTTAACCGTCGATACAGACAACAAGAAAGAACTTCTGTCAAAATTTCTTGATGCGATTTTATAAGTAACACCTGACGTTTCGGCAGCAAGATTCAGTGAAAGAATGTAATGTTTATTGTTTATTTTTAAATCTTTCATCGACAGACCTGGGTCTATGCAGTTTGTTACGAATAATCAGTAGAATAAACAACATAGACCCTGATCTGCCGGCGCATTATTCGATGGCAGATCTGGGTCTATGATGTTTGCACTTTGAATCGACTTACAATCGAATACATTCGGCAATTTGCACTTCGAATAATAAATGGCTTCTGCACTTTCCCCAAATACCCAATTATAAAAGCGCGCTGATCTCTCAGGAGATAAATTCAAAAACAGACACAACGCATTAAAAAAAATTACATGTGTCATTTGTAATTAATGGAACAAAGCATGAAAGGCATCTCATTTTATGCAAGCTTTTAATCAAATACTACGCACGGTCTCTTATTTCTTCTCTTATAATACATGTCCCATTTCATATTGAAACACGCTTTACCAAGCAAAAGTATTCAGGGTATACTTTAAGGTATGATTATACTTATATATGATTTTTTGGGACTGATTTTTATATCTTCTGGATTCCAAATTATGCAAACTGTGTTGTTCATAGATTATATCAATATTGTCGTTTACATCAACGGAAGCTGAGTTACATAGAAGAATGTGTCTAAAATTGCAATTTCTTGCAGAGGAGACTTGATAAAATTAAAATTTCTTGCAGAAGAGACTTGATAAATTAAATGTTTTGATTTTCAGATAAGTTGACGACAAAGAACTTATTAAGTTTAACATTAAGTGATCTATGCATTCTAGTGGGTCGGGGGTGGGGGGCAATTGCCTCCGGGCGCCGAGCGAGAGGGGGGACGCCGTCGGGACATAAAAACTGTTCTTTGTGGCAAAGTAGGGGTGACACTTAAGACCGTTGTCCCCGGGCGCCTCGGCAGGGGCGCCTCGGTAGTGGCTCCACTAAAGACCATTGTCCCCTGGCGCCTCGAACCCTCGCGCCGCCACTGTTCACTTCCTGTACGTGTCTTCCCACGGTATAATAGTGATTTTGTTCATTTTTTATTGTTGTCATTTACAATACGTGTCGATCTTGTATCCTTTTATATTGGCTTCGTCAATTGTTTCGACGATTAAGTATCAAATAAAAGAGTGCGCACGTGCTCTGATTTCTGTACCTTTGATCAAGTGCGTGTGTTTAACCAAGTTCTTTTAACCTAGATCGTTTATTTTCAGAAATCATCGAGGCAAAGATGAATTGTTTTGAGGGATATTTTCTATGCAAATGTGACCAAAAAGGAGTCTCAATTATCTCCTTCCGATCCCCCGAACTATAAGAGTCTAAACTACAACCAATTGATTTCAGTGATTGCAGTTTAAATAGTGCCATATTGAAGCTACCAAAGACGGAGCTATAAATAGATTAACAGAGCAAACTGTTTCAATGCACTTTTCACTAGCTTGGATGAAAAAAGGGTTCTAACAGGTTGTTTGATGCTCTTGAACAGGCAATAGAGCCAACTTTTCAGAAAAATCAAAGGAAAAAGCTGAAATTTCTATATTTTTGTGAATTAAATCTTAAGTATAAAACATAATGTAGAACAAACAAATCGGAACATGGAGTTTGTTTTTTTTTTGGTAATGCCAACAGGTTTCATAGGGTGGGTCGGTATGGTACAGCAAAATATCAAGTAAATAACATAGTATCTGGAAAGTTTTAAATTATTTAATCACATAACTTTCAATGGAATGTGCTGGTACAACCTGTTCTGGGTAAAACTGCATTTGTAAGAACTTAAAGGGGCAATTTTTTTTATTGCATATTAAACGCAATAGATAAAGGCATATAGACATAATTGGGACTGTAATTATTGTATAACATACGACATAGATCAGATGCAACGAGCATTACATTTTACATACACATGGAAACACCCTAGTTCCATCTAATGGACGGTGCCATCTGGGTCTTCTTTGTTGTAAATACAGATCCATTAATGAAAGTCATATTACACGCATATCTTTAACCTGATTGTTATAAAAATGATTATAGAAAAAAATTAGTTGTGGTTGGTGCTAATAATGGCAAAAATAGTGCGAAACATTTGTTGAATACACACTATCCAATGAATTATTCCCTTGTTTACATTTTACTTGCTTCTCCCTATCGTTTTACCGAATGTAGTGTTGTCAATATTAATCCGCCGAACTTTATATGTTCCGTGGTCATCTTTCGTTCCTTCGTAATAACCGTCTAAAAATGATGAAAAGTACTTTAATTAAGCTAAACATGATAAATATAGCTGAAATTTATTCCTAATGGTACATATATTGATTTTGCTTTCAAAGATGAGAAACTATTGTTCTTGTATGATGTGTTTCTGCTATAGCGTGAGAAGGCACTTCCGGCAAGGCAAAAGTGAAGTTCAAGACAAGAAACTCTTTAATTTTGTGAAATTTACTAGCTGATTAATTAAGATACATGAGATGTTGCATACCTTCTTTCCTTCAGCTCTGTCAGAGTTCACAATCGTCACTAATTGTGAATTATAAACTGTCAGTGTATCGTAACGTGGTCGGTGTAGGCGAATCACATTGGTTAATATCTGTGCAACGACAGTTTACCATTTATAGAGTAAGTATGGTTACCAATTTGATATTTCCTAGCTGTGTTTTTGAAACATTATGCTTCAGATTTGATCACTTAGATCTCTGCCACCATGCTTAATGTTAATAACCACTCATGATTTTGTGTCCCACCAATTTCATTCAGTGAATGTTTTGGAACTTCATATTTTGAATTTTAATTGGCTTATGCCCACCTTGCTTTAGTTTAAAATTATGTGTGTTCTGGAGGAATTTTAAGTAATTTGTGTTATTTAAATCTTCTTTTTTGAAGTAAGACATGCACATATAGATGGTTACATTGAACATTTACTCATTTAATGCATTATATGACAAGGCTGATACTGGATTTCAGTCTTAAATTGAAGATAGATAATGGTGATAGCAAACAAGGTAACTCTTGAATAGACAGATTTATTTTAAATTTATTTTCTGTTTTCTTAAATGCAGCTAAAATACTTAAATGTTGCCTGAAACGCGCCATTGCTGATGTTGGTATACATGGGCTTCCAATATAATTTAATAATAATGTAATCTTTGACAAGCACAAATATGCGCACTGTTTACTTATACATTCTGCTACTATGCAAAAGGTCTGTCAAGTAAATCAAGGATGGATATAGGACTCACAGTACAAATTCTATGGAAAAATAGGAACCAGTATAGAAATGGATGAACATAAAATAGAGTACATGGGTTTGGAAGGCATTGATTGGTTGATAAGGAAAGAGTACATGGGTTTGGAAGGCATTGATTGGTTGATAAGAAAAAGGTAAAATTTTAGTCCAATTAATCTTTTGAGAGCTTATCCTATTTGTAACTGAAAAAATACAGATAATGTTCTATGGAAGGAATTTCAGTTCTTTTACAGAAGACTTTGTAACATTTATTACTGAAATTAACACCTGATTATGTACGTGCGAAACTGAAAAAACACGTTTCAAACACATGTAGATCCAAAAACTGCCACGGCTCATATCGTTTTCTCCACACAGAAGCTTGCATAAGGACGGGTCTATACTGAGAAATATAGGTTTAATCATAAGCATTGATAAATTTAAAGTTATTAAATTTGTAATATTATGGTGTTTCCATAGGTTTACTGTGGCAGTTGAATTACTAACGTGCGTCCAAAAGGAGTTCCTGAAAATACAGAGACATAGCACAGCACGCATAATCACAACAATACCAAAAAAGGAGATAAAACAGCGAAACTTCTACTAACAAGCGCATCCCATTTAAAACGCATTTTAAACTTTAAAGGGGACAACAACATCATGCAGAATAGACCTAAAGGGCACAGGTCACTTATAATTTTGCTCTCAGTCTCTCTCTTTCCTAAGTAGGAAGCATCGGTGATAGCAGAGTCCGTATCTTCCGGTAGAGAGGAGAGAGCTGCTATTGGAACATCTGACAAAAGAGATAAAGACATAAAGGAATGAAAGGCAAGGAAACTTACCCAACGGGATTTTATGTCCGAAGAAGGGGGCGGGGGCAGGGGAGGCGAAGGAGGAGGGGAGTACGAAACCTAAAAGCCCAGATTAGAAAGATGTTGAGAGAACTCACATAGATAATAAGGGTATCATGTCTATAACAACATTAAAATCAATACAAACGTCAATCAAGATTCTGTTTCAAAATTCTGCTCTTTTTTAAATTTAATACCCAATATAAAAAATTGGGAGAGACAGGGAGCAGCAGACATAAAAAACTTTTGTATTCGGAACATGGGGGTGGGACATCTCTCAAGATCTACCCAGTTCCATATCCTGGTATAGGGCTACGAGGTGTCCACAAATAAAGCAGAAATCAGTCTTGAAAGCATTTATATTTCTCACATAAAAATAGCACTTTGTTGTTAAAATTGTGAAGGGATGGAGTAGAGTTTTAGAAATTTAATTTATGTGACATTTTAACCGAGCTAGTATGCAGAAGTATTATTTGCAACGGTGCGGGTGATATTATTGATGTATACTCTCTCGTATAATCATTAGGAGACTGAATATGATGAGGAACCAGTCTAAAACTTGCCAGTTAATATTCTTTACGTAAGAAAAACGTTAAAAAATGAAATATTCAGGAATCAATCTAAATTATAAATCATGCACATCATCAGTTTAAATATCATCTCTTTTTGGAGTCACAGAACGTGATTCAAATTGTATTATACAATAATTGTATATATATTGTTATGAGTGATATCAACAATATGTATACAGCGACAATGCATATACAAGCATATTGTTGTAGTAATATTTTTCAGATCACCAATTACAAGATAAGTATGTTATGCCTAGGCATTGCAATTACGTATCTCATGGAATTAACAAAATTTAGTTTAGTTATTGTAAAGAGCAATTGTTTTGCTGATTTCACAAAATTGGTATATATTTGCTGTTTTCTTGCATATGCAAAGCCTACCTGCTTATTTCCTGATTAGGGAAACTGCGAAATGACAGGTAAAGTGTCGTTTACAAAATGCTTGTTTAATTAAATATGGAAACTTTAATTTATTATACTCATTGATCTTTTTATATTTGTAACGCTATTACTTCTTTACAAAATTTAAAGAAAGTAAACGAAACTTCACGAATATGAAAGGCGAAAGCTTAGAGCAACTCTTACGCTATGTGGTAAGGTCAGATCGATGATTTTTATACGACTTGACATTTAGCCTTGATCTGGAAAAAGTTTATGTTATATTTAATGATCGTCTCCTTTTCAAGGATATACCAGACATCTCCAGACCCATTTAATGCGTCGTTCTTGAACTAGAAAACCGTATGTAACAATGTACATTAAGCATAGATTTTTGTCTATCCTTACCCCTGGCGACATCAGTTGGAAACAATCGAGTTCCCCATCCAAGGGAGAACGAGGTGACAGAGAGTTTAAGGCGTCGGACTCGTGACCAGAAGGTTGGAGCTCGATTCCCACCATCTGATCAGCCTGGATTGTCTACCGAATTTCTCAATATGTTTAAGATCATGGCTTTCTTTGCTGTTTGTAATTAAATTTGGAAGTATTTCAGGAGGAAAGCTAGTTGGATTATTTTTGTAATTAAAAGCTACAAAATAACAAATATGCATTTTAAAATAATTTTGGAGCAATTATACTGAATATATGAAATGACATAACATAAAGCACAATATATACGATAACATATCACCGACAAATGTTTCAGGCTCTTTAATATGGCAAAACTAGTAAGTGTCAAGCCCTGTTTTATCAAGTATATCAATCGTGCTTCAAGACATTCAAAACTTTTAAACGTGGTCAGTTTTTATGAATAATTCACTGAAATACATTTCTGGATTTGGAAATGGTTTTTGCAAGAAACATCTTATTACAGCAAGATCTTTTTCTTGGACATAATTAAATATCCAAAGAAATTATGATACTTATACATATTTATTGCGAGCATCAGAGACACACAGGTCAATTCGATTTGGTTAAAGCAGCTTTTAGTTGTTTTGCCAAGAGGCTGTATTGCATTATTAATAAAACCCCAGCTGTTTGTATTCCTCTGCAAAAACCTTTTTTCCAAAAGATTTTACTACTTCATTGGTATTTTACGAACCAATTTTATTTTATAATATCAAATTATAATCAGCTTAGAGTGTTACTGGTTATAATGTAACTTATATTTTTCTTCAGTTTAAACTGAAAACCTGTCACAACAGTCATTAACGTTTATTATTTTGTTATATTTCCCAAACTTGTTCAACTAAAATATAAGCATATTGTATTTTTAAATACTTTTGTAGACCTGTTTTGCATTTTGTTAAGAAAGGGAATGATCTCTGCAAGACTACAAACCAGTGATTCTAAAAAGTCCTTATCATTGGTTACATCCCCTGCTTTCCTCTAATAAAACATTGGCTAGTAATTGCATAAACTGTACCACGTGTATACATGATTTCAACATGAAAGTACAAGAGATGAATCTGTGTAGATTTTTTTCCCTCCACGAGTACTGAAAACAATAATCTCACTCATCCAAGATCATCATGATGTAAGCATACATGTCAAGTCTCATAAAAATTTGATCAGATATAAAAACTCTTGAATGATAAACTGCTTCAATCAGATGAAAGATAGCCTCAATAATATGTTTACAGTAGATTTCATCCGAAATCTTAATGATATAAGCTAGAATACTAAGTCTGATCAAAAGCTACTATGATAATATGGCCTCAATAGTGTTCACATACTCAGCCAATCAGATGCAAGATCACATCAATAATATGCGCGGATGTCGCTCATAAATGAACTCCTTGGAGATCTTAATGATATAAGTTCAGATACCGAATCTGATAAAAATCTGATCAGAATATTGGCCTTTAGAATGTTCACAAGCTCAACCAATCATATGCAATATCACCTCATTAATATGCATGGGTGTCGCTCTTAATCGAACCCATCCGAGGTCTCAATGATATATGCTTACATAGAAAATCTGATTTAATTTTTTTTTATCAGAAGTATCATCTCTAGAGTGTTCACAAGCTCAACCAATCAGATGCAACATCTCATCATTAGTATGCACTGATGTTGCTCATAATAAATCTCTTTCGACATCTTGATGATATAAGCTTGCCTACCAAGTTTGACCAAAATTTAATCAGAAATGACGCCTCTAGAGTGTCCACAAATAAGTGTTGACGAAAGACGCATGACAAACACAGGGCCATGCAATACTCTCACTTTACCAACGGACAGGTGAGCTCTCACTTTACCTACGGACAGGTGAGCTAAAGCGTTACTTCAAGATTCTACATAGTTTCATTTATGTCTGCTTTTCCTCCAGCCTCGACTTGATTTTCTCAAAATACAACAAACATATATATCCATAATTTTATTATCGATTTTAGGATCCATTTACATCACACTAGGATTAATAACGAACATATGATAGGTTTCATTTCCATGACCTGCTGTCTTGGGAGTTCGAGGGCAATTAGACAACAGAATTATCACACCGAAATGGCACCGTTGAATGCCGAACTGATCAGCCTAATCCTCCATAAAACCTGGAACAAATAGGTATATAATTCTTAACTATTACGGAAATGTAAAGGATTCGATATTAATGGTCAATATTATATTATTGGATTCTATTATTTACGGCTGAAACCATCAGCGAAGATTCACCACGTTGTACAATTCACAGACACAACAGAAGATGAAATTTCAAACACATCTCTACCTTTTCTGCAGCGGAATTTATTGACTGGAGCATTTTGGTACCGAATTATTGCTTTAATGTCGCTGATTTTTTTTATATCAGATTACACATTAATTACAAAAATGGCCAAGCTTTTTTTTTTACCTGTTAATTTTTTTTATGCTATTTAAAAGTTCTAGTGTCCAATCCAAAATAAAAGTAAAAATGAAGACAAGGTCTTGCGGACGTTACGTTTTTTGTTTAATGCCAGTATCTCGCTAGACGCAACTATGGACACCATATTAGTCATCTTTTTTTTCAGAATATATACAGTTAGTCAACTTCCATTGAACTTTTTTATACTCTTATATGTATCTATCCACGTAAATCATGTTTTATTTTTGTCCATGAGTTTGCACTATAAATCTATTTTTTTTATAAAGAAAGTAAGAAAGAAAGAAAGAAAGAAACAAACAAACAAACAAAGCAACATATAATGGTAGAATAGATATCACCAAAATATCGCTCAGTTTCATCCCGACGTTTGATGACATTAATGACGTTAGAGTAATATCCTTTGGTTAATACCGTTTTGGGCATGTTTTCCCGTAATTTCTATACTGTTTGGAAATAATGCATCATGTAATGAGGGACAAATATTCGCTTACTAAAAACATTAAATTCTCTAATATAAGTATGTTACATACAAAATGAAAGCTATAGATATGCCTTTTATTTCCAAGTGAATAGGTTCATCTACGATTCCTTTGCAAAGCCCAGAAAAGATTAAGGTGTCAGTATTTCATGAAGAAGATTATTTTTATTATGGTTACACTGTCTAGTAGCTACCTTATAATGAATTTTATTAGATAATGTGAATATTTGTTTAATAGCAATATATCAGATGGATTTGCAAAATCTATGATTGGCTGATATCCCCAGAATGTTCGGCTCATCCTATGCCGCAAAGCGATGCTTTGATTCTTTGCCGTGTTTTTCTATGGATCAATCGGTATCAAACTATTTCAGTTATAAAATGCCTAGGAGATGTACACAGACGATACCCCCACCTTTTCTCTTAGCATTTCGAAATATCTGTTTAAATATGTATTGATACATGATGTTAACTCGGAAGAAAATGCAAGTAGACAACATTTGGAAACAAAAGAGTATCACACACCCATACTGGAAACATTTAGGTGCGTTCACAGACGTCAGTGAAACACCTACATAGTTTCAATCTGAGTGTGTGATACGAACATACGAATTTAACATCTTTATCATATGCCATATCAACCATGTAAGATTAAAGGGGTGTGTTAATAAAGACACATTATTGTCCTTATTACATTTCTAAGCGTGTTAGGGCTTTTATACAAAATATCTAAGCGTGTGAGGGCTTTTATATAAAAAAAATATCACAAAATTTCCTGAAGGAAATCATTGTGTTTAAGAGAATATCTTCTGTTACTCCCCTGGAGATATTAAAGCATTAACTGGTAGTTAAAATTAGACGCTTAGGCAAATAATACAAAATGGTGACTACACATTTAAAGGTACAGTTCAAGCAATCGGGACAAAGTTATTGTACATATGTGTCTACCTTTACCTCGCTAAATATTCCTTAACTCTACAGTCAATAGTGATTCCTGAGATAGCCGTGGTATTAATTAAATGTGGACAAAGTTATATATAAAAAAAAATGTGCAGAAAATAAATGTGCTACGAACTACAAATTAAAAACTAAATATAATGTATATAAATTATTTTATAGTCATGTGATCTAATACTCCGTCCATATGTACTAAACTTGATTAACTTTTAAGAAGTATTTTTAGTGCTGAGAGGGTTCCGTTGTCGTGGAAACATAATATTATCTCCATAAAATGCAGCCTGAAAAAATGTAGTGGTCAAAAGTACTTCTTATTCTGAGGATTCTATTGATTTCGATTATTTTTTATTTGTTTGATCCCTTTTCTGTACGGTGGGACAATTCGCGATGAGGGAAAACCTCTCTATGTTCTACTGAAGTGAGCAACTGATTGTGCTAGCACCAAAAAGTCGATTTCTATCCTTTATCAACATGACGTTAATCTAATTGTAATTTCAATTATTCCACTGAATATGTTAAATGCAAATGTACGCCGATGCTACTTGAATGTTACACTTTACTTAGAAGAAACGCGTGCTCTATCTTTATATAAATCTTAATAAAGACAAATCTCATAAACTGTTTTCCCCACCATTAAGTTACATTTAGTATATACTTTCTCACTGAAAAAGTAAAACAAAACAAACAAACAAAAAAAAAAAACAAAAAAAAAACAACAACAACAAATAAGGTGTTTTCTAGTAAACACGAGTTCCATCGCAATGAAGCGTGCATTTGGAGTAGCCAAATAGATTGGTATCGAGGATTTTTGCTGAAGCAATGGGAGTAAAGAGCATTACGCTATGTCAGCCTTCAAAGGCTCGTCTGGACAGGATTTAAACCATTTACCCCGTGGTTGTGTGTCTTAGCTAATTACCGAGGTACCGTGCCGATAAAAGAAACATTACTGCAAAATACTACTCATTTAGATGCATCAACATACAAAGTTTCATCAGTGCAGGTTCGAAATACAGTTTGATTAGACTAGATATAATAGTTTTAAAGATACCAATTATGCAACAAATGGCGAAAAAAAGTTAATTAGATCGCAGTGACCTAGTTTTGGTATAGGTAAGTTACTCTCCCTCAGATACAAACACATGTCAATTTTAATGAGTGTAGGTAAAATAGGGTCTAAGATATAGAGCAGGGTTGTCCAACATACGGCCCGCGGGCCAGAATCCGGCTCGCCAAATGTTTCTATCTGGCCCGCCACCCTTTCATAACTTGCGCCTTCTAATACCATATCTTTGCGAAATTTGATCACCGGCCCCTTAAGTGAGAAATAAATTGCAATGTGGCCCCTCACGCAAAAAGGTTCGACACCCCTGATATAAAGGGTGTAACGAGTGAATAGCACAAAAATACAAGTCACTGAAGAGTGACAATTAGGAAACCGTGAACTAGTTTTGGTATGATTTAGTCACTCTCTGAGAGATGCATACAAGTAATCAGATTCCATGGGTGTAGGTGAAATAAAGCCCAAGATAATGATGATGTAACGAACGAATAGCCAAAAAAATACAAAAGTCACTCAACTCTGAAAATTAGGTCACATATGTGTGACAAGGGTATATAGAATATGGCAATAAAAGGGATGTGTAATAAAGACACATTATTGTAAAATACCATATGCATAGAACCGAAAGTGGACAAAAGCTAATGTAATAACTTGGCATAGAAATATAAGGACGTGACATTCCAACCGAGTCATAAATTATCGGACCACATCTTCGATGCTGCCTTACGGTAGACATTCTCAACTTCTAAAAAGGGAACTCTTTATTGTAATTCTGGCTCTTTAATTCTTAATTCAGAAAAGTAAAATAGACACACTTATACATTATTAACGTGTTAATGCCAAATTTCCTTAGTTTTTGCAAGTGGCAGTGCTTTTCATTAAAATGTACTGCACCTCTAATCCTTGTTGAAGAATTTATAGATGAAATGAAGAACTCTTAAATGATAAGTAGGTGAATTGATAAAAAGAGAATTTATAAATTACTTATATAACCATTGAAATGTACATTCTCTGACTTTGAAAAAATGATACGTGTTAATGCAGCAACAAACAATAATTAAATGAAGAAAGAAAAAAAAAATCACAAAACCTGAAATTGACTGACTGTTGTTAGTTATTACATGATATCGCTTAAATATAACATATACTACTGATGGATTCAACTGAAAGAAAACATCATGGGTACCAATGAACAACCACTTTCTTACCAAGCTAAAGGATTATATTTACTTCAACCCCGACCAATGTTTAAATAATATAATTAATTACGTGGAGAGCAATGATATATTCGTACTTCGCATGCAAACTAAATGTACCATAACATTGTAAAATTACGCCAATTGAAAAATTACGCTAATTGAAAATTACGCCAATACAAGTCGGATATGACTCTAACGGTTAAACTTTCAAAGAAAACATTTTGTGTTCTGGCAATTCCAAGATATCGCCAGATACGTCATTTAAAGATTCACCATTGCAAGTTTATGTTGTATCATATTGTCGACACGATGTTCTACGTCCCACCAGTAAATATAACAATACCCTTTTCAGCTTTGTCGTGGATACTGCAGAGAACTGTACAAACTAGTAATAAAGTGGAATATATATAACATTAACAATTACAGAAGTATTAAACTAAACGGCCACCTTTATTATGCATGGCAATGGTTCGCAATGATTTCTTTTGATTGTATACGTAATATTCTATTTAATTTCTAGAGTCACTTTTCCCATTGAAGGGGTTCTAGGCCGTCAATGCTAAATAATATTTTGTTCGTTCGTTCCAAATATTTATTACCAGGAAAAATGCAAGTTTCAAAATTAATTCCAACTAAGAACTGGAAACCCCAACCAGTCACGCACATGCATAGTTGAATATTTGTAAGGTGTAAATGAGTGCCCGCTAATGGTTTCAAGAACGATGGGGATCATTATTTTTTTAAAAAGGTTTTTAGTTAATTGATGTTGTGAAAATTATGCCATTTAAGATCCCATTTGTTCAGATATCGGAGCACTCTGGCTGACACGGTTGCTATGACGCCATTGATCACGTGTCGCCAAGAACCCAAAATTATATACGACGGTATTGTAATTCTTAATAAAAAAAATATTAAAAAATATGCTTGGATGTATTATGGATGTCCATGCGGTTCAATTCTGGAACAACCTTCGGTTAAAATATATGTTCGATAAAATCACAGCAAGATATTATGTATGTAATGGTTTCAGGGGGATGAAAGGGATGTAATTATTACAAGGCAGTAATTATTTCAGTAATTTTAATTGTCTACTTCTACTTAGATCCTGGATAGGATTTTCAAAGCACCACGTCCATGTGATCTCAACACCATTAAAAGAGTCTAAAATACATAAAAAGACGTAGGAAGTCTATAGGTAGGTCCTTTAATAGAGATAAAACTGCAGTTCCTTCTTGAAGTCTTCCATGTCTGATAGTTCGATCATATAGGCAGTTTACCACATTAGCACAGTCATGGGGAAGTAGATGCAACAGTAAGCAGCTGTACTGCGATGGATTTGAATAAAGGAATCGGGTATCTTTTTTGAAAAGATATGAGCCAATCACAGAGAAACAAAAGCTTCGAGCGAAATCTATTTACAATAATTCAAAGAATATACTGTGTATAGTTTGTACATCAGATGACTGTCCCCATATAATGGTTTGTATCTTTTCATCATCCGTACAGGGCCGGATTAAGACCTTTAGAGGCCCTAAGCACTGAAAAGATTATTGTGCCCCCCCCCCCCTATGTAATATAAAATACCCCGTAATTTCTCTTTTTTTTCTTCTTTTTTTTTTTTCGGTGCCTATGCTTTGCTGGTGTCTTAAGCAAGTGCTTAGTCTTCCTACTGGGTAATCCAGCATTCAATCCGTAAATAAGATTGTGCATGGCGATACAAATTATGTCAAAATGTTCCATTTGTCTATTATCCCTTTCTTTTGGCTAATTGAAAGTGCACTTAATTCGCCAGCTTTTCATTTATTCTTATTTACTATAACACATGATCTCTAGATTTCCTATACAGTCACGCACAAATTTTACAAGAATTAAATGGGATAATGACAGATGGCGATATGGTACTAATATAATAATCTCACCATAACCAGTATTCAGCTCAAAATTCTGACGCGTGGTTGGTCAGTGATTTGACGTAACGATTCAATGTAAACATTTTAAGCTGACTTTGAGGGTTTTTTTTATTAGGACATTTTTGGGCTTAATAGTCTTAGTGCCAGATCTGTATCATTGATAGTAGAATGACCATCTACAACCGACAAATAATTACTTAAAGAAACTAGGCATATGTAAGAGCTAAAAGATTTATTCTATAGATTGAATGGATAAAAACCATTATAAAATAGCATCTAAGCTTCTGAAAATGCTTAAGAAAGCTTTAATTAAATCTTATCCTAGTTAAGTTTTAGGTTCTAAAATATCCTTTTCATCACCACCGTTGACCTTTAATGCCTCTAGCGCCTCTTCAGACGTTAGCTTAGACGAAAGAGTCTGAACCCCCTTGTTGTTCTGTTAGCTTCAAGAATCAGTTGCCAAGAAAAGACCATTTGTGCTCAATTATTCACAATTTGACAGCGGAGTATTTCTCAATCCATCATTCTGTGATCAGCGCGACTAACTGTGGGCTAATTGTATCTTCAACACTCAAGAGTACAAAGGATCCAATTCTAAGCAGCTGCTCTTGAAGGCTTGCGTTTTTTTAAATATTATTTATACAAGTTAACCATGACATGGGGGAGAATCTTGACAAAACAGAAAAATGTGAGGATAATAACTGGGTTATTATTTAGTTTTCTGGCGAAAACGATTCAATGGCAAAGATCATAGACCACTTTGATACAGCTAGTTGGCACTTAACATCCATTGTAAACATAGATGCACATATTAGGCATATTAATTTAAGTCGAAGCCATATTGAAAGGATATGACACAGATGCTGAAAAGGTTCTGTCACCACGGTTACAAGATTGTGTCTACATAAAAGGTTGCCTACGGGATGTTGATATCAACAGTAGCTCTTGTTAGAAAGCCCTAATTGCTGTGACTACAATTTGTTAAGTTTAGTTTTTCCAATAAAATGTTCATTCCACAAGAATAACAAATGAAAAACCCCACGTGACGATCATTGCAATAATTTCAATGATGTGATGTCGGGTTTCCTCATCAAATAATTGATGGCGCAGTCTGTCCCTTATTCCTAAGGAAATGATAAACTAAATTATATGTATGCAAATAAGGCAAATCTTTGCATAAACTCAGAGAAAGAGAGAGAGAGAGAGAGAGAGAGAGAGAGAGAGAGAGAGAGAGAGAGAGAGAGAGAGAGAGAGAGTTTTGTTGGTTTTAACAGCACTTTTAAGACATAATTTGGCTATATAATGCCGAGTAAATAGGAGCTAAGTGCCTTTTCCAAGGTCACACCGAGGCAGCCTACCCGGTCTGGCCTGGAAGGGAATCGAACCCGCGGACGAGTCGTACTCTCTACCAACTGAGCTGCTGTAGCTTGCTGTCAGAGACAGAGACAGACAGACAGAAAGACAGAGAAAGAGAAGCAGAGAAAGAGAGAGACGGAGACAGCACAGGTGCATCTTTTTGTAGATGCATTTTGCCCCATTCATCCTTGCAAAATTTATTTTTGTTCTGTGACTTTTAGAAATATATCTTTTCTAAGGGCATTATGTTTCCTGCTTTTGTAATTGCTTGCAAGATACCACAATCTGTTGCAATATAGATGAGAAAACGTCATAGAATGTAACATTTTACGATAAGATTATGTCATTGTTCCGATTAAAGCGAGATCTGGTCCTACCCTTGGTTATAAAGACCGTGGAAGACAATGATCAGACAAAAGAATGTAAATATAGTGCTAATCACGATTTTTGACAAGAAATTTAAACCGGCAATAATTAATAAATGGATAAAGAACTGCATTTGATGTTAGGATAGAAAATAATTTTAAGAATTTAAATTATTTTACGCTTTATGAAAAAAAAATTTCCACCTCTTTTTCACAAAGGATGTTTCCGCTCGTAAACAAAAATCTATTTTGATTTAAACATTTTAGTCACAATATGCACCTTTTTTTCAAACTGTATATCCTCACCCATGAAAATATTAGAAACAGATAAGCGTATTACTTAGTAAATTTATTCAGGAATGAATTACAATTTTTATTTTTTATTTTTCAATGTTTCAAAGTTTATGAATACTGAAATTATTAACCTGAAATTTAGTATTAGGCGCACTGAACGATTCCAGCTAGATAATTTAGAAGAAAAAACAGCAACCACAGTTATTTATTATTCTTATCAATTATTCGCAATCAACTAGACAAATATCCAATTCATGAAGGTAAACGATTTACGCCACAATGTACACTATTGTGAAAGAATGAATTCAGGTTAAATATCATTTCTCAAAATTTCGTCTTTTCCACTGACGTCGGGCACTACTCAGATTACACCAGTAGATTTAGAAGGAATCCCCACTATGTGGAAATTACTTCAACATCCTGAAGATGAGTTACCAAGTTAAAAGTTTTTGGACGCCGCGCCACTCAGGACTTGGCTTCCAACCTCTATTCGTAAATCTACAAAATTTGACACAAGAAAAGGTTTTATCTCTTCTTTTATATTCCTTGGAAAACTTGTGAAGATATCAATATGTTTGGATTTAGCCCTTCAAGACAAGAAGCACACAAGAGGGATAAGCAAAATTTAGGAGACTGGTCGAATGTTGTGAATTAGAGAAATATATGTATACATAAATTGGAAAATAGGAAAATGTTGAAGGATGGTCGAACGTACGACACATATTATCGTATGGAGATAATTCTCTATGGCATTTTGCAACATTATTTCAGGGAATACGGTTAAGATGGGCCACTTTGAGATGGGCAACTTTAAGATGGGCCTCTTTGAGATGGGCCACTTTAAAATGGACCACTTTGAGATGGATCACTTTAATATGAGCTACTTTGAGATGGGACACTTTAAGATGGACCCCTTTGATATGGGCCACTTTAAAAGGGACCTCTTTGAGATGGATCACTTTAATATGAGCTACTTTGAGATGGGCCACTTTAAGATGGACCACTTTGAGATGGTCCACTTTAAGATGGGCCACTTTAAAATGGACCACTTTGAGATGTATCACTTTAATATGAGCTACTTTGAGATGGGACACTTTAAGATGGACCACTTTGAGATGGTCCACTTTTAGATGGGCCACTTTGAGATGGGTCACTTTAATATGAGCTTCTTTGAGATGGGCCACTTTAAGATGGACCACTTTGAGATGGGGCACTTTAAGATGGACCACTTTGAGATGGGTCACTTTAAGATGGCCACTTTGAGATGGGCCAGTTTAAAATGGATTACTTTGAGAGGGGTCACGTTAAGATGGGCCACTTTGAGAGGGGTCACTTTAAGATGGACCACTTTGAGATGGGCCACTTTAAGATGGGCCACTTAGACAAAAAAATCCTTCATATATACATATTCCTGTTAAGAAAATAAGCTTAAAATTCAACGTTTGAAATTTCGAAAAGTCTGAAGATGGATATCAATGATTTGATATGGGCCACTTTAAGATGGACCCCTTTGATATAGGCCACTTTAAAATGGACCACTTTGAGATGGATCACTTTAATATAGCTACTTTGAGGTGGACCACTTTAAGATGGACCACTTTGAGATGGTCCACTTTAAGATGGGCCACTTTGACATGGGCCACTTTGACATGGGCCACTTTAAAATGGACCACTTTGAGATGGATCACTTTAATATGAGCTACTTTGAGGTGGGTCACTTTAAGATGGACCACTTTGAGATGGGCCACTTTAAAGTCGACCACTTTGAGAGGGGTCATGTTAAGATGGGCCACTTTGAGAGGGGTCACTTTAAGATGGACCACTTTGAGATGGGCCACTTTAAGATGGGCCACTTTGACAAAAAAATCCTTCATATATACATATTCCTGTTAAGAAAATAGGTTTAAAATTCAATTTCGAAAAGTCTGAAGATGGATATCAATGATTTTTAAAACCCTGAGTCACAGTAAGATGTTGATACCCGATATGTAGAGTAAGTCAAGAACTTTGAATGCAAAAAATAAGCGGAATGCTTTCACCGTAGGTATGGTAATGAAAAAAGCACATGATATAACTAAAGTATATATAGAAAATCCGATAATGTTCGTAATATATAATTTCTCTCCTTATTCTTGATAAGTATTAATTTCGACAAATGATCAAGTTTGGTCTTTTCAGTGTCAATTAAGATTTATTTTTCAAATCATCTTTTATGTTATTGCTGCTCCTCAAAAATGTGAACGAGGACGATTATAAACAAGCAAAACAAATTCACCCATTAGCGAACTTTTCTGTTATATAGATAAATTATATGTGGTTATGTAATTCATTAAAGAAACAGTTGTTTCACGTACACATTAATTATTAGGCGGTATTAAAATTTCATGTGGATGATGAGGATGTTATTGCCAACAATACACTTTAAAATACCTACTGATTTGATTTTTTAAAAATGTATCAGGTCAAACCAATTTAATGTTGAATACAGTATCAATTTTGTCGATACATACCAACAATTTAGCTACTTTAATGTCCTAGGTATGCATCAGATGCATTTAATCTAATTCAACACAGCAGGGTTAATATAAAAAGCAATCATAACCATTCATTAAAGTTCATTGTATTATTCACTAAATCTTCAGCTGATAACGGTAAAATATGAACGTTGAAAGCTGAATTTTGTTTTTTAATAGTACTTGAAATTTCTGAACTTTGTCAAATAGTGTATAGAACAACATAGTGTATAGAACCCCCCTCTCCAAGAATCTGACTTTTCATTGATTCTACGTTAACAGCAGTTACCTTCCCTGAAATGTGCATTTAAAAACAAAAAACAAATTCGTGTTCCCGAAGTATCAAAAAGCATCGCACTTGTCTTCAATACCATAATTGACTTTATAGGTTTACCCAGGTCTGATGGCACACTGTTTAATAACATAATTGACTTTATAGGCCTACCAAGGTCTGATGCCACACTGTTTAATAACATAATTGTGTCCAAGTATCTATCAACAGGAGACTTGGGTTGCAAACAAAATTTAAACGAAACTTCTCAATCGTTCTCGAATAACCTGGTTGCATTGCGAGCTGTTCAGAATAAAATATGGTATGGACAATCATTGGCAAAAATAAAAACAGCTGTATCAAGCACATAAAAAAATCTGATAAATCGAGCACTACCCTATCAGAGATTTCAAACACACCGGCAGAAAAATTCTTGATAAGAGAACTATCCAGAAATCTTCCGCTGTGTTAAAAACCTGAAAGAAAAGGTTCCTTTAAATTTTAAATCTGATAACACTCTGGATTACAATAAATCTTCACTCTCAGAGAAACACAGATTGTATTGATCAAGCCTATGACACTTCAGCAGGACCAGATGATATCCTCTATCAACTTCAGATAACAGTTATCTGACACAGCTCTCAATACACTAAATATTTTCAATAAAATGTGGGCACCTTTCGACTTCCAACCTTCTTGGCAAGAAGCAACAGTGATACCAATACCAAAACCTAGAAATTACCATACCGACCTTTCCAGCTATCGTCCCGCTGTACTCGCAAGTTGTATATGCAAAATGATAGGACGAATGATCAATGACAGACTCCTCTGGTACAGATCACTGATAGACTTCTCTGGTATAGATAAATGACAGACTACTTTGGTATAGATCAGTGACAAACTCCTCTGGTATAGATCAATGACAGACTCCTCTGGTATAGATCAATGACAGACTCCTCTGGTATAGATCAATGACAGACTCCTTTAGTATAGATCAATGACAGACTCCTCTGGTACAGATCACCGATAGACTTCTCTGGTATAGATAAATGACAGACTTCTTTGGTATAGATCAGTGACAGACTCCTCTGGTATAGATCAATGACAGACTCATCTGGTATAGATCAATGACAGACACCTCTGGTATAGATCAATGACAGACTCCTCTGGTATCGATCAGTGACAGACTCCTCTGGTATAGATCAATGACAGACTCCTTTGGTATTGATCAGTGACAGACTTCTCTGGTATAGATCAACGACAGACTCCTCTGGTATGGATCAATGACAGACTCCTCTGGTATAGATCAATGACAGACACCTCTGGTATAGATCAATGACAGACTCCTCTGGTATAGATCAATGACAGACTCCTCTGGTATAGATCAATGACAGACTCCTCTGGTATACTGAATCCAACATACTACTATCATACTTTCAATATTGATTCAAACGTAAGAGGAGCTCAAATGACCATCTAGTCAAACCTAGGGGTACCTCAGAATAGCATATTTGTCAGTCACCATTTTCAACATCAAAATTAACAACATAGTGAAATGCCTTAATCCAAGAACTGACTGATTATTATACTTCGACGACTTTTTGATCTGCATTAGATAAAACACTGACTATGGCACAACTGTGTAAGAATAAGCTCGCACATATAACCTACAGATGCTTGTTTCGATACATAATCAGGGACCTAGACTTTTCCAGGGGCATTTAGAAATCCCTCTTCGGAAAGCTTGTATGTTGCGGCCCATGAACATAGTGAGAGAGAGAGAGAGAGAGAGAGAGAGAGAGAGAGAGAGAGAGAGAGAGAGAGAGAGAGATGGTTTTGAATGATAAAGACAAGGTTACAGCTATCGTTGCAAAACACTACGGCACCATCTCAATCCGGTTACCGGATAAAGCCTCCATTTCTGCCGCAGAAAATATTATGTCAATTGAAATGTTCGATATTGTTGGCAACATATGTGGAATGAAAACACCAGAAACAAGCTTCGGAACATAAAACCCATCACTGGAGAGTTGTACCCGTCTAACAGTCGAAATAGAAGAGATGAGGTGTCATAGTCCCGCTTGTGTGTATAGGACACAAGTAACTGATGTATGCATACCCCAGAAGAGTTTTTATGTTAAATCGATTAAGAATCTTTTTGATGATATAAGACCAGAGAGAATATTGGACTTGTTAACATATTTAACACATTTGGATCCTATATTTTAATAATTGTTTTGTTTTACCTTTATTTTTTTCATATGCCTTTTAAAGAATTTCAACATGTTTCTCTTGTATCTTTTATATTGAGGTACTACATGTTTTCATTTTACATGGAAGGGTTTATCTTCCTAAATTTTTTGGTCACAATGTTTAGCTTAACATTTTGTACCTTAACATTTAATCGGCACTATATATTCATTATTGTGCTGACGTGCCGTTAAACCTTATGCATACATTATGCATACAAACATACATACATCATGCACTTTAAATTAGCTTAATTGACTCTGTGCTGTTCTGCATAGTGCATGGTAAGAATCTATGTCAATCTGACCACCCTATATCTGGACTAGTCCATCTTTTTCTTAACAAAAATATTTACTATTATGCGGAATGCGTATGTGCCGTTAGATCTGTGTTTACCTGTATACGCATTTTCTTTGCTAGCTGTTTAATAGTAACTTTACTTTACAAAGAACATTTGATACAGCTCGCTGTTTTTTATTTGAGCTATTTGTAAAGGCCCATTTTTTAAATTGAAATGTTGATGAATCATCTCAACTGCAGAAACCTCGGAAACCTTGCTGAATCAACTCTGACATTTTTTCACAATTGAACAGAATGCAGGAAGCTCTTTAGTTTTGCACAAACGATAATCAATAATGTGGTTGGCATGAAACAAGGGTTGAACATCCGATATTTTGTTTTATAATGCCACGACATCAGGTATTTCCCGATTATGTTTAAAACAAATTGTATGAGCAAAGTGAGAATCGTATGAAACAAATACAAATTTAATTTAAAGCAGTAGTTGTCTAATGGTTAGATGATGATTATTAGGACTATGATTTAATAAATGAACAAATTTGATTTTTATTTTAAAAAAAGAGTTAAAGACGTAATAGTGTAATATTTTAAGTGGTTGGAATACGAATGAGGCGAAGTTTCAAAATTGTCTATTGTTTCAATGCACATTTAATTCAAAACATATAACGTGATTCATGCAAACAATATACATTATAGTTTTGAAAGTAAATACATATCTAGTATTGTTGTTATTTCAGCTCACGATAAGCATAAGTAAATAACAGTCCACCGGCATTGTAAGAGTTGCAACTTCTTATTTCGTGCAGAAAAAAAAAAAGATATGCAAAGATGCATAGATTTGTTTAAATTAAATTTTCTTGATAACCAGTTTTATAAACTATAGCTAGTTTAAAAAAGACAACAACATATATCATGTCAATTTAAACATCGATTGTCCTCGAAAAACAAAACGAAAATCGACTCGTCGTTTTCGCCAATCGAGGAGACTTTCCTTTTGTAATATATTAATGAAGTTTCATTCATGTTTCTTACAGCGTATTAGTTCTACCTAACTGTAATTAAATCTATTCGAAGAATTTTAAATGCGGGAAAACGAGTTTATGTAATGGCTATGAGACAGGACCAAACTTCATAAAGCAATTAATTTTCTTGCCTTTTTATTGATTGTCACATCGCTCAAGGTACGCCACAATGAACGGAGAGCAAATATAATTGAATTAGGCTTCAAAAGAGCAAGCAACTTTCATGAAGTCTTGGAAACCAAACCTGGTCTCAGTATTGGATCACATCACGGGATTTGCAAATCTGTCAAGGTTGCAAAGTTTTAATATGATACGAGTCAATTTCTTCACGCAGCAATATCACGAAAATTTCTCGCTGTAAAGAAGTATTGTTTAATTTACTGAACCTATTTAAAAAGGCACAACGACAATGACTAAAAGTGAGAAATGAGGGTAGATATGGAAAGAATTTTACGAATATATTAGATTCTTTGAATGGCAATTATAATTTGTTCGTATGGAACAGTTTGACATATATCAGATTTATTCGAGCGATGATGAAATGTTCTATTAGAATACAGAAAACCTTCAACAAATGCAATAACGCACGCACACACACACACACACACACACACACACACACACACACACACACACACATATATATATATATATATATATATATATATATATATATATATATATATATATATATATATATATATATAAATATAAAGAATACAAATCATATGACAAATAACAGTCCTTTCAAAAGCACTGGATCCAGCAATGGATCGCGTGTGTCAGGGATTGATTAAAATAAATGAAATAAACTGACAACGAACAGTGCAAAACTATTTTTTAATTACCTAAGCGCTTTCGACTCTCGGTGAGTCCCTTTCAAAAGCAAACACAAAACAGAGACAAGATCAACAATAAACACAAAAAAGCGTTGAAATTACAAAAGTTTACATAACTATTTAATTCCATTAGAAATAGTTACGTAAACTTTTAACAGATTATGTACAGTCCATGGAACACCACGACTGATGAATTATTTTTCAGGGATCTATCAAGGAAAGGAAAATTACGAAGTATTTATTTCATGATGACTGATAACTAATTTTACAACATTGAAGTTTTTGCTAAGATGACAAAGTCATGAAATGTCAATACACTGGGAAAGGTAGGATATCAGGTTTCACTGGGCGATATATTTAGTCCACAAAACGGTCAATTGTTTGGTTGAGAGTTATATTCCTCTTTTGTGTATGCGAAATTTAAGAGTTCTTCTATTTGTAGAAATATATTTTAAATCATGCCTGACATTGAAAAAGATTCGGGATTTACTTAAAAAGCATTAATGCATAATTCATAATTTCTGCTTTGTTTTTATAAACTCTTATTGTGAAATAACATCAATGTTATATATGGTTGAAATAGTAAGTAACCTATGCGGTAAATGTTAGTAAGGTTCTGTGAAGTCTCATTTTTATTTCTTGGCATAGTTTATGTTAGTGTTTTATATTAGATGTTCCACATTTGATTGCTTTCAATGACTGTAATGATTTCTATAAATATAAATACCTACATAGAATGTTAACTCAAAGGTTACGTGTCATCGGTTCGACCTCCATAGTAAACGATGCGCTGTTACTCACTTAATCAAAATATTGGAGTGATAAATTATTTGTTGTATTCACCATGATTAATCTGAAGCACTTGGTGCTATTGTGATCTAGAAAGAGCTGGAAACGATCATGCAGAAATTGGATCTCTATGAAATACGCGTTTGAGCGGTAACTGGTACGCTGTTGACAAGATAATAACAGCCTGTGGCTATACTGCCGAGTAAGTGAATCAAACGTGTTTTGTTTGATCAAATATTACGGCCAACTGCTCCGACCTTACACCTTGGATGTACTTTTTGTTGAGGAGTTCAAACCACTGCAGAATATTAAATCAATAATTCTAAATTAATTGGCGTCTGCCCAGAACGCCATAGTGCTCAGCTTCCAAATTACTTAATGACAGTATCGAAAATACATTATCATGAATCCATTGATAAATTGACATATCGAACCTTGATGGTTTTGCTGACTAGAAGCCACGAAGTGCCATAGTGATTTGCTCCAAATGTATTTCTAGCAATATTTAATTCATACGACGGTAGCATCCAAGAGCAAGCTCTCCTACACTAAATGACAGGTTCCAGATTGAATATTTGAGAAATCTGTCGATTAAACCCATTCAAAATTTAAATGATTTTCTTTCAGTGATAAGTTAAAAGGGGAGTTGTAAACGCTACATCATTTTTGATTTATCAATAACAGTAGGAACCGTAGAGGTCTGAATAATTTATCACAGCCTTAATGCTAGAGCCACATTTATTACGTCCAGTTATGTCTGCATGTTCCATTATGTGCGCATTTTCCACAACTTCTTGTTCCAATATGTCTACGCGTTCCACTATGTGGACAACTTCTTGTTCCAATATGTCTACGCGTTCCACTATGTCGACAACTTCTTGTTCCAATATGTCTACGCGTTCCACTATGCCAACAACTTCTTGTTCCAATATGTCTACGCGTTCCACTAGGTCGACAACTTTTTGTACCAATATGTTCGTGCATTCAATTTTGTATGCAGCGTTTTATTCCAATATGTCAGCGCCTTCCATTATGTCAACGACATTGTGTTCCATTATGTCTGCACGTTCCAGAACGTCCGCATCTTTTTGTTCCAAAACATCCACACGTTCCACGATGTCTGCAACTTTTTTTTGTTCCAAAGTATCTGCACGTTCCATTGTATCTGCGAGACTTTTGTTCCAATATGACAGCATTTTCCAGTGTGTTAACAACTCTTTTTGTTCCATTATGTCTGCATGGTCCATTGTGTACGTATACTTTTGTTCCAATATGTCCGCACGTTCCATTATTTTTCACATTTCATTCACTGTATGATTGTGTTCTGCTATAGAACACCAGTGGAGAATTTCTCCATTTCACGTCACGTGACTGTTGTCTTACGTCACATTACCCTTTCTATGGGTTACAGTGAGTACAAACTAATAAATGCTCGCTGTTTCAATTTCATCTAGATCATTCGTTTCACAAAGACATTAGCTGTAGCACGTTTACATGCTGAAACATGCGGCGGTTGAAGTAGTTCCCCCATCAGACCAGACAGCATGCATTAATTGACCTAACTATGTGTACATATTTTATAATCTGGTTAAGAGTCAAAAATTATAACTATATTTTTAAAAGTTGTCTTCATTATATTAGTAAGAATTACAAAATCAACTTTATATCAAAAACAAAGTGAGGTGTATTTAATAACGTCTTCTGTATCGTTTTGTCTCAGAAACAAGAGCAGATACTATTGTCTAACCTGTTCATAAATTTGTATCATAGTACACAATGCGAAAGCCTTGCGTTGCAATCCCTCGATGGTCTTAACTCTTTTGAGCACTAATGTTTTGCAAACTCATTTAAAGTTCACACTTATTACTTTTAATGCAAACTCTAACCTTTTTCTGCAGGCGAAGGTTTATACGTGTGGATATATTGTTCAGGAATTTAAGAGAAATATATTTTCTTATACATAGTTATTGCATAGGAAAATTTCACCCATGTGTCGGAAGCTATATCCATTGTTTAGTGTTGTATGTGTGGATACTGTAAACAAATAACTCAGTTTGATAATCTGTGTCAAAAAGAAAACAAAATTAATATCAGGTTTTCCTTTTTGAATGTCAGTGGTTTAAAAATGTAAGTTACATTATCCCGATTTAATCATTTCGTAGATAAACTTGCTATGATATGACTTGTTGAAACCAAACTGTCAGAAATGGATGTAATTTGTTTTGAAAATCATAAGATAAAGAGACTGAAAATTAGACACAGTGCCAAACGTACCTCTGGTGGTATAGCTCTGCTTGTGACGAAATCAATCAGTAAATACATAAAATTGTTATCGAATAGCTCTGAATATATATATATATATATATATATATATATATATATATATATATATATATATATATATATATATATATATATATATATATATTCTGGTGTAAAGTTTCAAATGAAAGGTGATTTCATATTTGGGATTGTTTATGTACCTCCCGAAGGTTCAGAATATTCTTCAGTAGAAGCTTTGATAAAACTGAGGATTAGCTACAGATTAGACTTTAGGATGTGTTCTTGTTAGGCGATTGGAACAGCTGGACTTAAATAAACATGTGTTCTTGGTACACGATTGGAACAACTGGACTTCAGATATTGACGATTTTGTCACATTATCAACCAATATTGACAACACTGATCACTTTCGTCAAATCACTTTTGATTTCTTCTTTAACATTATACAGTGTCTCATTATATATCCCAATTAAAAGATATAAGTGTATTAAAAAGAAGCCCAATAACTATCAATGTGCATATAGTCAACTCAAGAATCGGATATGACAAAGGAATAGGCAAATGTGCAAGTAAAGGTGTTACTGTAATATACTATTTAATTACGACTGTAGAAAGTTTTAATTGTATCAAATTTTGTTCAATGCTTTCTGAAATTCATTGTGCAATAATTGTCATGGTACTTACTGAGGTGAATACGTGCTTACGATTGAAGAGATCTTATAAGAAAAATATATTTATAACAGGCATCAGTAGGGACTCAGTTGAAGCTTTCAAATCACAACATTGAATAAAAGCTACGAATATCGATAAAGAGAAAGTAAATGAGATTGCTGAAATTGAACATAAACCATTTACAAATACGAACAATGAACAAACACCTCAGAATAAAGGACGATGTAAACCATTTCTTTGGTAAGAGATAGGTTAGCTAGAAATTAATATAATACAAGAAACAAAAATACACTTCCGATTAAAAACGCCTTAAACAATCAGAAAATGTGTAAAATTGCATACCAAGAAAACCCAAGATAAACTAAAAAACTTGCAAAAAACAAATCCAAACAATACTGGTCAGTGATAAACAATTTAACACAAGAAAATGTTGATATATCTATAAATATTATTATATTGTATGATCATTTTAAAATATAAACTAATCCTATGAGAATAATGACGAAGCAGATCAAAATGAGGAACCATTAAATACAGAACATTATCCAGTATTAAATGAACCAATCTCTTCAGAGGAAATACTGAAGTACTGAGAAATTTGAAATATAATTAATCACCTGATAAAGATTCCATCTTGAATGAAAATTTGAAATGTAGAGGAGAAATTGTTCTTCCTGTATACGTGAAACCCTTTAGCCAGATCTTAAATGCAGGTGTTATTCCAGAAACCTGGACTAAATTCTTGACTAAACCGATATATAAAAACAGGGAATATTAATCAGATCATACCAATATCTGGTCTATTACTTTACTCAGATGTCTTTTTCAGGTATTTAGTGCTCGTTAGAAGAAAATAATTTACTATGTGAGGCACATGCAGGTTTTCGTAAAGGATACTCCACAACTAATAATATTTTGTGTTCAGTTCCTCAACATAACTTTTAAGCTGGAGAAATAAAACATTGTTGTGTACTTTTGTAGAACTTTTTCAGGTATTCGATAAGGTATGGAGAGTTGGATTATGTAGAAAACTGATCATTGGTGCTGTAGATAATAAAATACTTAATGTTATAACGACCATGTATATGAACGTGAAATCTTATATCATTCTCAATGAACAGAAATCAGGGTTATTCACAAGCAATAAAAGAGTTAGACAGGGGGCAACTCTTTCACCCATATTATTTACTCTGTATTTAAATGGCATTGAGCATTACTATTTGAGTTCGAATTGTAATGGCATTTCACTTGATGTATTAGGTGGAGATATAGTAAGATATTTTGAATTATTTGTTTTATTCTATGCAGATGATACCGTTGTATTTTCAGATAATCCAAGAGATATACAACATAATCGCGACGCGTTCCATAATGGCTGCCAAAACTATAAGCTTATAATTAACACAAGCAAAACAAATTTTATATTTTAGTTAAGCTATGTACCTTCTTAACAAAAGAATATTAAAGCTTAATTTGCCTGTAGACTGTCAGACTTAACTTTCTGATATCACAATAGTTCAAATTCTTACATATGCAGCTGAGATCTAGTTAAAAACAAATAATAGACACAGACGAATGGGTTCATTACACTTTAGAAAGTCTAAGCTAAAAGTTAAAAATTTCACCCCTATGTACATGCCATCAATATATATAAATAAGAAAGAAAATGGTTGGCTATTGGATAAATATTAATCGTAAACAAACTAAACTATCTTACATCATGTATCTGAGGTTGTTTCAGGATTATAATAATGATATAGACAGCAGTAGATGGATAGAGAGCAATGATAAGATTTTATCTTAAACTGGGTTTCAAGTTTAGGGTAAATAAAAATATTCCCAATAAATCCTGGTTAGATACAATTTTAAGGAAAGACTTCTTGATCAGTTTATACAAACATGGGAATCATCCATTACTAACTCAACAAAAACCTATACATATAGAATTTTTGAAACGCAATTAAAATTACGACATTATTTATTAAAATATTTATAAAGATATAAGGCCAAAAGATAACATTTTCGAACATGCAATTATAGTTAAACTACAGAGAAGGAAGGATGGGAAAATTTGCCAAGACATGAAAGCTTGTGCCAACTTTGCGTGCAAACTTGCGTCGGTGATGAATTTCATTATCTCCTTGAGTGCAGCTATTTCCGAGAACAAAGAAAGCAACTACTACCCAAACACGTCTATATCAGACCAAATAAACAACAAATTCAAGAACTATTGAGTTCTGATAAAATTGACGTTTTAAGAAAACTCTCTAAAATGATAGATATTATTTCATCAAAATTTTATTAATTTCTGATCATCTTTACTTGGTGTGTATGTAGTTCTTTCCATTTGTTCAGGAAGAGAAGTGTATCTCATAGGTATGTCCAAGGCTTTTTAAATCATGGAAGTTATTTACTATTCAGGTCGCATACTCCCCCCCCCCTCTCTCTCTCTCTCTCTCTCTCTCTCGCTCTCTCAAATATTATAACTGGAGATGTTTGGCTTTAAATCATTTTCTTGGACTTAACGGGACTTGCTTACTACGCCATTTTACATGATGCGGGATGTTCAGATTGCCAGTAACAGTTGCCTAGAAGGCAAGAACCAATCCTAGTCTAGTAACACGTTCATACATGCATTTTATATCCATCTTTATGTGTGTTCTTTATCTTCTTTATCTTCGACGTACTCTTATAACCTCGAAAGACATATTTCTTGGATATGGATTGAACATTGTCCGTTTTGGCGGGATTTTAGGTCATCTTGTAACATGTATAGAGCCATGCCACATAAAACCGAACATCTATGTACTTCAGACTTCCATGTACTTATTAACTGATCCATCCCGTTTCTTTATAATAATTTATACTTTGCAAAAATAAACCAAAATCACGCAGACCGTGTTTCGTTTACTAAACTGGTGACTTTTCATTCATATTTTTATTTATTCTCTCTAAAATTACGTTCCGTTTCCAACAAATGGCTGAAGAGATATTTAGCAGATTAATTTGAGGATAAATTAACTGACCGTGTTTTCATTAAAGATATTAAAATACAAATTGCAGACAAAATATCTAAAAGTTTGAACTGAAAGTTGTATGTTCTACCCCATTCTCAACCCACGCCCCACCGCATTATGGGAATGTTCGATTTGGTTGAACCTTTGAGATGATCGAATGAAATGCCCTTATGCACCACTTCCCAATACCACGACATGTCTAATTTTTAAATTTAATGTTTAATACATCTCAATATCAAAACAAACCTCTTCTATGGAGGTTGTGTGACGATTTTCATTTTCCAAGTGCCGTTTTGGAAACATCACTTCTTCCACACAAATAATGTACTGTTATCAATTCACTCATATTTACATGCCACGCATTTTCATTTTCCTCATGATGTAACAACTATCGCTGTATAATCCTGGACAATTAAACTCGAGGCAGATATAATAAAATAAGTATTTTATGACACCAACGAAACAATTAAATTCAAGAGCATTTTTGACCGGCGGTAAAAAAACAAAATTGTTGTTATCCATCTATGCATATCATTGCTTCAATATGTTCACCACTCGTGATGTTTACATCACTGTAACTTTTATTTTTCATAAATTAATATTTACTTTAATTTTATTTTTTCTTCTCTTTCCTTCATTAAAGTTTCCTGTCATATAAATATATTTTCAATAGACACTTGTTCCCTGTTTCATGGGGTATTTACATTGTCGTTGACCTCGACCAATACAAATTCCACATAACAGCACCAAGAAGGAACATACCAAATACCACCAGCCTATTAAGACCCTTCCTTGTTTCTAAACAATTTCAGAGGCCTTACTACCGGCATACAGTGCTGTAGTCAGGACCTTTCAGTCTTTGATCACCAGTAGCCTCGCGATAAAATATGGATTCGAAAATTTTCAATAATGCCACAATGCATGTCGTCCTTGATTCTGCATGTACCTATATATCTAGCGGCGAACAATATAATGTTTTGTATAAAGGTATTAAACTTTTGTTGCGGTAATAAAACATCATAACAGAGCACTCACCATTTGCAAAAAAAAAAAAAAAAAAACGATATGGAAATCTGAAAACAGAAAGGACAAAAGACTTAATGCCTATTATTTGATCAGAGTAGAACAAATTGTGAATTGAGACTTGCGGAAATTAAGGCTAAATCAAGTCAATAATTAATCAGCCATTTTTGTTTTACATCTCTCTAGCAGCCTAAGATATTTGAGCCATGTATTTATTTATTTATTTTGCATCGGTGCAGCTTGTTTTGCATGTACTGGATACACTAAAAAATGACCTTTAGTACAAATTTCCAATGATAAATAACTATGGAAATAATGACGCAGATGATTACATTTACTGCGGACGTTTATGCAACGGAACAGACGTACGTAGGAATAAACTAGAATCAAAACTGCATTGATAGAATTGTGATTCACACTTAAATATGTTACTATATGCACAGTGCCGCAGGTAGGTGCTCAGTGCTGCAGGTAGGTGCACAGTGCTGCAGGTAGGTGCGCAGTGCCGCAGGTATAAAGAAACGTGCAACAAGGCAGATCTTAAGTTAACATGCATAACATAATCTATTTTAAAAAGGCCATTTAATTTAATGCAACTGAATCCGTTATATCTAAAGTTTTCAACACAATTTGATATGTATACATACTGAAACAATAATGTCTGGATATAATGGAATGTAAGAACGTATTAGAACATAACGTTGCCGACGTTATGCTTTGTCGTGTAATGAGAAAAAGTAAGGACAGACTGGAACTTACGGACTAATTGGATCAAAATTTGGGGACATAATAGAAAGTGCTGATATACTGAAACAAAATCTTTGCGGGCATAGTGGAACGTGCAAATATATTGGAACAAATAGTTGCGCACAATATTGAATGAGCGGAGATATTAAACTGAAATGTGCGAACATAGTGGAACATATTGAAACAAAAAGTGGCGGACACAATGGAACATACGGATATACTGGAACAAAAAGTTGCAAACATAACAGAACATGCGGACATATTGGAACAAAAAGTTGCAAACATAACAGAACATGCGGACATATTGGAACAAAAAGTTGTGGACTTTATGGAACGTGCAGACATATTGAAACAAAAGCTTGCTAACATAAGGGCATGTGCAGGTATATCGAAACAGAACGTTGCGGACATTACAGTACGGATGAATGAGTGTGGACATAAAGGATCATGCGAATAGAACGGGGAAACAGCACACTTTCGACAAGAAATATTTGTCAGAAATCTCAGTTCATAAAAGTCTTTACGATAAACAGTCAGCTAATTGGTTTCAAAATGAACCTCGGCATCCCACAGTTTGTTGCAGGAACCAAGTGAAAAGTATTGGATGACACAATAAAACTGAGTAGCTAAAATGTTGTCTTCAATAAAGAATGCGAAAGTCTGATAATAACTGACCTAGATTTATCGAGTTTATGGTGCTTTTCAACAGGGATATACAATCAAACCTGTCTTAATAGTCACGTTTATTCAACGGTCACTTGGTCTCAGGGGCCATTTTGATCTTCCCCTGCAGAATTTACTGAATAAAAGTCATGTATTATAAATAATCACGTGTTTTCCGCGGTTTATGGCCAGATGTTTCCTAACCAAACAATGGTTTTTTACTGGTTTAAGGAGTCAATCAAGTTCATCGACTGTAACCGCTTTATGTATGCAAACAAAGCGTTTGCTTTGAAAGAAAGGTGTTAGATTTAGATAAAAACATGTCATATGAATAGATATATTAACATGTCTTTTCTTGCCTGTATTCAGTTTCCTCTAGTCACTCGGTTATTGTAACTTTCAAAAGGCCTAATTTGTCAACCGTTATTTAAAATTGTAAATTAAATCCATTATATTTGATCCCAGTAAACACAAGCGGCGCTTTTAAAAAATCGATTTTGGGGGTAAAAGCTCGAGGTAAATTCTCGTTCTTATTCCCCAACCCCTCCCCCCGCCCACCCACCCTCGATTTCTCATTTTAGCTGAGTATTGACTGTTCAATACTCAATTAATAAACAAAGTCAATAGAGAACTAACTTTACCTTCAATTTGCATTGTTTTATCAGCATTGTCCTTTTCAGCAATTTGTATCTGTGTGTATTGCCTGATAATAGTTTGGGGATCAAGATTGTGGTAAGCGATTCCTACATAATGTTTATGGGGCACACACACAAAAATGGCCGTTATAAAAAAAAGTATTGTACGTAAAGAAAATTAAAAGCAAATCTTAAACTTTAAAATAGTACGGAAAAGTCTGCATAAGTCCAAATGCATGGATAGTCATAATGAAATATACCAGATCTTCATTAAATATTCAAGGGTAAAAATGCAACTATTTGTACTTGTCCACATACGTCTAATCATTAAGTTAGTCTTTTTAATCCTGGAAAAGGTAATGTATCAGGATTATAGTCACTATTCCATATAAGATATTTTGTTGGTACCAAATTTTCAAGTCGTTTAATGTCACATTTTGTGAGAAAAGTGAGGACGAAAAAAACTCGTGCACATCTGAGAGCAAATACATGATGGAGCAGTATTTTCTGCACACACAACATGAAAGGCGCCACAGGTCTTCGAATAAGTGTGTCCTGGCAATAATTGGGTTGACACTTTCTGTACTTGCCAAAGTCTGTTACTTCCGAAAATACTGACTCCAGATGCAATGTTCAAGCAGTTGAGTCTACTTTATAGTAAATGTATACAAGCAGTTGAACCTACTTTATAGTACATGTATACAAGCAGTCTACTTTATAGTACATGTATGCAAGCAGTAACTTTATAGTACATGTATACAAGCAGTTGAACCTACTTTATAGTACATGTATACAAGCAGTCTACTTTATAGTACATGTATACAAGCAGTCTACTTTATAGTACATGTATACAAGCAGTTGAACCTACTTTATAGTACATGTATACAAGCAGTTGAACCTACTTTATAGTACATGTATACAAGCAGTTGAACCTACTTTATAGTACATGTATACAAGCAGTCTACTTTATAGTACATGTATACAAGCAGTCTACTTTATAGTACATGTATACAAGCAGTTCAATCTACTTTATAGTACATGTATACAAGCAGTTAAACCTACTTTATATTACATGTATACAAGCAGTTAAGCCTACTTTATATACAAGCGGAATTAATAAAACCATTTTTTCTATAAAAAATATCTGAATTATATTATATCCTTTGAATAGGTAATCATGTCAACTGCCCCATAATTTCACAAAAGGAGGAGTCGGGGTTGGTGGGTGTGACGCTTGCTGGTTAAGGATTACTTATTATGTGGAATATGGTATCTTCAATAGGAAACTGACTAAATTTTTTTTTTTTAAATGACCAATTTAATATTGATTTCAGTTTTGTTTGTAGAATGAGATTGATATAAAGAACAACAACAATAATAATAATAATAATAATAATAATAATTTTGTTAAAGACACAAGACTTAAATGCCTCCATTCAGAAGTCGCCTATGCTAAGAGACCAGTTTGGCCTTTTCCCATAGTTGGCTGCTTTAGACAGGGTTGACCATATGTCTGCGTAGCTCGGACTTCATCGACGGTTTTTGACAGCCAAAAAGAGTGGGCCCTAATGATCGGTATTTACAACAAATTATATGATGGCAAAGTTTCTGCTTGGAGCCATAAAAAGCTTCTTTAGATTAATTGACAGTATTGACTTGCTCTCTGACCAGTTCTATAGAATTTGTTATCAGCTGGAGTCCTTCCACTGTCTATTATTCTGGTCTACCGCTCCATGGGAAAGGAAATTACCGCCAATTCTAAGACGTTCTGAATAGAATCGTGGATTTGGTTTTAATAATAGATCGACATGTAACCTTGATGCTGTTTATTGAACTACATCTGCATGGATATAATGGGTAATAGTTGAACTCGATTCTTTTGCTCAGACTGGAAGTACATGCCAAGAGGTCATCTTACGTTTAGTGACATCTGTATCTATATTGCAGACTGTAGTTTATACCAAGTTTTCATGATGAGCGTTTTAAATATAGGCTGTCTATACTCCAATATTTGTCCGCTCCCAATGCATTAAAGTTTGCAGGGCCCGCATACAGTTAGGCAAAGCAATTTGTTCACAGAATACAACCGACCCATTTCAAGAGATAATGTGTTTTTTTTTAAGGCTGTTACTATGAATTGGATAACCCAAAATTTAAAACATTCCAGGCTAATTCATCCTGAAATATACATTACTAAAAGCAATTCCAGAAAACGTAACACTGCAGATTACACTTTTATAGCAACTATTTTGATAATAATGAGTCTATTCAGAATCCTGCGTGTCAAAAAGTGGCACAAGATACGGTTAAGAGAATTTAGCTCGGATGTACTTGTTACTGTAGTTTGTTTTTTCAATTTATTTTGGCAAGTAAAACAACTGATATGCTTTCTTGCTAAAACGTAACCAGACTGCATGCCCATACATTTGACTGGAATGAATTATTGCCAAGAGTGTAAAGCATGATAGTTTGGACTCATTGCATACGAAATCAATTTCCCTGCTTATGATGATTTTGTTTTTTATCATCTCTATAAAAAGAAATTATACGGATAAGATCACTTTATCGAAACTTCCCACCTGTTTCTTAATATAGGCATGCACTATTATCCAAAGCAAACCTATAATTAAAATAATAACGTGTATTAGATAGAATATTCAATTTTTGAACGCCATATAATTCTTCTCGGTCAAGAAGCATAAAACTTGACTGCAGTATTAACACGTATAAAACGGACGCCCTATTGCGAATGATGTAGACCCAGATGCATCGTTCGATAATGCGCTGGCAGATCAGGTTTCACGCTGTTCATTCTGATTAGTCACACAATTGCCCCATGTGTTCCCCATTTTGTGGGTTAATAAAACTGGTATATTATACGGTATTTTATTGTTCCAAGCGGACAGCATCCACCTTGATCTTTTGTGCATTATTCAGTTACACAACTGGATTTAAAATGTTCGCAGTCCTGTGTAGGTTATACGCCGGAAAATACGTCAAAATAGTTTATTCCTTCTTTTGTGATTTGCATCTTTTACTTTTCTTTGTATCAGTTATGTTGAAAAAAGATTATATTTCCTAGTGCGAAAAACATATTAATGTGTTTATGAGTGTCATATTTCTTGATCTATGGCCACAGAAGTCCAACAAATGCACATTTAATGCCCTCATCGTAAATTTATTTGTCAAATAGATATATTTTATATCATTGCAATTAGTTTTATATAATTTTAGAGAACCATAACTCCCAGAATAATTCAAGCCATCCAAAATCGCAAATCATTCAAAACAGCACACAATTTGTACGCTCTACTCTTTGCATACACATTGAAGTTTCTATGGAAACAAAATATTACAACATTTATGCTTATCTTTCTAGGGACGTTATCATTACGGTTTTGTTGATCAATATCATCTGCAACATGCAATGGACATTAACAGCATCATTAACACGAAGACGCTGGGACTCAGAAATAGGTTTGCTGTATAAACAAATTTAAAAGAAGAAAGTACTCACATAAATCTATTGCACGTCAATAAATTACAAAGAAATTCAGGAAACGATTAGAATCATAAATGGCGTAGAGTTTTTGACATAAAACATTTAGGTAAAATAAACAATCTGATGCAAGAAAGTGAATCGATATATATCTAAATCGAAGTTGCATCTAAATGTGGAAACATACTCGAGGAGATGCACAGTAAGTTCATTTTGGGGTAGATAGCTGAAACAAACCAACAAGATTTGGACTTAGTTACACAATACATATTAAATTAAGTCTAGATTTAAGGCATTTGATTAGTCAATTTTAATTCAGATTTTCGTTTCAGAAAATCACATCACTGGAATCTAGACTTAAATTTGAGTCTAGAGTTGAGTTCTGTTGGTGAAATTCAGGCCTGGTACAGTAATCAACGAGGGAACATTGTAAACATAGAAACTCAGAATGGCAGACAAAGGGATATTTGACAACACGTATAATCAAATCACAGAGATTTTATTGAAATAATAGTCTGTACAGTCGTGCATCATTCTCATTATTGTACTCCAGATGGATATAAAACTTAGACACAATTTGAAGAAAAAAAGTTGAATCCATATTCCTGACTAATTTCTTAAAAGATAGTGACACTTACTATTGAGAGTAATACTGAAAGTGTTTGGCACAAGTAAACATATCTCATTAATCATATTTTAGCTGAAAGTTTCTGCAGAAGCCATTGCCTTCAGCAATCTCATAATCCTGGAAACCATATAGAGATAGGTCAACTTCTATGCAACATTTAAATATCTGAGGTATTCGACTTTTGCCCGTTGTAGAGGAGGCCTTTTGAGAAGAAATTGACTGTATTGTGCAATAATTTGTAGTTCCCTTATTTTATTCTAGTCATTATACAGAGCTAATTTGTACTCTATGTCATATTATCAACATTTACCAAAGATAAGCTAGAAACCAATTTCCATAAGAGATAGTTTTTTCGTATTTATGAAAGATGAAGCAGGCACACACCAAATATATAGTTGCATAAACTATGATAGCATATGCTGTATGCTACAGTTGCAGATACGTTGTGAACATTCAAGTGCTATCAAGAAAATACGGATTCGAACAATGATGTACAGATGTTCTCTGCTTGTGAAGGAACTCATTTAACACTATATCTAACTATGTATCAACTCCCTTCCAACACGTGACATGAGGTAGAGATCCAATGACAAAATGAGCCGCTTTTTTACAATGTCTATACTTTTGTGACGGGGTATCAGTTACTGTAAACATCTAGTCCTTGAAACGTGAACTTGTAATAGGATCGCTCGACCACACCGATAAGCGTATTGGATTTCATTTAAAATTTGCTTCAGTTTGAATAGAATATCATACCTCACAATAAACATAGATATTTCAAATGTTTCCATGACACTGAACAAACCATATCCCGCATTATCACTGGTTTACCTTGTTATGCAAGTAAAGACTGTTTATATTTAGAAACAGGTTTTATTCCCTTTAGTGAAAGGAGAACCAGTCAAAAACTTCCAACTTTCTATAGGATTGTTAACATTGATGCCCCAGTATGTTTACACGAATAGATTCAACCTTATGTAAGCGATATAAGCTGATATCCATTGCGTAATAGGTCTGACATTGTTTCAGTTTCATGCTGGTATGCTCCTTATAGGAAACCATTGGTACCATCCAGTGTCAATTTGTGGAATAATCTTTCAGATGATATACATAAGAATACGTCGTCAGGCGAGTTCAAACGATCCCTGCTTCCAAAATCTAATACTTTCTAAATCTTTTGCCGTTTTGATAGACAACTATGGATTATATACGTAAATCTGAGGAATAATCACAGCTCCCTAAAGCAGCGTCTCTACTGAGTAGGTTTAAGTGACATTCTCGTTTGTGTATGTGGAGAAGGCGCCGAAACCATTTGGGTTTCATGTCGCAGTTATATTAATCAAAGACTCATGATATTACTTGAACTAGACCAGTCTAATTTAAATTTGGATTTATTATAAAAACAAAATCCCAAACTAACAAAAAAGCAAAATTAAATTATAGATTTAGCAGTACAAACATATATAAAAACTACGAAACGGTTTGGTCCCAGCAATGCTTTAATCTTTTACTGCATCTATGACATAGGATCTATATTTTTCTTGTCAACCTTCTGTTGTTTTTTTTTTCACCTCCCATTATCTTCTTTCAATGTCGCGATTATAATATATATTTATAAAATTAATTTCGTACATCTGCCAGCCATCTTAAACGTTTTGTATTAGAAAGTATTCCTTGTATGGGAAATGTGATAATAAGTTGCTAGAACCTTAAAATCATTCCCAATTGCGTTGTTTGCAATAAAATATGTTTAGACCACAAGAAAACGTAACGTATAAGTGATCCGGCGTCTTTGTAATCTTTTTCTCACATGGAGCATACTTTGATGAGCCAATTACAAGTCGTTATTTGATTTAACACAA
Organism: Margaritifera margaritifera; assembly: GCA_029931535.1. Taxonomy (NCBI): domain Eukaryota; kingdom Metazoa; phylum Mollusca; class Bivalvia; order Unionida; family Margaritiferidae; genus Margaritifera; species Margaritifera margaritifera. Next base: position 2,785,740 of record JAQPZY010001620.1, read on the forward strand.
CTGCTAAGGTAGTATTTGTTTTAAAAATTTGTGAAGATGGAGATTGACTATAAGAGGTTGAATGCATCTGACGATGCTTTTTATATGTACGCTATAAATTATATTGAAATAACTGAGGAAAACATAAATTTCGCTATTTCATTAATCATTTACTGAAATATGCAAATCTCTGGGAAAAGATTCATATCTGCACACAGACAGAGAGATACTTGTAATATCATGTAATATCATGCAAAAATTCAGCAAAAATTATGAGTCAAATATAATGCCTTCCATTATGTAGCATGATATCGACCAAAATATCCATTCAGAAACATGAACACTTAAAATGTACTGCACTTACCGTCAGCAAGGCTTACACTGCAAGATGAAAGAAGAAATTCCAGCCATCATCCTCAAATAAGTCTTATATTCCTTGAAATAGATTTGCATTCTTAGGAAATGTGCATAAACATGATCTCTGTTTTCTCTCTTATCACGCACTACTGTGTGAATTATGAGCGAGACCTCAGTCTACTGGTTTTGCGGCTCTTGCTCAGGTCTGACTGAAGCCAATAAAGACGTATTGATCTGAGACTTGTTAACCTTTCTAATCCATAGGACACAAAGATTCACGTCGTAAATGTATGGACAAAAGTTGATTTTAGACTAAAAGCAAACTACATGATGAATCTTTAAGAGAACTGTGAGACAACGGTCTGGTTGATGACTCTTGCGTGGAATGTTTTATCCAAGAGTATAAAACGGAATGGTCTACTCGGGGCTACAAAACACTGATAATGTCTCTTGATTGGAACGCTCTACCCAGGGTACAAAACACTCATAGTGTTTCATGCATACATTTCTCTACCCATGGATACAAAAAGATTACACTGTCTCTTGCGTGGAATGCTTAGGGGCACAAAACCTTGATAGCGTCTCTTGCATGGAGCGCTCCGCCCAGGGGCACACAACGCTGATTAGTGTCTCTTGCATGGAATGCTCTACTCAGGGATACAAAACGCTGATAGTGTATCTTGCATGGAATCTCTCTACCCAGGATACAAAACGCTGATAGTGTCCCTTGCATGGAATGCTCCACCCAGGATACAAAACGCTGGTAGTGTCTCTTGCATGGAATGCTCCACTCAGGATACAAAACTCTGATGGTGTCTAAGTACCTAAATATTGTTTAAGATTGTATCTGATAGAAGATCCGACGATCGATCGCACGTTACGCTTCGTGTCGTTTAGTTTCTTCAGGCATTTAAGTTGTGAAATATCATTGTGAAAGAGGTTGAAAATGGGATTCTAATCAGAGTTCTAATCCAGCTATCATAGACTATCGCATTAATATCATTACGTTTTATCCCGTAATCGAATGTCACAAAAGCGCCTCCTTAAATCAATTTGCTTGTGCACACATTTCTAGCGCAGAGGCTTTAATAAATCACAACAAATGCAGTCGTGCCTACTGTAATCAGGAGGGATTTTGCTTTCATTAAGCAGAAATCAGTGACACAGTCAAATCGTTTTAAAAATGCTCATACCTGATTACATACAATCTAGAGATCATTCATGAGATAACATTCAATCTGTACGTGAATAACAACATACAATGCGATATTTGAGGGTAAAATGAAATCTAGTGCAGTATTATTTATGTTATTCTTCATAATGATAACAACATATTAATATACTGGCTTGTCATACGACCCCTGAGTGTTCGAGTCATTAATGATTGAGGGTATATTCCGGTAAATGAAAACTAGAATAATGAAACGTTTTGGGCTATAACAACATAACTTTGACTTTGATTCAGGAAGGTCAATAAGAACATACTTAATTGAAACTCGTTTAGTAATCAATGCAGCCAGAATCTTATCGAAAAATCTCGAATGCTATCATTCAATTAAGGCACGATAGCTCCAGGGTTGTCAGTTGTCAGACTCTGTATAACCAGAACGAAATTCAGTCAAAGCAGCATCATAGTGGAAAGTATAAGGGTAACCACTGACACACGATGTGATGACACAATGTCTGCTACAGTATGCAGATTGCAAATAGAACAATAATTGCGGAATCGTAGTAAGTCTGGTTTTTATCGCTTTTAATCAATATTATGATCTACTGAAACTCCCATAGCCATAAACTGAGAACATGGACTAAAGGACTTGTCCAATGATCGTGCAGAGTTGCTGAATTTTTAGGAAAAATTGATAATATTGATTATTCACCAATTATGGTTATAAAGCAAGTATAATGCTTGGAGAGCTAGAATGGAGAAGAAAAAAAACTGCATTAGCTGGGATTTCACGCGGTTTTATACGTAAATGTGCAAGCGAGGTACCGTAGTCAAGCACATGCCATAATATTCCGTTTGAAATAAAGCGTCATTTACTAAGGCACAGAATCCACTATTACTGGATGGATGAAATGCAGCCGAAGTTTTAAGCAGAAGCTGAACATATAAAGCTCTGTATGCAGATGTTGCTTGGAAAAATAAGTTCGAAAAAATCTCATCCTCTGTCGAAACAAGAGCAACATATTTACATCAGCAATATGGATTCTATTAGGTGGAATCTGCGGAACTGCCATATGCGGATATCCTCAATAGTTATCTGAGTTAAAGAGATGCAACGATTCAAGATGAGTTGATTGTTTATTTACCCTTCCCTAATTTATTTGGCGAACGCAGTCGTCCAGTAATGACAACAAAGCTTTACAAATCTTTACCTCATTGATGTCCACAAATCTTTACCTCTATACCCGAAGAAGCGATTTAACTGGCATACTGATATGAAATTTAAAAGTTATTTCATGAAATAATTTGCAGAATATCAGTTTTACAGAATCATAGTTGAATCTTTTTGAAAGTTTGGTAATATAGTGTTTAACACTAGAACATTATAATAAACTTCAATACAAATTTAACCATGACAATATTTAACCATCAAATGATGAAACCCGATTAATCCTTCATTTTTGCATGAAGCTACAGTCCACGAAAGCAAACTAATTTCTTTGTAAAGAATTTAATTTATATCTCGAAACATATTCTAGTTAATAGAGGGTGGTATATCATAAAATATATTGCATTATGTTATGTTGCATGCATATGATCTGTATGTCGTAGAACAATGAAGTTTGAGACTGTGCTTTCATTATCTTCATTTATTAATTGAATTAATTGGATTACATTCCTTGTAAATAATTATCCTTATATCAAACGTTAATCCATAATTTGTCCCAGTTATTATTGATTATAATACATTGATGTATCAACATGTAAAATAAATTACAGGTTATCCAATTTATTTATAGATGTATAAGTAAAACCATAATCCAATAAAGTATTATTACAATACAATTAGGCCATTATCTGACAAGAAGAGCAAAGGTAGCGAAGTCCAGCAATTGTGTACTTTATACACGCCGAATGCTTCAGTTACATTAATAGAACTCACTTTTTTGGATTATAAGGAAGTGAATATCATTGTTAGTTTATTGGATTAAAATCTAATTGAATATTTTACTGGAGTATGGCTCGTTAATCAAGACATTGAAATATGTCGATGCCATTGTTTCAGATCTATTATGTAAGTGGTACAACGCTAACATCTAAAACAGATTATTCATTTAAACGTTAAATTTACGGAAGATTTGCTATTCTACAAATATAAGATAGCGGAAATATATAGATATATATATATATATATATATATATATATATATATATATATATATATATATATATATATATATATATTATGCTAGGCAGTGCATTACATGATTTTCCGAGTGAAATAATTGTGATATTTCACTGGAGAGAAAAAATGTCATATTTTTTCACTGGCCGTCAATAGACATTGACATTATGACTAAGAAATTTCAAGCTTTTGTAAGACGCTTGCATGGTATAAAGGTAAAGATGGTCGAATCAAGACGAACCGGATTCAAATCCAGCAATGGACAATTTTTTTTATTTATTTTGCTTTTATCTCCTGTTTTACCTCGAATTGTGAAGGAGCATTATGAAACTACTGATATTGTATTTGCAAATATACACAAAACAGCAGAACATAAACGGTAAACCGCTGACATTATCGCGCGGAATACAGTAAGAAATCATATAATTCGGTATGTTATTTAAATTGCTGGACAATACGCTTGAGCATAAATTAAAAAGAATATGTTCTTGCTCCGTGTGAATAACGGATATATTTAATCTCGTGGGTGAACAACATAAGTACTGAGTTTTTCACCCACTCGTTGAAATATATCCGTTATTTACTCGTTTTTAGCAAATATCCCCTCTATCTATCTCTTTCTGTCTGTTTGTCTCTCTGTCTGTCTCTCTCTGTCTCTGTCTCTCTCTCTCTCTCAATTTTACAGACACAATCTTTCAAACTGTATTTTATTTCAAGATATCTCTTTTTAAGGCATAAATTGGCCCGGACTAAAAAAAAAACAGAGCCAAAGAAAATAAAATATTCAAAAATCTTTATAACGTGCGTTGTAAACAGAATTTCAAAGTCTTGCGTCCTTATATCTACTCATGTATTGAAGATGATCAATCTAAAGCTGTCCATTACAGCTTATTTGTCACCTTATTTTGTCTTCTATTTTCATTTATTTTTCCTCCTATTTAATTTACATCCCACCTTGTGCAATCACACCTGTACACTGCCACGTAACTGTGTTACAGGTATTCACCTGACAAATCGAATGTTATCATAATTATCAATTAGTGTGTGACTTCCGGGTTTAACTCAAAATATGCTTAGCAACAAAAAGTACCTATTTATTTTAATACATCTGTACTAAATCAGTCAAACAGTTATTATTTAATGCGATTACCTTTTAGAAAGTGCCATGTAAATTCTTATAATCTACATCATGAACTGAGTGTTCTTAGTTTCATTTTCTGACGCATGAATATCTGTCAACGATTGGTGATTTGGCTGGTGTAGGGCTTGATTGGCATGTATTTCTAATGGAGGTGGGGGTGACGCGGTTGTTACAAAGTTTCATATTCTCTCTTGACTTAATGGCGTCATATGATTTTTATATATGTATTTGAAGCGTCTTGGAACAATGTACAAGTATGACTTGTATTCCTTGAATATCTGCATATATACCCTTTAAAATAGAGCTATTTTATAAACCTACAAGTGGTTTAGACGTTCAAAATTATAATAGATAACAATCAAATATATATTTATGTATCAAATTTGCATTGGACAATTGAAAAATGTATATCACATTTTCTTTGGTAGCAAAATGGTTAAAACTCATTATCCTTCATCTGCAGCTGGATTTCCAAGAATTTAAAAGTAAAGAAATTCTCGAAAGATTGTCTCAGTACTGTGGGTTAGTTCTTACAGAATTGATGTCACCAAGGCATGCCCCTCAGTGTCTCTGAGCAATAATGTCTTCTCTACAAGCTCTTACACTAAGTGTAAAAAAGCGTCGTTCTGACCGCGAACATTGATCATTCATAAGATGATGAGCCAGTCTCGGTAGATGGTGACCTAGATATAGACATTTTTGACCAAATGAAATAAAAAAGTATGTGAAACCATTGAAAAGAAATAAATCAACAGGACTCGATCATATACTGTCCGAAATTATTGTGAACTCTGTTGATTTTATTATTATTTTTCTTGTAGAGCTTTTTAATACTGTTTTTCGAAGTGGTCAATATGCAGTTGTATGGAATAAATGTTATATAGTACCTATTCATAACAAAGGTAATATTGATGAAGTTTATAACAAATGATTTTTTACACTAATTAGTGTCTTAGAAAAAATTTATTCGGATATATTTAATGCATGATTATGTAAATGGGCTAACTATTATGAAAAAATAATTGAAAACCAATATGTTTGTAAGATGTTCAAAAAGGCAATTACCCATAATTCACTAGATGCTTACTTTTATGTTTGTAGTATTGATTAATCTCTCTCCAAAATCCTCTAGGGTTAGATTTAGCAATATTTATTAGTTTGATGCTCTCTTTAACCTTATGGTTCTTATTCGCAATCACTGAATCAATGTAATATAATAACGCTTCTCTCTGCTTGTAAAATGACGTAATACGTTACATATATCGCCATGTTAATGCTATAATTGTCGTAATCAAAGAGCAAGAATATAATATATAATGTTGTTTTTGCCTCTTCATCACTTCGTTGTTATAGAACAAGCAGCGCTGGGCAAGGAAAATGAACGAACGGAGCACTACCTGTATAGTAACCCACGGAAAAAGTCACAATTAACTAAATAGTTTATTAGTAACAGAAACGTTTTGACATGATGCTTTCAAGCTTAATGACGTCCAATTGACAGTGAAACCATTTGAAGACTTCCTCTATGTGTACATAAAACAAATAGATAAAAGTACAAAATGATTCATTGTCCAATTTCTGTTCCACATTTTGCTTCAGCGCACTAGTTTCTCGTATAATGATTGCGCAAAGAAACGCTTGTACCAGTCGTCACACAATTACTGGAGAATTCAAATAACTTAGTGTTTTGGTTCCGATGTTTATAGGAAAGTACTTTCATTATGGGTTTCACAATTACAGGTAAATACGTTCGCTTTGAAGGGCACCACTGTTCAGCAGGATTTTAGGAAGTCTTTGTAGGAAAGTGTTAGCTCTGGAAGATCGATATATTGAATAAAAAATTAATATTTTATCACAAAGCGTCTGACACCCTATTGGTTCTATAATTTACATAAATGTTTGAGTAGGGAAATTAGTTGTCCTTCACGGTATACAGATTTATTTCTCTTCCTGAGATATGCAAGTCGTAAAAATGCGCAAAGTTTCCTAATGGCTAAAATATCGAAAATATTTGTACGTCGTACGTGTACAATAGTTTGTATCAAAGGCAAATAGACTCTGGGCAGAAAATGTTAATGTGGAAAATATATTTTCTTCTTCTTCGCAATTAATTCTCTTTGTATTCCCCATACATTAATTTATATACACAAATACAACAAGTGCATTGTACTACACGAGACTATTATGTAAACCTGTTTTCATACCTGTATGTTCTAATTATTCCTATCTACTTTTGAGACTATCTCTACTGCCCTTCTGACCATGGCACAAAACAATTAGGATGTTAATACAATGACAGTATTGGCTTTTCAGAGAAGTACACTTAATCTACATAGACAGAGGCTACAATTTGCTAATATAATTAAAGATCACAAAGAAAAACATACCTTTGAAATGAATTACGTAAAATTCAAACATTTCTGCGCCAGTTACGTATGCCAATAGCAATGACAACGAGACTTCTGATAGTTTGCTTAAACAAGTCGATTTTATTAAAACGTGAGAGAAAAAACTTGGATTGAGGGAATCAAATAGACTATATACAGTGATATTACATATAGTGAAATAAGCCATGTGTCGGGTGGTAAGGATTCATTAGTTGTGTCAGATGATCTGTACCTTGAAAGTAGGAAGGTGATGTGTTGACACGAGGTCTCATTAAATGGTCCAAGTATTCAGATATTTTGTAGTGGGGAGCCCATTACCTGAATTTATTGGCCTACACGGGTTTCCTGGTTTATGAATTTTTGGCATCATGCAAAATCTTCCTGCTCTTGGGTTTTTAACGGTTAGGTATTCCTTCGTCTTCTGAACATTAAACATTTCATCAATAACTTCTTTGCTTACGATTTCGACATAATCAAATGTAGGATCTTTGTCTCGTTTTTGGTGGAACTTTGCGTCGCTTAATTGTCTATTGGCTTCATTTATGTAATCTTCCGTGTCCATGACAACGACAGCAGAGCCTTGTCTGCAGGTTTGATAATGATGTCTGATCTGCTTGTTGGTGATTGTATGTCCTCTTTTTCCTCTGTACTTAGCTATGAATATTTGTTGGTATGGTTGGAATATTTTTATATTGCTTTTTCTATGTCGTTTTTGATTGATGTAACAATGGTTTCTATATTTCCAAATAAGGCTAATCAATGGGATCCAGTCACTTTTCTTTCTAAAAACTTTTTTTGAGGCAGGTTTCTTCCTCGAACCAGTCTGAGACTTTATGGCAAAATGGGCCCTGAGTCTGAATCTGCAGCTGAATTCCTCAGTGTCTTGCAAAAGTTCAATTCGTCCGTACGTATTTGAGCGGGAACATAAACTTAGATCTATACATAGTAATTTTGTCTCTATCCCATTCAAAGGGGCTGTTGTGAGGTTCGCCACTGTGCGGAGATCAGACATAAATGATTTTTCCGTTCAACATGTACATTTTGTTTTCTTTTACGGCGTCTTTTTCTTTTAGGTGCATTTTCAGAATTCGGGGTTTCGGTATTGAACGTCTGGGGTATTAGTATGAAATTTTCTTTCTCTAACATTTTGCAGCCGAACTGACAGTCTTTCTTGATTTTTACTTAATTTGTTATTGAAGGCGTTGAGTTCTTCTTGAGTTTTGAGAGTGAAGCTAGCTTCTCTTTACTATGTTAGGGGATGCAGATCTGACAGTGTATTGGTGATTTAATATCTACATTTCCAATTAATAACTGTAAATCTAAAGAAAGAATGTACACGATCAGCTCGAGCACGTTAAAATGCAACGACGGCGAGCATTGGTCAGAATTCGCCCAATAGCATTTTTATTTAATTATAACTTTAGTGACCCATTTTACAAACCTGATGAATATATTACATTATTTATGGAGAGATCTATAAATGATACACTGCAAATATTTTTCGATGAATTGAATATCGATATTACAATAGAAGATATTAATAAACAATCCATGAATTTAAAACTGGCAGAAGCGCAGGACAATATATGATTTTAAACAAATGTATCAAACATTCAAAGATTATAATTTTAGCTTATTGGCACAAATTGTGTAAGTAAAGTCGGATCTTGACAGATATGAAATGTTTTAGGACTGTTTGTCTCAGCTACCTTTCCATTAATTGTTTTTTCTCTTGAAACATTTGGATCGGAATGACGTATAACTATTTGCATTCTTATTTCGTCCATTATATATAATATTCCATAGAATTATATTACATGTCCTCTGGAGTAAGACATCTTTACATCCTCACGTCTGTAGCTATAAATTGTTTTGCATGTTAAGGCTAAATAAAGTTTCGTGTTCTGTTCTATTTTTTTATTATTAGATCAGTGAATTTACGTTGCTTTCTTTTTTGTTTTGTTTTTCGTTTTATGAATACTGCCGAAAACTATTATTTCCATACATACAAAATATGCCTAACTATGTCATCAGGATATTTAAT